>OX467716.1:4430990-4955990 GCA_950111635.1 Agelastica alni | reverse complement strand
TCTTCTCTCATACGATTTATGTGTTGATTTCATTCTTGTTTTTTCTTCGATACCCAATCATTGATCTTCTTCTTAAGTACCATGTCCTTCTAGAACGTTGGTCACCAACAAGGCTATCCTTACTCTGTCGACGGCAAATCTGAACAGAGAGCTTGAGTTGAGTTTATACCAGTCACGTAGATTCTTGAGCCATGATGCTTTTCTGCGGCCCGGCTTTCTTTTACCATAAATTTTTCACTGCACGATTGTTCTGCAGTAATAGGTATTTTTCGCCTCTCATAACATGCCCGAAATATTCCAGTTTCCTTCTTTTGATGGTGGTAAGAATTTCGGTGGATTTATTCAGACGTATTACCAAGTTGGGTACTTTTTCCGTCCATGAAACTTTTAATATTTTCCTGTAAGCCCACATCTCAAAGGCTTCTTCGTACTTGTTTATAGTCCAGGCTTCCATACCGTATAGCAGGGTGGAGAAGACATAACATCTGAGAAGTCGGATTCTTAGAGTTAACTTCAGATCTTTACAGCACAAGACCCTACTCATGTTTTTAAATGCTGCTCGAGCCTGCTTAATCCTTGATTTCACTTCAGTTTGACAATCCGCGCTGTTAGTTATTATGCTGCCTAGATATTTTATTTGGTTTACTTGCTTCGATAGTTCACCCCCAACTGTTATGTTAGCTATGATATTAGGTTGCTTTCTAATTACTAATACTTTGGTCTTTTTTGCATTTAATCCGAGTCCAGCCATTGCGTATTTTTCGAAGACTGCATCCAGTATCCGTTGTAAATCTTCCTGACTTTATGACAATCATCGATACTCTCTGTTTTGCACATTTGTCTAATGTTCTCCTTCCTTTCTCTATCCATCAAAGTCTTCCCTGTAATTCTCCTTAGTATCTTCATTTCTTCATCTCCGTTGTTTCTAGAAGTTGTTTTTTTTTTATTGTATCTGGTCTTGTTTCTGATGTATAAGTCATGATGGGTCTTATTGTCGTTTTGTAAATCCTTGTTTTTGTTTCTTGTTTTAGGTGTTGATTACGCCAAGTTACGTCGTTTCGACATCCGGCTACTTTGCTGGCTTTAGCTACTTGTTCTCGCACTTCCTCTTCTACGTTTCCATAACTTGTAATTTCTATACCCAGGTATTTGAACTTCATTTCCTGTTTAATTACCTCTCCTTCTCCCATGCTGAACTTGTTAAATATTCAGCGCTGCCAACTTCAAATAAAAAATATACCCTCTTCTCGTGCATCCCTTCTACGTGTTTTTTCCACTTTTATTTTCCTTTATTTTCTCGTTTATGTTAAAGATGTTTAATTCTGTTCTTATATCTCTGTTTCTTAGTCTGTCCACTTTTGTGCAACCTTTCACTCTTCTTAGAAATTTCATTTCTTTTGCTTGTATTGTACTTTCTTCTTTTATCGTTGTTGTCCATGTTTCACTACCGTATAATAGGGTTGGTACAGCTATCGCCTTGTAAAATTTTATTTGTGAATCTTTTCTGCTGATAGTTCCGCTGATATGTGTGAATTTATTAAGTTTTTCTTCTATGTCTTTGCTTCGGTCATAAGATGTATCGCAGATAGATATTTAAAGTGCTTTACCTGTTTCAGTACTATATCATTTACGACTTTCTTTGTCCTAACTGGAAGAATGCTATTCTTCGTATGACTGAAATGTGTATTGTCTAAAACTAGTCTCAATATAAAAAAATGATAAGAACTGGATATAAACTAAACGTTATTTTTATTGAAATCAAAACATGAGCGGTACCGCTGATTTATTCGTAGAAATAAAGAGAGAGAAAATTTTCATTTGTTATTGTTTAATTTGACAAAACATAATAATGACATGAAAGCAGCCCCAGCAAGAGTTATAAAAAAGATAACTAAGAAAAAGAATGAAAGCTGGGAAAAAAATTTAACATGATTAATACGTACATGGGTAAAAAAAGAAGCACTGAAGCTGGAAAGTTATCAAGAACCTACGAAAAGAAAAAGGTAGGCACATCATATCACCAATTACAACAGATAAATGAAAAAAACGCTTTGAAAATTTACTAACAAATACTAGGACCACATTTACAGATATTGAAAACATACATAATAAAGTAAAGATAGTGGCATATCCAATAAAAATCCAGGAATCAGAAGTAAAAAAAATCTGCAAGAATTTGAAAAATGGAAAAACCCGTGGCCCTGGCGTAATACGGAAGCAAAAATTTATTCCATCAACTGACCCAGTTATTTCAGAAATGTATCAACAGTTCTGAAATCCCGACGGAATGGAAAATATCTTATATCTGAACAATACACAAAAAAGGCAGCAAAGACAAAAAAATATTAAAAAACTTGATCGAGTCAGAATACAAAGACTTAGAAGCAGAAGCACAAGCAAGTCTAAGGGCCGGAAGATCGACGGTAGATCATTTATTCTGTGTAACGCAATTAATAGAAAAGAAAACAGCAAAGAATCAAGATATACACCTGCTATATGTCGACCTCAAGAAAGCATACGATAGTGTCCCCCTTAAGCATCTCTGGGGGGCCTTGGAAGTAACCAACATCAACATAAACATTATTAACGCAATCAAAGAACTCTATAGCAACACACAAGCCCGAATAAAATTAGGGAATAAATTATCAGGAAGCGTGCAAGTAACTAAAGGCCTCAAACAAGGCTGCAGCATGTCGCCAACGCTTTTCAAAATATACCTGGAACAAGTATTAAAAATATGGAAAAGGAAATATCAAGACAAAAAGACCCTATATATACTTTGCTTCGCAGACGATCAAGTAGTATTGGCACAGGATCATGATGATTTGGAATACATGTCAAGGAAACTCATAGAAGAATACAGTAATTGGGGACTAGAGGTTAGCATAAATAAAACGGAAGTTATGTACGTAGGAGGTATACAACAGGACTTAATGTTACAAAGTGGGGAACATATCAGACAATGTAAAAACTATAAATATCTAGGATTAGAAATATCGAATGATGGCACGTTAGACCACGCAATAAGAGAAAGAAACGTACAAGGTAGGAGAGCAATATCAATACTAAATGGAATTCTCTGGGATCAGACGATATCTAAAACCAATAAACACAAAATATATAATACCATAATCCGAAGCATTATAAAATATGGCGGTGAAGTCTGGCCAATAAAGTACAAAACAGAACAAATGCTAAAAGCCACGGAAATGGATTTTTGGCGGAGATCTGCAGGAAAGTCCAGCAGAAAACGAATAGCAAACCACCGTATCAGAGAGATAATGAAAGTAGAACAATTTTTGGCGGAGATCTGCAGGAAAGTCCTGCAGAAAACGAATAGCAAACCACCGTATCAGAGAGATAATGAAAGTAGAACATACAAAGACGACATTAAAACAAAACAACTGATATGGTACGGTCATGTACAGAGGATGACAGAAGATAGGTTACCGAAACAAATATTGAATTGGACTCCGCCGGGACACAGAAAACGTTGAAGACCGAAAAGAAGTTGGAGAGAAGGCGTAGATAATGAAATTAGAAATAGTGACATAGATGGCGACTGGGTATCGAAAGACGTCGTAGAACGTTGTAAATCGATATAAATATATATATATATATATATATATATATATATATATATATATATATATATATATATATATATATATATATATATATATATATATATATATATATATATATATATATAATTTGAATAGGAAGAAGAGCATTAGGAAGTCCAAGATTGAGATGGCGGGACAACATCAGGAAAGACCTCACAACAATAGGAGTGAACCCGAACACATAGCAGGAAGCCGCAGAAGACCACCCCCCAGATGGAGACAAGTGGTGAAGGCAGCCATAACCCACCCTGGCTTGTAGTTCTACGGAGAAGAAGAAAAACTAACTATTCATATGATGTTGTTTTTTTCTTTTCTCGACTCAACACTGTATGATCAGCATTAACAAACTTACTGTCACAATTAGACATTCGAGCTTTTCCCACTAGTAATTGGTTTTCAAGGTTTTTTATACATTCTAAATGGAGCGCAGTGTTGTGTTCTTCCCGCCGATTTAAACGATTAAAAAAGGACGTGTCATAATCGACTGACAAGGGTCGAAAACTAACACAATTTAAATCATAATAGCAATAATAATATTTTAAGACCATGCATTACGAGATATTAAATCCACAATTGGTGGTGGTGTGTGTCGACGACAAAAGGACTGTATGTGACAATGTCTGCAATTCAATTAGGGGCAAGTTTTTTTTAATAGAGAAATCGTCGTAATAAATGCGGATTAAGGGATGGAAATGGGTGAAATAAATAATCGATTCTTCGACTAAGTGAAGTTTTATTTTAAATTTTTAAATACCAACTTCGTTTAATTAATTACCAAATGGTAGTAATAATAATGTACACCAGAAGAAATTGTTGATGTCCTTTATTTTATATATATTTTTTGAAGAGAGATGTCAATCATACATACATATAGTCACGCTTTATCCCGTAAGGGTAGGCATAGAATGTTGGATCGAAAGATATCCCAGAAATAACTATTAAATATGATGTAAAATTCCCTGTTGTAACTGGATTGTTAGGTTCGTAGAAATCTTTCACTGTAACTTATTTAAACAAGACAAGTATTAAAATATTAATATTGTATTTGTAGAACTTTGACAACTCAGTATATATAATTTTGATAGTTCTATTTACATCGTTGACAATGAAAACATTTAACAACTTACATCTACTTTCTAAATATGATAAAATCTCATTTCCAACATACTCCCCCCCAAAATCAACATTTAAAACGATCTGGTATCTTCACCATTCTGCCACTTTTTGTAAAAACAGTCTCCTTTCGGTTTTCATATCTCTGTTCTTTCCTTTCGTCTTCTTTAGTTCTTTTTTCTTGATCTACCATCTTGCTTCTGCTTTCAGAATTTTCTTCTTGTTCATTTCTTTGTATCAATTTCCCAATCTCTTCTTCTGAAGATATTTCCAAGGGGTATAATCGTTGGAATGGTCTAATGAGTTCTCCACTAGCAGTCTTGACCCTTGCAACTCTGCATACCTTATCTCTTCCTGGATATATTTCTTGGATTTTACCAAGTGGCCAATCGATTCTTTTCGTATTATCAGAACCAATCAAAATGATGTCTCCGATTTTGAAAATTCCATGTTTTCTTTTACCAGTATTGACCAGTTCTGCCAACTACTCCTTACTAAATCGAGTTCTCATAGTTTCCCTGAGTTTTTGAATGTATCTCATTCGTTTCAAAAGGTGATTTTTGTCGATGATATTCTATATCAGGCGTTTTCAAAGTATTTTGTTTACTTATAAACATTGATGGGGTTAGAAACACCAAATCATTTTGTTCTTCTGACAAATAGGTTAAAGAACGTGAATTTATTACTGCTTCGCAATCACATAATAACGTTTCTAGTTCTCCGTAAACACACAAGTAAACAGCACAAGTAAATAAAACAATCCATAATCTATCACTGCAACTTATTTAAACAAGACAAGTATTTAAATATTAATAATGCATTTGTAGAACTTTGACAACTCAGTATATATAATTTTGATAGTTCTATTTACATCGTTGACATGGAAAACATTTAACAACTTACACCTACTTTCTAAATATGATAAAATCTCATTTCCAACATTCCCTATAAATCTCGAAAACCTACTGACTCTGGAGGATAACAGTATTTATAATATTATATATTATTATATAAAAAGTACTAACATACCCTTGTGAGTAGCGGTGATACCCAGCAATTGAGGCTTGTAAGTCTGACATGAAAAAATATAATTAAAAAAAAATAATAAAAAAAAATATATTTAAAAATAGAGAATAACATCTTAATATTTCAATTATTTAGTCAGAAAAATACTAACACCTTAATCATGTATAATAATTGTATTGATTATAAATGTGAATATTACCTACTTATGAGTGATAAAACAACAATGCAAAAAATCTGGCCTTTTGGCTCTGCCAGCGCAATTAAAATAGGAAAAAAAACTATTGACGAAATAACAGCTCCGCTTTTGGAAATGAAAAATAACAGATCTCCAGGAGACGACGATATAGCTATAGAGTCGATCAAAGAAGGGGGCGAAGCTCTAAAATACGCTATTCATAAGCTCTTTAATGTATGGCTTCTTAAAGGCACAACACCTTTCCAGTAGCACAAGGCTATTATTGTCATCATGCACAAAAACGACGACATCACAGATCTAAAAAATTATCGGCCCATCGGCCTACTTTCTCTCATTTATAAGCTATTCACGAAAATAATAACAAAAAGACTTACAAACAAGCCCGACAACTATCAACCACTAACAAGTAATGAAAACCTTAATTGAAAAATGCGTAGAGTACAATAAACCGCTCATCCTTATTTTTGTAGACTACGAGAAGACATTTGATACTATTGATCAACACAAAATGCTCCATGCTCTTTCTGATTGCCGAATATACCACCGATACACCGCTATAATAAAAAATATCTATGAAACCGCAACATCATGTGTTAGGCTCCATGAAGATACAGGAAAGTTCAAAATTGAATGAGGAGTTCGCCAGGGTGCCACCATATCACCCAATGCTTGGTGCTAAACAACCATCAAATTAAAGAGAGAGATAGCAAAGGCTATGCATGTCCAAAGAACGTGTTTGTCACATATTGAATCAAGAATTAGGCATGAGAAAGCTGTCCGCGCATTGCGTTTGCTCAGGTTAGACCAAAAACGTGTTCGAAAGAACATTTCCAACGCTCTGTTGGAGCAGCTTATACGCAATAAATCCGAGTTTTCTTCTTCTTCTTTTGGTGTCGTCTTTTACTAAAGGTTGGCGATCATTCTGGCCATCTGTATTTTGGAGACCGCTGCGCGAAATAAGTCCTCAAGTTTTTAAGCCACGATGTCCGTCTTCGTCCTGGTGCTCGTCACCCATCAATTTTTCTCTGTATTATTAGATGAAGGAAGCGATATTTCTTGCCCCTCATAACATGTCCGAAGTATTTCAGTCTTCGTCGCTTCACTGTGTTTAAGATCTCGGTCGTTGTATTTACACGTAACAAGACATCAGCACTGCGTACTCTATTAGTCCAGGAAATCCTAAGTATGCGACGATAAACCCACATTTCAAGGGCTTTTTTTGCAATGCCGATCCAACAGCTTCCATCCCTCTAGTCCATAAAGCAAGATGAGAAATGAGTAGCATTTGGCCAGGCGTAGTCTTAAACTTAGATTCAGTTGTCCACTCGTGAGAAGCTGTTTTATTTTAATAAATGCACTTCTGGCTTTTTCAATTCGGATCCGTATTTCCTGTCCAATGTCCCATTCACTGTTTAGGTAACATCCGAGGTATTTATAGTGATCAATTCTTTCTTGGCCAACTGACAATTGTACGTTTCCAATGTTTTGCTTGCTGACTATCATAAATTTGGTCTTCTTTAAATTTAGTGTTAAACCGCTGGTATTACTAGCCTGGTTAATTCTTGTTAATAACCATTGCAGATCCTCAGAAGAACTGCTCAATAATACTGCATCATCAGCGTACCGGATGTTATATCTTAGTTTTGGCGCCCATTAATTAATGTACTACTTTCTCACATTTATAAGCTATTCAAGAAAATAACAACAAAAAGACTTACAAACAAGCTCGACAACTACCAACCACGAGAACAAGCTGGTTTCTGCTGCGGATACGGAACGAACGACCACTTACAAGTACCTAATGAAAACCTTAATTGACTACGAGAAGACATTTGATACTATTGACCAACACAAAATGCTCCAAGCTCCTTATGATTGCCAAATAGACCTCCGATACACCGCTATAATTAAAAATATCTATGACACCGCAACATCATGTGTTAGGCTCCATGAAGATACAGGCAAGTTCAAAATCGAACGAGGAGTTCGCCAGGGTGATACCATATCACCAAAACTATTTACACAATTACTCGAGTTCATGCTAAAGGAGATAAATTGGAATAACTTGGGATTTAATATAAATGGAGAAGACTTAAACCACCTTAAGTTTGCCGATGATATTTTCCTGATTTCGGATAGGATCGACAAAGCCATACGGATGATATACGATCTAGAAAAAGCGTCAAAAAAGCCGGATTAAAGATCAATTCTACAAAAACACAATATATGATAAATCTGGTGATGAGTGGTAATATTATCTTGAGTGGGCACGAAGTGCAACGAGTATCGTCCTACAAATATCTTGGTCATGCAATTCGTGTGGGTCGAGACAACCAAACTGTTGAGTTTCAAAGAAGCAGCTAAAGGAGGAATTCCAGAGAAAAGTGTTCAATCAGTGCGTACTGCCTGAATCCAAGAACAACGAAATAAGAAGAAGAACAGGTGTAACGGATGTCGTCAGGAGAATAACAACATTAAAATGGAATTGGGCAGGACAAATTGCAAGAATAACTGACGACAGATGGACCAAGAAAATCCTAGAATGCAGGCAGAGACATGAGGCTTACCGAAATAAAGGACGACCACCAACGAGATGGACTGATGATATAAAACGCATCAAGCATAACTGGAGGCAGGCGGCGCAGTGAAGGGTGGAGTGGCAAAGATTACGGAAGGCCTATGTTCAGCAGTGGACGCGACAAGGCTGATGATGATTGGGCATAGACCACTCCCCACCGCTTTGAAATTCCACTATTTTACGAAAACCGTGAAAGATTGTATGTACACGTTTAGTATTAACAAAACACAATTGGAAGCAAACTGCTTAGAATAAAAATATAACTGGAAGACATAAGTCTTGAGTAAGAGGTTTAAATGTGGCAAAAAACTGCCGAAAACCAAAATGGAAGACGTATGTGTCTTGAGTGGCGATTGATGTGCTAAAATTCGGGAATCAGAGTACTTCGATAAGCTTAAGATACTAGTCGTATGATTCTAGAAATCATAGCGTAGCACTAAGAGCCGAATTCAGTAGATGGCAGTTAATTTTCGTCTCAGCTTAAACGAGCGCTGTCAGCAAGTAATTAAACATTAAATGTTTGAATATCAGCAAGCTACACTAACTAAATATATACAAACACTCGACAGAACTAAAACCAGTCGTAAATCAGTTGTTAACTAGTTGTAATTAAGATGTGATGGATCAGATATAGATCAGTTATGTTTAGTTGTATAAAGTTACAGATGTGTTAAATTTAGCAGGTAATAGTTACAAGTCGAATGAGTGCATCAGCTTCATTTGGATCTGTGTACGTAGTGTGTGATACAGACAAAGTCACGAATCATTAGACATTCTGCATGAAAAAATAATGATAGTTTGCGATAAAAACAACTTTGCCAAAGTTACATCTTCACGTCTAATGATTCGTGACTCTGTCTGTATAAAGTTATTCAAACACTATTCTATCCAATGTAAGGGATATTTTGGCACTTTATAGGCATATCTTTTATTTTAGGATAGTAGGTGGTGTTGTTGACTGTACTTAGGGTATTCTAAATGGAACACACTATATAAATTTGTATTTTTAGAGAAGAAGGGCATATATAGATTGGACTATTTTGAAAATAAAGAAGCTTTATTGAACCAGTCTTAGCATTTTATTCCTTCCTTCTTTGAAACAAATAAACTTTAAGTTGTCACAATTTAATATTCATTTAGAATCTTTATACATAAATTGAACGAGAATATGCAAATGTTTGTACGGAAATGTTTATATTTCTCTTTTGTAAGATCATATAAATAAATATTAAACAACTTCTACTTTTTTTTTAGCACGCAATTTTAGATAAAAAAGAAAATATCGTTGATAACCGTGATGCTACTGCTTATGGTTAGTAATGTACCAATTTGTCAACACTTTTCACGCTCAAATGATTCATAATAGTCGAAGTTAATACAAGGATCAAGGGTTTTGTTCGCAAACATCAAATGTACCGACTGTTGTTTGGCAAAAACGGACAATGCTCATTAGTGATGGCTTTTCTGCCTTTACTTACCTGACATAACAGACAAAGATTCGATTTCCATCTAGTTTTGTAAATGTTCAGCTTTTTAAAGTTCCGATGTCAGATTAAATGTTTAGTTGTGCGTACGTTGTGCTGGTAGCATTATTTTGAGTTCTCGGAATGTACATATTTAAGATCAATTTTCAACGAAGTTTCATATTTTTAAACACGACCGTGGGGTATTAAAAGGCATTATCTGATAGAATTTCGAAGGTTTTTGGCTCCCTTTTTGTGAAACATTTCTTGTAATTCGGTAGCTGGTAGATAAATAGAGATTAGTTAAATGTTATTAACTTCGCTATAGTCGGAATACGTTTTTAACACTACCACAAAGAAAGACGAAATTATTTTCTTGGAAAGCTTTGAAGAAATACCAACAATGTTTGATGTTTTCCAAAGCAATTGAAGAAGTAATAATAAAATTAATGTATTCAGCTCAAAAATGGACTAACTGGAAACCGTTGAAAACTGAGTAATTAGCAATTAAAAATGTAGTATAACATGATCTTTTGGAACGAAGTTCCTTAACGCGGCTTACGGGTAGTGCGATTTAGTAGGAATCGTCACGTAACGAAATGCATCGGTGGTTCAGTGGTAGAATGCCTGCCTGCCACGCGGGTGGCCTGGGTTCGATTCCCGGTCGATGGATGCAAAAACTATTATACCACCACTGGCTACATTCGGCCGAAGAACTCGGCACGCTGATCAGTCTCACCCATTTACTCTCAAGATTGACACTACAAGGACCAATCTCCATCAAGAGTCCTTCTTTTACAGGGCTGCTTCGGAATGGAACAGGCTTCCAAAATCCCAGAGAACTATGACCTGTAACTTTTCAAAAAGCGGGTTCACAATTATCTTCGTTTTATAATCCCTCCCCCTTCTAATAGTCGCAGTGCGGGCCGTCCGCGGTCCACCCGATAGGTCAACCCTTTTTACGACTATTTTCAGTAAAAAAAATCTTTTTGTACTTTTACCATTTAATACATAAAACAAATCGAACTAAAAATGGAAAAATAAATTATAGTTTAAAAAAAAATAAAAAACACGTTTTAGTTATTCAAACTAAAAAGTAAAAAATATTTCTTAACAGAAATAAAATTACTGACGGGACAATTAATAAAATCAAATACTTAAGTAGATCGAACTTATCCACCAATTGGCACGGGAGTTAACTGTCAATACATAGCTGTTTCAGCTTGGATAGAAGACGAAAATGTTCTGGTGTCATTTACGCTACACAATATAATCAACAACGAAATTATATTTCAATGCTTACTACATCAGATAAACTTTAAAATTCCCCGTCAGGCATCTCGATACACCGACTCATTATACACTACCACGCCACGAACAAATATAATTTAAAAACTTCCCTGTTCATACTATGCGTAGCAACTATAACTTAATAAGCGATCAGCTTGATATATTCCATTGTAATGTAAGACAAGATCTATTATTATCAGCAGTAATATTCTAGTATTAGTCTTAAGCGCTTTTTACTAATGTTAGTCTGAGAAGAATAAAGGAGATCTTTAATAGGTGTATTATTGAACAAAGAATTCCACAAATATTTAGAAGTGGATATCGACCATCGACCACTTTCAGGCTATCTGCTTACTCTTACAGAAGAGCACCGAATACAACTTTCCCTTATACGTAGCCTTCTAGGACTACGAGAAAGCATTCGATTATATAGAGCTGCTTGCCATTCTAGAAATCTTACATGATAGACTATAGATACTCTGGTATAATATCATTTATATATCAAACAGCTACAATGTGTATCAAATTGGATGAAATAACAACGAAGAAAATCAAAATGAAAAGAGGAGTCAGGGAGATACTATTTTCCCAAAACTTTTTACGCTGGCATTGGAAGACGTCTTTAAGACGCTAAATTGGTAAAAGAAAGGTATTATGTTGGACGGCAAGATGCTTAACCATTTGCGATTCGCCGATGACGTTGTCATCCTTGCCTCAACTTCAGACAAAATCCAAACAATGCTCGAACAACTTCATCACACATCTGCCAAAGTAGACCTGAAAATGAATTTTTCCGAGACAAAAATTTTAAACGAAAACGAAGAACTAATTATTGTCAATAGACAAAGATTCGGAAACGTCAAAGAGCACATATATTTGGGGTATTGGTATATTTGGAATCTGTAAAGATAATCAAACAGCTGAAATTTCGAGAAGGATCAAACTCGCTTGGGCAGCTTTTGGTAGACTGAACTATATATTCAAAAGTAAAATTCCGAATTGCCTAAAACGAGAAGTCTTCGCGTTTTGCCTGTCATTACATACGGTTTGGAGACGATGACGGTGCTAAAACAGGCTATGGGTGAGTCAGAGAGCTATGGAAAGAGCCATGATGGGAATCAGCCTTCGAGACTGCATTAGAAACGAGGATATTCGACGACAAACAAAGGTAACTGACATCATCGAGAAAATATCTAGTTCTAAAGGGTCTTGGGCGGGACACCCAGCTAGACAACCAGACGAGAGATGGACAAAAATACTATTATGCTGGAGAACACGCCTAACAAAACGCTCAGTGGAACGACCTCCCAAGAGATGGACCGACGACATAAGAACCGTAGCTGGTAAAAACTGGATGGGGGAAGCACATGACAGAAAGAATGAAAAAAGGTTGATAGAGGCCTACATATTACAGTGGATAGATAACGGCTAAAGAAGAAAGAAGTCTGATTATGTAAATTGTGTACTACTCTTAAGCATTTTTTATTGCTAGTACTATTGTGCAAATGTTTACTTTGTTTCTGTTCTGTAATTGGATATATTTTTTCTGTAGAACAGTGTAAATAAATAAATAAATAAATTTAAGAAGAGACAAGAATGTGGGTTAGTCTGTTTTTAAGCTTATCGCATATTGAGAACACAGAAAGTTGTTTTTTGAAGCAAAAATGTCTTGTTCTAAGGGCCCTACTAATACAACACAATATTTAAAGACATTTTGAGATCTTTTAAAACACCAAAAAGTCACTGATTGTTTTCGAATGTATCCTTTTTTAAAATCCCAAAAATTGAAAAGATAACTTTTAAGTACTACTGTGATATCTTTTGTCACTATACGAAATAATCTGCTTATTTACCACCCACCGACAAGGAAGTTCCGTTGCTCAAGTTAATACAAAAAAAATACTTAAAAAAACTAATCATACAAAAATTGTGTTAAATTTAAAAAAAAAATGATTTGAACTGCAGAATAAAGATTTAAGTGATTTCGTCTTTTTAAGTAACGCCTAAGCGAAAGGTTTAAACAAAAACGAGAAAAAAGTACTCAATGATTGTCGTACCATTTGAAAAAAAAACATTATTTTTAAAACAACGAAAAAGCGGTTGATAATGACGTGAGTCATCTAATAAGACTAATGAAAAAACTTTAAAATTGGTCTAGAGCAATGAAAGATACCTCTATATAGAGAATTACGACTGCGTAAGCAGATCATGAATAAGTACAAACATTATGTTTCAAAACTAAGACAGTGAACAAAAATAGTGAACAAAAAGTTGAAAAATAATTACAGTGATAAGGCTGTTTTGGAAACCTGGCAACGAGCACTTAATACTGCCACTCCTTAAAATTAAAATCGAAACTCAGCTATTTTACTATTTTACAAAATCGAAAAAGAAGCGGCATTTATGGGGCTTAAAGTCAACGAGGCCAAAACAAAATATATGCATGTCTCAAGACCAGGCAGAGCTAGTGTAGGACAAAATTTGACCATGAACAGATACAACTTTGAAAATGTAAGACGATTTAAATACTTAGGGTCCACAATCACATCCGACAACGATATGAGTGAAGAAATCAGAGAACGCCTAAAGTCAGCCAACAGGTGCTTATACGTCCTAAAGGATATACTATAGTCCAAATACGTGAACTCTTACGGTGCGAAATGAGGAACTCATTCGAAGATTCGAGAGAAAAGTGCTGAGGAAAATTTTCGGACCCACCAAAAACCAGGATACGTGGAGCTACCGAATCAAAACAAATGCAGAACTAGAACAAATATACAATCAGCCAGAACTGATTAACATAAAGGCACAAAGGTTAAGATGATCAGGGCTTGTACGAAGACAGCCAGAGGATAGAATGGTCCGCTTAATATGGGACAGAGCACCAGAAGGAAAACGACCACTTGGAAGACCGAGATTAAGGTGGCGTGATAATATAACATCGGACCTTCGGAAAATGGGCATCGGGAATAGTCTACAAGTTATGGAAGACCAAGATAGATGGAGGCAAATTGTTGCCTTAGCCAAGACCCATCAGGGGCTGTAGCGCTACGGAGTAACAGTAACAGTAACTCCTGAAATTTAGGAAAAATGTGTCACAAAATGTGAAAATTTAATGGAGGAATGATGGGTTCGTGAAAACTGCATCGAAGCAGTTAATCCTGTTATCATTTACAATCCGAATGAGGATATCGACGACAGTGATTCCAATTATGATGACTCTATAAATCTGATGTTTGATAATACCGTAAGTACTACATGATTAAACATATTTATTTGTACCGATAATTTATTTTTGTTGCATTTCCTTTTAACATAATTTAATATGTGCCTATTTCTAACCAAAAAACTCATCGAGATCTACATCAACGATTTCTGTTCACAATAAAGTAAAAAATAAAAATAAAACCTCTCAACAAAAGCATAATAATAAACAACAAATTTTTACAATAACTATTCCGAATAGCATATTTTTCTGCTAAAAAAGTTTGAACAAAAATTACTTGTGTACTATCCTAAATGTAAGTTTTACTCAATGCATTAACTTTGCTTGGGAATAAAATTTTCTAACAAATGAACATTAAAAATTTGACCCATATGGTGTACACTTTTTGACACACACATACAGTATGGATTCTGCCAACTATTATTAACTGAGTTTCAAAAACACCCAAAGGTAATTCCCCATCACGATGTGCGAATTATTAACAAAATTAATGTTTCACGGCGTGAGGAATGGTCATTGGTTTCTCTTCAGCTCGGCTCTGCGAGATATCGGAACTGCAGAGTCGTGACTGGGATTTAATAAATTAAATCAATAATAATAATGACTGCTACTAACATGCTTGCTGTTCCAATCCTTCTATACTCCTTTGAAGTAATGAAGTGGAATCTAGCTGAGCTGCGCCAACTTGACGTTAGTACTCGCAAGATGATGCACCTAAATAGGAGTTTGTATCCAAATTCGTCCGTTCCACGGTTATATCTCTCAAGAAAGCAGGGAGGCCGTGGACTCTTAAGTTTGGAGTATCTCCATAACAGAAAGGTTCTGGATGACGCCTGCAAAGTCATCAGGAGTTTGGACCCCCTCCTGCAAATGGTTAAAAGCCATAAAGTTGCAGGAGTGAGAGCATTTCTATTCTGGGCAGCACACCGAGCAGCTGATGAACTCTCTTTGATTTTCGATTCCGAGCGGATAGCGCTTGACTAAGTCACTGAGCTAGACCCCGCTCGGAGGAAAGTCCGCATCAAAGCTGCAGAAGTTGGTAAAACTTTGCAGCTCCACATGGATAAGCCTCTACATTTTGTCTTCTTTAACAACATCGAAGACAGGGGCTTATCCAAAGAACCGACCTTTGCATTCCTAAGGTCAGGTGGGCTTAAATCGAAAACAGAGGGGTTCATCATGGCATGCCAGGATGGAGTTTTCAATATCTTACATTACCGAAACCGAGTCATGGGTATAGAGGTCCCTGATGTAAGATGCAGAGCCTGCCGTAGGGCGCCGGAAACGCTTATGTACCTGCTTTCAGCATGCACGGTGTATGCAGTTTCGGCCCATATCCATAGACACAATGCGGCATTACGAGTAATGTACTACGAGGGCAGTTTAATAAGTCAGTGACTTTCTGAATTTCCCGCGCAGTTACTCCAAATTCAACAGTGCTGCCGTCAACTATAATCTATCAACTTTCTAATTTTGAGCAAGCTACGTCGTGCATATGGTGTTTGATAACCGTTCAAAGCAGACAACATCGTGAATTTTTACGAAAATGGAAAAAAGTGAATTTCGTGTGCTGATTAAGCATTACTTTTTACGTAAAAAATCCATCACTGAAACTAAGGAAAGACTTGATAAATACTACGGGGACTCGGCACCATCAATTTCAATGGTTAAGAAGTGGTTTACAGAGTTCCGTTGTGGTCGTACCAGCACTAGTGACGCCGAACGTCCAGGTCTCCAAAAAGAAGTGATTATGCCGGAAATCGTCGATGAAATCCATGAAATGATATTGGATGATCGGAGAATGAAAGTGCGTTAGTTGGCTAATGCTGTAGGTAGGTATCTCAACTGAACGGGTACATCATATTTTACACGAATATTTGGACATGAAAAAACTCTCTGCGAGATGGGTGCCGCGATTGCTCACACTCGACCATAAGCGCAATCCTGTGACCACTTCAAAAGAGTATTTAGCGATGTTCAGCCGTAATCCGGACGAATTTTTGCGCCGTTTTGTTACTGTGGATAAAACATGGATCCATCACAACACCCCAGAGACCAAGGAACAATCGAAACAGTGGGTTGCTCGGGGTGAACGTGGACCAAAGAAGGCGAAACAGAGTCTGTCAGCCAACAACGTCATGGCCACAGTTTTTTGGGATGTACGCGGTGTCATTCACATCGATTACCTCAAGAAAGGTAAAACGATCACCGGCGAATATTATTCAAAGCTTTTGAACAGATTCGACGTTGATTTGAAGCAAAAACGGCCGCATTTGGCTAAGAAGAAGAAAGTGCTGTTCCATCAAGACAATGCACGTGTGCACACTTGTCTAGTCACGATGGCCAAAATCCACGAATTGGGATACGAACTGCTACCCCATCCAGCATATTCTCCAAATTTAGCCCCCTGCGACTATTTTCTGTTTCCAAACATAAAGAAATGGCTAGGCGGTAAGAGATTTGAGTCGAATGAAGAAGTCTTTACCGAAACAAACGCTTTTTTTGGGAGCTTTGTAAAAACCTATTATTTGAAGGGAATAAAAAAATTAGAAAAACGTTGGACTAAATGTATCGAGCTAAAAGGCCCTCGTATCATCTGAAGCACTCGTGCTGTATTGATGAAGCTTCAATGCTAACCTATGCTCCGGGGGATATTGAGTCCGTTATGGAAAATGAGAGGTGTCGAACTTATTGGAACTTCTCATTCCCACCGTCAAGCAGATACAAGCCAATAAGCCTGACGTTGAACTAGTCATCCTGATAATAGGCTCTCTCTGTGGTACACGACACACACTGCTCTCGGAACTCCAGAAAATACCAGCTTGCCGACAAAAAGCACACGTATTAGCTGTGGCAATGCAGAAGGCCGTCATCCTGGGATCATTGCGTCTACTCAGGGCACACGATATCAGGTCCCAGTGATCACTCACCTCACGGCGTGAGGAGTGGTCACTTGCATTCTTTTCTTATAAAACTCAATTAACTATTTTTCAATAACATTTAATTTCCTTGTTTCACATCTGCCAGGCGTCCCGTAAGCTTCACTTTTTTCACTCAAATATAATTAAATTAATTTAATAGTGATTTAAAAATTAATCGGCGAAGAAGAGAAACTAATCCGTTAGAAGTGACGTTCAACAACCGACAGTCGTCGCCTCTCTTAAGACTGGCATTATTCTTCTGTTGGAAGCTGCGCCGTTGTTTGCGTTCCCATATGAAATATTAATAAAGAAAAAATATAGTCGAGCAAGATACGTCGGTTGGCAAAATCAAAATATCAAACCGCAGCACACAACCAACTTGACCGACTAAAAAAACTTGCAACGCCCGAGGCGAGAATTATCCGAGTTGAATTCAATGCCAAAAAGTTTTTGGGGTCCGTCGGATCGGCAATTCGGGGGTTGACAGACAAATCCGAGGGCTATTCATTCACTCGTCACTCATATTCTAGAGATAATCTCATAGTAAAACTGGCACTTACATTTATCCCTACAGGACAGAGGCGTCCTCAATCAAACGATTTTCTCACATTTTTTTTATAGTTCTTTCAAAAATGTTCGGTACTACCCCATTCATAACCGCCATATTTGATATAAAACAATGGGAAAGGCCACTACATGATGAAATCATTTCAAACCTATTTTAATTGATAGGTACAGTGTATAAACTTTATTTTCCAGAAAGTTTGTGGAAAAGAAAGACAAAGTGGCTAGCAGTTAGCAAATCAAACAACGTGGACGGACACCTGACAATTAACGGTCAACGAATTGAGCGAGTAGAAACTTTTAAATATCTTGGGTGTCAACTAAATGAGAAGTGGGACAGCATGCAGGAGATTCGTGCCAGAATAGAACAAGCTCGTGCTTCGTTCCTGAAAATGCGTAAAGTACTTTGCAGCAGAAATTTAAGCTTGCCTCTGCGCGTCCGAGTGCTTCGCTGTTACGTGTTTAGCATACTGTTTTATGGAATGGAAGCTTGGACTTTGACAGATGCGATGTGCAAAAAATTGGAGGCCTTTGAAATGTGGACGTACAGAAGGCTATTAAGAATCTCCTGGGTAGAAAGAGTGCGTAACACCGAGGTACTTCAACGCCTCGACAAGCAGCTGGAAGTTCTGTTTACACTAAAAAAGCGCAAACTGGAGTATTTTGGTCACATCTTAAGAAATGACAAGTATCGACTTTTAAAGCTTATTATAGAAGGGAAGATCGAAGGACGAAGAGGCCCGGGTAGAAGAAAGATATCCTGGCTAAAAAACTTAAGACAATGGTATGGAGTGAGCACTAACACATTGTTCCGCCGAGCTGTAGACAAGGTTCAGATAGCGCTGATGATTGCCAACGTCCAAGGAGGAAAGGGCACCTAAAGAAAAAGAAGTGTATAAACAATACCATGAGTCAAAATCTAAGCAAATGGATTCTTCAGCGTTTTGAAATCAGTATATTAATTCAAAATTAAAAAATACCAGAATCAGGTGGGCGGTACTATGACATAATAGTTCTAACATTATCTGTCTCTGTCTGTCAGATACGGAACCTCAGGATATGCATGGATTTACGATGATAAAACAAGTACATAAGATTGATCAGCTCAAGGTCGATGGAGGTGTAGCGACTACACCAATAAAAGCAATCTATACAAATGACTTATAAACGTTTATATTATACAAAACCAATAAAAAATATAAAATTACATTATATGATAGTTTTTAAGCATGAAGGTAACGATTATGCTGTTTTCAAAATTTAATGGTCTCCCCCTTTACAAACTTACTTTTAAGTTTTAAAATAAGTTTTGTCAATGTTTTATGTTACCTTATTCGTTAGACATTTAGTTTTGTAAGCAGAGTTGGACGAGTTTGGAACACCATAAGGTTTCATTATCATCATCATCCAGCCACATTTGTCCATTGTTGAACATAGGACTCCTCTAATCGTTTCCATGTCTTCCGATCCTGAGCTTCAGCAATCCAGTTGGATGATATTCTTTTTATAACATCTGTCCAGCGTGTCGGTGGTCTTCCTCTGCTTCTTTTTTCGGCTCTAGGTCTCCATTCCAGAATCCTCTTTGTCCATTTTTCGTCCTTCAACCTTGCAATGTGTCCTGCCCATCGCCATAAGGTTTAAGCAGGGCAAAATTCAGATATTGAGATTATTATTGTTATGAAGTTCGCGCCAATATTTTTAAGCGGGAATATGTTAATAAAGTGGGAACCTTTGACAGGTCTCTTTCCTAACGTTCCGTGATGATAACATTATTGGTAAAAAAACTCTTATTATTCTTATAAGTACTATAAGGCATTATCAGGTTAATGATCTGAATCAAATAGAACACTTTATACTATACTATACTAGAAAGCATGTTTGTATCGAGGGTAGAGATATATGACAATATTAATCATTAAATTATAAAAAAGTCTTTTTTTTTAAAGTTAACTTAAATTACAGTATAAGAGTAAATTTAGCAAGATTTAAACCGCTTTGGGAATGTTAAAAAATATATACAGGGTGTTTCTAAATTCATGCGAAAAATTCAGAAGGTGATTGCCCGCATAAAATTATGATGGATCTTACCCAAAATAAAATTTCCTCAGCTCACCCCCTTCCGAGATATCACACCCAAAAGGTGGTGAGTAAAATTAAGTTTTAATTTTGGATGGGGGTGATCATTTCCAACAGTTATTATGAGTCGTATTGTATTCTTGCATTTTCCATCTTACTGTTTTCTACTCTCTCGCGTACTTTATTATTAATTTTATTTTTATTCTCCGAATCTATTGATTTTAGAAAAAACTTTAGGTTTAAAAAATGTTTTTAAATAAACAGAGATTGTAAATAATATTTTTATTTTACAAAACTAAATTTCAAAAAAAAAGAATTGATATTAAATAAGATAAGGGATGCTAGTCGACACTCACCATATCTTTGTCGACTTCAAGGCCACCTATAATACCATAAATAGAAGGAAACTCTATGATGCTCTATGATCTCTATGAGAACTCCAAATACCAAATCATTTGGTAAATCTCACAAGAATGACGATGGAGAAAGTGGAATGCAGGGTACGTATCGAAAACTATACGAATGTCGGGGGTAACAACAACGTACATGCTAGCTACACTGGAAATACCAAGAGAAGTAAACCCCCGCTGAAACCTAAAGATAGATGGCGACGATATAAAATCGGTTTACGAGTTCGTGTACCTTGGCTCTCTGATAACCACTCATAATGACACAACAGCCGAAATTAAACGTAGAGTCTTCCTCGCCAACAGATGTTACTTCGGACTCGCTCCCCAACTCAAATCCTATAACAGCTCCAGAAGCACAAAGTGTAAACTCCACAAAACACTGTTTAGACCGGTTTTAATGTACGGCGCCGAAACATGGACACTCACCAAGAGTGACGAGACCATCTTGGGGTTCTTTGAGAGGAAAGTACTAGGAAGAATTTACGGGGCCATTGAGGAAAATGGGATATGGAGGAAAAGGTACAACTTTGAGCTGTATAGACTGTTTCAGGGACCTGACATAGTCAAGGAAATAAAGTTGGGCCGGCTGCGATGGGTAGGCCATGTTATGAGGATGAATGCAAATTACCCCCCCCCCCGAAAAGTCTTATTGGATAAGCTCGTGGAACAACGCAGAAGGGAAAGACCTCGGATTAACCTATTAGATAACGTAGAGGCCCATTTAAGAAATGTTGGAATAAGGGCCTGGAGAAGATGGGCGCTGGACAGGGACGCCTGGAAGGAAATACTTAAGGAGGCTAAGGCCCACGAAGTGCTGTAACGCCGTACTGATACTGAAGGGAAGCTAATTTCCCCCCTCATAATGTAACAGGAATGTTGAAAAAATACCGGTGGATAGTCCTTTGCATGTGCACGGAAATTACAAATCTACATATACTTTAATTTGAGATAAAAAATTGCAACCTAATTTTACTCAGCACATTTTAGCGGAAACATTGCTTTACATTAATATAAGCTGTACAGCAGCGATTCTTAAGTGTTCCGTGGAAAAGACACTAGAAATCCGCGATGCTAACCGTCCTGGATTATAAAGCTTTCGCGGAACTTCAAAGTTCCACATTAAAATACACATTTGAGAACAAACCTGATGTAATAAAATAAAACTCTTCTTCTTCCAATGCGTTTCCACTAATGGATGTTTGCGATATAACATTTTCCATTGCTTCTTTATTCCTTGCGGTGTATATCAACGACTGTATATCGTGTAGCCTTGTCCACTGTCTAATATTTCGCAGCCAGGACATTTTTTTCCTTTCGATCCTCCTCCAGCTTTCGATCTTGCCTTCGATCAATAGATGCAACAATTGATATTTCGTGTTTCGCATTATATGCCCCAGATATGCCGTTTTTCTTTTCTTAATCAATTCAAACAGTTTACGTTATCTGTTGACAGTCTTAGAACTTCTTCGTCTGTTAATCTAGCCGTCCAGGGTATCTTCAGGATTCTGTGATACAGCCACATCTCAAAAGCCTCTAATTTGCTAATTTCAGTCGTCTTCAATGTCCAACTTTCCACACCGTAAAGAAGCACCGATCAAACGTAGCATTTAATGAACCTGAGTCTTAGGTTAAGGTCAAAATCGGAACAGGTAAGCACTCTTTGAAACCTCAAAAATGCCTGTCGAGCTTGTTCAATGCGACCTTTTATTTTCTTGTCTGATGTCCAGTCTTTAAAAAACCAGATGCCCAAGTACTTAAGTTTGTCTACTCTTTCTATGGACCTTGCGTTAAATATTATGGTGGAGTTTTCAAACATATTTAGATTTCTAGAGATGATCATAAACTTTGTTTTTTTGATGTTGATATTCAAGCCCATTGATTTGCTCTGTTCTCCTACCTCGTTGACCAATTGTTGTAGGTCGTGTTATTTACCGGAGATTAAGACCGTATCGTCAGCATAGCGGATATTGTTAATCCACACTCCATTAACTTTGACTCCCATTTCCACGTCTTTTAAAGCATCTTGGAATATTTCTTTCGAATATAAGTTGAATGGGAGTGGAGACATCACACATCCCTGTCACATCCCTACAGCTTTGAAATCAGCATGATTATTTAATTTAAGAACAGCTGAGAAAAAGTTAAAAATTGGTTTACGTGTAATATTTTTATCTTATAGTTAAGCTGATTTAATGAATGTCGATGTCTGGTTTCAGACGTCGTGACCCCTTGAATGCATGCCCGGGACAGTCATACTTCTCCAGGTTTCTCTGTCTTCAGCAGTCCGCATCACTTCTTGTATGGAGAGGTTTGTCCAGGATTGTATTTGATCGATATATCTGTTCGGTGATCTTCCTCTTCAGCGCCTTCCGTTAACTTTCCCCTGGATGACTTGTTTTTCTAACACATCTCTCCGAATGACATGGCCAAAGTATTTGAGGGTGTTTCTTTAGATGTCTGGTAACAACCGTTCATTTTCCGCAATTCTTAGCTCTTAAAGGATTAAAGCGTTTGTTCTGCGGGACGTCCATGGAATTCCAAGCATTCGTCTATAGCATGTCATTTCAAAAGCTTCGATCCGGCGTCTACATGCCACATTAATAGTCCATGACTCGGAGCCGTAGATAGCGATTGAGAATACAAGAGATTTCATGAGGCGTTGTTTTGTAGCTTTACTTATGTTGTGATCTTTCCATACTTTTATTAGTTTGGCTAACGCTTTTATCCACGATCATGAGACAACACTTGCTCCTGTTGAGTTTTAACCCTGATTCTGCACTAAATTCTTCGACTAGTTTTAATAAGTTTCTCATTTCCTCTTCACTCTTATACATAAAATAAATAATTAACGTTAAAATTAATACAGTTTATACGCATAATTAATATTTATAATGTAAATAACTATCTTTTTTTTATTTTTTAATAGTTATCGAGGTCATATTTGAACTGCAAGTCCTTCGTAAAAACCCGATCACACGCTACTGCCTAAATGCATAATGATCCGTACCTCACGTCGGATATCAAGGGGCAAATGGGAGTGAGTTTAGTCAATAGATAGGGTGGAATTAAAAAGTATACAGATTTTTAGTTTATAAAAGAGGGATATGGATAGCATAATAAGTGATGCACTGATCTGAAGCATCATCGAGTACCGAATACTACTTTTAAAATGATAAAAAATAATATGTTTAATATGGAATACCTTCGTGAAATGGCTGGAAAATTAATGGAATATGAATTGCTATTAGAGGCGTAATATTGTCTTTTTGAAACTCTAGAACTGGGAAGGTATAAGATATGTGTAGCACAAAACGAAAAAAAAAATGTTTGGAGAACGAATTAAATACTTATGTCAATGTGATCTTCACAACAATATTGTTACGATAAAGATGTCTCAGTCTCAGATGTCTGTACGATAAAAGAACGCAAGAAGTTGTCACGTGCCTATTTTTTCTATAGTTTCGTATTCATGGTTGCATACAGTACACTATGCTATAACTCGAATATATCATTCGTTGTAGATAATGTTGCATAACTTTCGATAGTTGGTTTGCAATTTCTGTGTGGATGGGACTGGATATCCACACGAACGAGGCACA
This sequence comes from Agelastica alni, assembly GCA_950111635.1. Taxonomy (NCBI): domain Eukaryota; kingdom Metazoa; phylum Arthropoda; class Insecta; order Coleoptera; family Chrysomelidae; genus Agelastica; species Agelastica alni. The sequence continues at coordinate 4,931,902 of OX467716.1, read as the reverse complement.
GATTTAAGAAGATTGTGGGTTGACGTTTATTCCGCGCCATTTTTCTTGATTTCCGGGATAGGAGTGAGAGTCGTGTTTTGAGTGTCGTTTGGAGAGCTTCATCGAAGTCGGAGGTGTTGGTGAAGGTTGTAAATGTATTTGAAAGTAATAACTACAATAAAATATGATTGTGTCCCTTCTACGGTTCATTATAATTGTGTCTCAGATGGTTTCGTGTTCCTTAGTTACTCGTAAGTAGGGTTGCATACCGTACTTTGTTGTAACTTGGGAATTATATCATTCGTTGTAGATAGTGTTGCATACCTTGTAGGGATAGGATTATTGTTTGGTTTGCATTTCTGTGTGGATGGGGCTGGATATCCACACGGACGAGTGCGATTCTGGGTTGACGTTTATTCCGTGTCATTTCTTGATTTCCTGCCTAGGAGTGTCAGTAGTCTTCGAAGTCGGGTGTTGGTGAGAGTTGTTGGGACGGTGTGTTATTAGCACGTGTGCGGAACCTCTATGGGATTTCTTTCATATCTGGCTGTATTTGGGCCATCTTAATTGGATTTTGAAGAAAAACCATTTGATTTTTAACTTGACCATTTTGTCTTGCCATTGTTGTGGATATTGTTGGAGTTGGTGTCAAGTTAAAATAGCCGTTATCGGGATTTGTTTGAGGGAAGCCATTGTTAAACAGTGCCACCCCCATAATCTAACCAGCCCCCGGAGTAGGCCACAGGAGTACATGTGAATTCGTTTACCCAAAGGTTATCAGTGATTTATTTTTAAATATATAACGCTGTGTCTCATTTCGACACCACCAGTAAGTTTTGTTTCAGTTTATAAGTATAGTACTTTGTGAATTCGTATATCCAAAGGTTATAAGTGATTTATTTTTAAATATATAACGCAGTGACTCATGCTGACACCACTATTATGTTCTGTTTAGTTTATTAGTATAGTACATTGTTGGAAACTATTTATTGCATTAGATAATATGCCAAAACTAAACTTGGATTAAAGTAACCTTCTCCATAATTCTTTATGTCCAAGTAAAAACTTATTTTCTTTCTACTTATTTGTTAATATCCTACAATCTTGATATTTTAAAGGACAACCATTGTAAAGATATTTTTAAATGAACTCGATTGTTTTGGCAGTGAAAATCTTTATGTAAACAGTCAACTAGTGAATCTTCTTTGCCTTTATGTAAATGTTTGAATTAGTGTTATTAATGAGTTAACTGATATATACGTTTTACCTTTTGTTCTTTGCCTTTATGTAAATGTTTGAATTAGTGTTATTAATGAGTTAACTGATATAGACGTTTTATTATTGAGTTAATTTATATATGTCTTACTTTTTGTTGTAACTTGGTAAAGTCTGTTACTCTTACTTCTGTTCTGGTTATTTTATAAAGCTGTAAATTTTAGATTTTTGGTTTGTTTTAGCAAGAAAATTTTACCATAGCTGTTAATTTTGACTATATTTGTTATGATGTTGCTATTGAACTGTGTATCTAAATTATCTATTGTGTGAGTAAAGTATCCAACATATTTTTGCTATAATTTTATTTATTTGGTTCACCATAATCATAGTTGTTTATCTTGTAGCCCTGCTAGTGCCTATAAGATCTAGGGGTTTCCGGCTTATACCGTCAAGCCGGTGGCGCAGCTCACTTTTATATATTTTTTTCTTCTACCCTCTACGGCTGAGCTCGGGCATAATTTGCCAGTAGAGAAACCGCTAGCAGAGTACTCGTTAGAGAACGAAAAAAAGACGTGGCAAAGTTAAGTTGTCTACTAAAGAACTATTAAACCAAATGGACATAAACAAACTAGAAACTAAAATAAAAACGGATAACAGCCATAAAAAAGACATGTACCACATCTAGAAAACCCAGTCAAAAAAAAATTAGTAAAGAAACGAAAGACCTTATGGACAAAAGAAGAAAAATGATTAAAGGCATTCCTGAACATAAACAGCTAAATAAAATTATAGTGACGAAAATCAGAGAGGATCTGAGACACTACAACGCAGAACTAGTAAAAACAGTTATTGAAAACAATAAAAATATGAAAGTTCTCGAAACGATTAATACAAAGGAACTACTCAGAATATGTCAATTAAAAGACGCCAACGAAAACACCTCAGAAGAAAAAAGTGAGCTTATAAATATTACCGAGAATTTCTATAGTACATTATATCAAGAAAAAATTCCAACACCACCAAAGGCAGACAACAGAAAAATTCTTAATGTTGGATCCGAAGAATTGGCCGACATCACCATAGAAGAAATAAAATTAGCACTATCTCAAATGAAGAACGAGAGAGCACCAGGAGATGATGGTATTACAATTAAAATGATGAAGCTGGGTGGAACTACAACAATTGAGTTTATCAAAATCCTCCTCAACAAATGCCTGACACAAGTTATTATTCCAGAAACATGGCAGAACGCTCAGGTGATTCTATTACACAAAAAAGGTGATGAATTAAAAATAGAAAATTATCGACCGATAAGTCTACTTCCACATCTATACAAATTGCTAACAAGGATTATAACAAATATGCTTTACAAACAAATTAGATGATTACCAACCTCCTGAATAGGCTGGCATCCGTAAAGGCTTTGGTACAATTGAACATTTTCAGTCAATCCGATCGTTAGTAGAAAAATGCAACGAATACAACAAACCACTACACTTTGCTTCGAAGCCTTAAACAATGTAAGAGTTGATTCGAGATATAAAGCTCTATATAACAATATATATATAACAACGTAACGTCAATAATAAAAATAGTAGAAGATATAGCAACTAATAGAATTCCAATAAAAAGGGGAGGTATGCAGGGTGTCAATGCCCCTCCTGGATCAAAGACCTTCTGGTCTTTGGCTAAAGCCATAAATAAGAATTTCACAACTTCTTCTTTACCACCACTCGAGAGGTCCGACGGCACGACAGCCGTATCTTCCAAAGAAAAAGCGGATCTGCTGGCCTAAATATTCAGCTCTAACTCAACCCTCGATACCAATGGAAAACAACCCCCAACGATACCTAGAATAAACGCATCAATGCCTGAGGTCGCTATCCGCCATCGCACTATCAGGAAAATCCTACGAAATCTTGACTCTAATAAGGCAGTAGGACCAGATGGAATTCCGACAATTGTCCTGAAGACCTGTGCTCAAGAGCTCACCCCAGTTCTCTGTAGACTCTTCAAGTTATCATACAGCAAAGGAGTATTTCCGTCCATGTGGAAAAACGCTAAAGTCCAACCGATTCCGAAAAAAGGAAAGAAGACTATTCCTGCAAATTATCGCCCTATTGCATTGCTCTCAGTCATATCCAAAGTTATGGAAAAAGCGATTAACACAGAACTCATCAAATATCTGGAGAAATTTGAGATAATCCATGACAGACAATATGGATTTCGACAACTTCGGTCTACTGGAGCTTTGCTGGCTTATGTCACTCAGCTCTGGACAATCACTATTGAAAAGTTTGGTGAATCCCGTGCAGTTGCCTTGGGTATATCTAAAGCCTTTGACCGCGTTTGGCATCAGGCATTGTTAAGTAAATTATCTGCCTACGGTCTCCCAACCAAACTTCGCCAATGGCTCTTGAGCTTCATGCAAGATCGCTCCTTACATGTGGCAGTTGACGGTATTTCTTCTGATGCGTTTAAAACCAATGCCGGGGTCCCCCATTTCTTTTACACATCAACGACCTCTTGAAAACCACCACGAACCCCATTTACAGTTTCGCAGACGATAGCACACTTGTCTCAACTTTCACATCATATCAATCACTTTCGGTAAATGATACAAATAGACTCAGACAGGAACAGGTTGATTCCATCAATAGAGATCTTAAAGCAATCGTCGAGTGGGGAACCAACAATCTTGTTCAGTTCAACGCCCAAAAAACACAAAGTGCCACGTTTTCCAAGAAAGTGAATTCCTCAAATCATTCCATCACAATGTCCGGAAATACCCTTGAACCAAGTCCCTCCATCTCGATTTTGGGAGTCACGGTGTCCAATAATATGTCTTGGCATGACCATGTTGCTAACATCGCAAAGTCAGCAAGCCAGAGGCTAGGTTTTCTATGGAAAGTCAGAAAGTTTTTTACTCCTAATCAACTGTTGACGACGTACAAGGCTCAAATCCGACCTCTACTTGAGTATTGCTCGCACATTTGGGGTTCAGCACCAAGGCATTCTCTTCGTCTTCTAGATTCCATTCAGAAAAGAGCCATTTGCTTGATAAACAGCTCAACTCTCACAGATACCCTTCACCCTCTAGAACATAAAAAAAGAGTTGCAGACCAGTCATTGCTCTACAGATATTTCCATGGCAGATGCTCCAGAGAACTCTTGTACCACCATTGGCCACATTCGGCCGAAGAACTCGGCACGCTGATCAGTCTCACCTATTTACTCTCAAGATTGACACTACAAGGACCAATCTCCATCAAGAATCCTTCTTTTACAGGGCTGCTACGGAATGGAACAAGCTTCCAAAATCAGTTTTTACAAAGTACTATGACCTGCAACTTCTTAAAAAGCGTGTCCACTATCATTTCCTTTCTATAATCCCTTACCCTTCTAATAGTCGCAGTGCGGGCCGTCCACGGCCCACACAATAGGTCTACTCTTTTTGCGACTATTTTCATAAAAAAAAAAAAAAAAAAAAAAAAAAAAAAATCATCTCTCCAAAGTTGTTCACCCTTGCATTAGAAGACGTTTCAAGTCACTGGAATGGAACAGAAAGGGCATGAAGAATTGACGGGAAATATCTAAACCATCTTCGCTTTGCGGATGATGTGCTGACTATTGTCGGTTTGAAGTTTCACTTCTAATATGCGCACATGGTACATACATCTTTTTTTAAATCGTAACAATCTTTCAATGTTAATATAATATTGACCATATCTGATATTATTCTGCTATTTACGCCGTCGATCTTTTCTTACGATTTTTGTTCACAATGTCGTCATTTTTTGAAAATAATGAAGACCTCGTATATTCAAATAAAAGCGATACATTCGCAGCGCCATCAGATGGCAATGAATATCGTGGATATACTACTATAATTTTGCTTACAGTCGTTCAAGTATTGAATACTCCTTGAAATAAACAATTTCACAAAGATTTCGGGAATATTACTAAAAAAAATACACACACATACAGTCTACATCTTTCCTACAAGTACCGGGTGAATAAAAGACTTTGTAACCTTTTGCGGCAGCGGCAGAACAAAAACGGTTTTTCGCTTTGATGATTTTTGAGTAAAAAATAATCTCTTTGCGGTAAACTGCGCTGGTATTGTGTATACATCTTAGTGATACTTAAAACTAGTTGGTTATCTCTGAATTGCATTGTGTAATAGAAGTGGTAAGGTGCATAGTGAGTTTAAAAAGATAGAGTTTAGTTTTTAAAGAGGCATTTCCTTCCTGTGTGTTCTATTTGGTATTGTTTATTAAACGGGTATCCATGTGCCGCTTTTCACAATAGAAATTATGCAACATTACATGCTTGTTGGTGTTGAACAGAAAATAATTTTTAGCACAAAGTATCCAAACGTTCAATTCTAACAAGGATTTTGAATTTTTTTTATCAGCTTTCGTTTAAAAAACAGCGAATTTATAGCAAATTAAAATGTAAAATCTTATGATATAATAGGGAATATGCATGTAATTCAAATAACCATAAAGGAGTGGACGGAAGGGATATTAAGATAATTGAAAATTTATATTGGAACCAAACTTCAGTAATTAGAATAGATGGTGATGACACGCCGGAAATAAAGATCAAACGTGTGGAGTAAGGTAAGGTTGCATTTTATCGCCCTTGTTTTTTAATGTATTGCCACGTCTTTTTCGTTCTCTATTGAGTACTCTGCCAGCGGTCTCTCTACCATGGAAAATTATGCCCGAGCTCAGCCGTAGAGGGTAGAAAAAAAAAGAAAATAATAGTGAACCGCGCCACCGACTTAAACGGTTCAAGCCGGAAACCCCTAGGTCTTATAGGCACTAGCAGAGCCACACGATAAACAACTAAGATTATGGTGAACCAAATAAATGAAATTATAGCAAAAATATATTGGATACTTTACTCCTACAATAAATCACAGTACACAGCTCAATAGCAAAATGATAACAAATATCGTCAAAATTAGCAGCTAACAATAAATCAAGGTACACAATTCAATAATAAACTTATAACAAATATAGTCAAAATTAGCAGCCAACAATAAATCAAAAATCCAAAGTTTACGATTCAAAAAAAAATAATCAAAATAAAAGTAAGAGTAACAAATTTTACCAAGTTACCAAAAAAAAAAAACGTATACAAGTCAACTTCTTAATAATACTTGAAATGACAATCGAGGCCAAAAACCAAAGCAAAATCTAATGACGAAAAACCCCCCACTCAATCTCCATCGATTAACGAAAAATGCCACAGTCATTAACAATCGAATCCTATCACTACAAGGTATGCAACACTATTTACAACGAATGATATATTTAAGTTACAACAAAATATCGTACCTGAGGAATACGAAACTATCAGAGACACAATTAATAATGGAACTGTAGAAGGGAAAAAATAGGCACGTGACAGTATACTCTGAAAGAATATTTATGGAAGCACTAACTGATATACAAGCCGGCATTATTATAAATGGCGAAATAATAAACAACCTTCGCTACGCAGACGATACGGTACTGTTGGCCTCCAGTCAGGAAGATTTACAACGGATACTGGATGCAGTCATCGAAAAATGCGCAATGGCTGGACTCGGATTAAATGCAAAAAAGACCAAAGTATTAGTAATTAGCAAGCAACCTAATATCATAGCTAACATAACAGTTGGGGGTGAACTATTGAAGCAAGTAAACCAAATAAAATATCTAGGCAGCATAAGAACTAACACCGCGGATAGTCAAACTAAAGTGAAATCAAGGATTGAGCGGGCTCGAGCAGCATTTAAAAACATGAGTAGGGTCTTGTGCTGTAGAGATCTGAAGTTAATTTTAAGAATCCGACTTCTCAGATGTTATGTCTTCTTCACCCTGCTGTACGGTATGGAAGCCTGGACTATAAACAAGTACGAAGAAAGACGACTTGAAGCCTTTGAGATGTGGGCTTACAGGAAAATATTAAAAGTTTCATGGACGGAAAAAGTATCCAACTTGGTAATACTCCAACGTCTGAATAAATCCACCGAAATTCTTACCACCATCAAAAGAAGGAAGCTGCAATATTTCGGGCATGTTATGAGAGGCGAAAAATGCCGATTACTGCAGAACATCGTGCAGCGAAAAATTTATGGTAAAAGAAAGCCGGGCCGCAGAAAAGCATCATGGCTCAAGAATCTACGTGACTACGTATAAACTCAACTCAAGCTCTCTGTTCAGACTTGCCGTCGACAGAGTAAGGATAGCCTTGTTGAACGTTCTAGAAGGACATGGTACTTAAGAAGAAGATTCCAAGATTACTTAAGAACGATGCCATCATCAATATTTTTTGTTATTTATTTTGTTGAGCAAGAAATTAATTTTTAAAAATGCGAAAATGCTGTGGGAAATTCAAACATTTGAAAAGCGACGTCATTGGCAGAGCGAATGTGACGCAAAAGTATGTATCAACATATGTCAAATAAGCGATCCATACCACGTGACCCAATATGGCGGCTGAGGGCAAACAATCTGATGGTCTCCATTTAAACATCATTTACGTTTTGGTCTTTGGCTGATAAACAGTGTTTATTTTTATTGTCGAAGTTTTTGTGGTATTTGGTAACGATATTGAGATGGGGAGTGAATATTTGAAGACATTGATGTTGAATAGCAGAGACTTTGGTGAACGGCATGCTTGAAATAAGATGCGATGGAGAGTGAGACAGAATGGTTTCATTTTGAATGTGTTGGGTTGGCTATAACTTCAGATTATGCTTGGTGTTGTTGTAATAACTGTGATAGTTAGAATTTTCTGTCTATTTTTATATTATTTTTTAATTTTTTACCTACTTGTTTCATACTTGGTACTTAAAACATTAATTTTATTTAATTTAATTTAATTTTAATTTAATTTAATTTTTTCTACACCGCACCCGAAACTGCAATTGTGTGTCTTTTAAAAATGGGGCGGCAGTAGGTACAGTGACAATACGATACAACTGTCAACAATGCAACATACTCAAATGACAGGCTAAAACAAAACGAGGATCTTTCAGGTCGCAACGGCGCTACTTTTTCAAAATGATAAAAGAGGTGCACAGAGTCAGTTTAACAGAGACAATCAGGGATGATTCTTTTTTTAATTTAAAGCAACTTCATAATGATATGTTTGGCACCCAGTTAGTAAACAACCTGTGACCAACAATATTCCCATTGAAGAGCAGTAATTACGAATCACATTCAAAATTCCAAACATTTTATGTCACAAAAGCAATTCAACTTGCAACACCATTGATCTGCACACCGTGGACCGCATTTTTCCCATGCAAATTACCAACTTATTTTCAAACCACTCGAGCAAATCAGCTGTCCCCACGACTCCACAAACAAGTACCATTACCATCCGCAAACAATTGACTATGGAGTCTCGCGACCCATACGTTCGTGAATTTTTCGCTTTGTTACCTTCAGACAAACGAAAAAAGCCACAATGGCTTCTCCCCGCGTCGCCGTCGTTTAGAAAATAATCACTCGATGTTTCGAATGTTGGACGACCACTTAAGACTTTTGTTTTATTTTGTTACCAATAATCGCAATAAAACGTTTCAAAAATAAAAAAAATAAACCGGGGGATTTGTTTTGTTTGGTTAAATGAAGTGCCCGATTGTTAACACAGAAATGTTCGGTCTCAAGAATTAAATTTGCTGCATGATTCAAATGCAAAAAAACGTCTTAATTTGGTTGTAGTAAAAAAACAAATTAACTAAATTTTATTTTTAGGTTACATTTTTTTGTTTTAGCAATAAAATAATAAAGAAAAAATATAAAATACCTGTCATATTATTCTGGTTGTTCATGTGCTTCTCAATTATTTTTCGGGGTGGTTTTTTTATTTGCCTCAGTTTGTATGTGATTTTAATATTATTGAAGGAATAGAAATTATTCGTTTTTAATATTGTTTTGTTATGTAATTTATTTATTTGCTCAAACAAATTGTAAATGCGTTTGCCCTGAATCTGAAATGGATACGACATCAGAAATTTTACAATACAGACTTAAGACTTCCACGAATTAAAAAGCCTTGAGAATGATCTAAAATAAAGACCGAAACGTGGGCGATTTAAGAAGAGCGAAAAGTTTGTTTTCTTTCGTCCTAAACCCGCTATCCACCCCGAACAATATAAATTACCTTTTAATTGCAAAATAAAACGTTTTACAAAACATTTAACAATATTCTTACCATTCCTTTTTAGACATAATTTTAATATTAGCAATACCTGTTTAGATCAAGAAATCCATATCGCCACAAAACTAATCACACCGAACGAAAAACTACTTAAATCCAATGTTTGTCCCACAATTCCCTATGAAGTATTAGGAGCTGAACTCCATAAAATAGGACTGACGTTAGTTTCACCCATCACTTTTTTCCCCATTCATTTGTTTTTCTGCCAACACCCTTCGCTCACTGTTACTGTCATAGTTTCCATCTTTCGTAAACTTTGAACCCAAGAATTTTTTTACTATACCTCGTAATGAAAAGACCCGATGCATAAATCTTCTTCCTCTTCTAAATCCTGCTTGCACATCCCATATCATTTTCTCAGTTTCATTCGTCACTCTTTTAATCAATATCTTTGCCTACAGTTTGCCGACTATGCTGAGTAAACTAATACCTCGGTAGTTCTTACAGTCCTGATGCGAACCTTTTCTCTTGTAAATCAGTACGATAACGGCCTTGCACCAGTCGTCTGGTATGCTACCACTCCTTCAACAAAGGTTAAAAAGGCGGTACAGCAGACTAGTTACCACGCTTTGTTCAGCCTTTAGCATTTCAACTGTTATCCTGTCGTACCCAGCAGCTTTACCCAATTTCATACTGTTAAACGCTTCTACAATTTCTGTCGTACTAATTTCACTTTTATTGCAACTTCTACTCATGTCTCCGAATGGGGCCTGTACTTGTAGGGAATGCAAAAAAATAAATTATCGGTACAAATTTAAGATACATCAGATTTATAGTCATCATAATCGGAATCACTGTCGTCGCTATCTTTCTTCGGATTAACTGCTTCGATGCGGTTTTTACGAACCCACCATTCGTCTATTAAATTTTCACATTTTCACATTTTGTCTCGCGTCGCACTCAGACCACCGGAGAGCACGGATATTATCTTTATAAAATTCTTCTCCAATTTCCTATTAATTTTAAGGTTATCGGTTTTCTACTGCTTTATTATTGATTGTGATTAAGATATACGATTTCCAATACCTTAACTTTATTGTTTTCGTTGATTTTATTAAATAGTTTATAAAAACTATTTTGCCCTTAGTCTAGACAACTAGCTTGCTCGAAAAAAAAAAAACAAAAACAAAATTTATAAATCTATTTTAATAAAAAACATTACAATCTTTCAACTTCTGTAATTATAGTCATCGTAAATATCATTATTAATTGGTCTATTGTTTCGTTGGTATACATACGGTGGTATTCTGTAAGCTGGACGTTTCCTGGAAACATAACGTGGTTGCGGCTCTAAATATTGAGGCTCCTGATAATCCTGATAGTCTTCGGAGGATTCGCTAAATAACATTGGGTTTTATAGATAAGAAGTTCAAAACCAATAATTCTAATACTAATAATAAATATACCTTCTATCATCAAGGAAAAAACTAAGGGAGTAAGTTCAAATAACTTGTAAAACAAAAACACAATACAAGGGTGATCTAAAAAGTTTCCGACCTTAACGTACGATGGCAGCACTCATCAATAGAAGCTAGGGAATGTGGTTGCTCATCTGTGGACCAAAATTGATGCGCACTTGTTTGACAATCGTTTAAGGCGTTATATCTAGTCAGAATTTTCGAATTTTCGATTTTTCGTTTTCGACGGATTCTCAAAGTACAGCTCTTTTCACCAATATACGGCGATATCTGATTAGTCACAAAGGCATCGACTTAACGGGCTCACTGTGATGAGAAGCACGTTAGTAAATTTCCCTAATATTTAAACCCGAATATTTCTTGTTTATTATTATGCTTTTGTTGAGAGGTTTTATTCTTATTTTTTGCTTTATTGTAAACAGAAATCGTTAATGTAACTCTAGATGAGTTTTTTGGTTAGAAAAAGACACATATTTAATTATTTTAAAAGGGAATGCATACATCCATACAAACATATAGTCACGCCTTTTGTCCGTAGGGGTAGGCAGAGACCACTTCCTTCCACTTTCGCTACGGTTCTTACACACATCTTTCGCTTCCTCTACTTTTATCAGTGCTCTCATACATGCTCATCGGTTGTTAGTGCTTTTGAGCTGGCCTTTCTTCAAAACAATGTTGATCTGTTAGAGATATGTTCGCGGAGGTCGACCTCTACCGATTTCCGTCCATTCACACTCGCCTTATAAATTTGTTTTGTTAATCTTCCTTCATCCATTCTTTCTACGTGTCCAAACCATCTAAGCATACCTTTTTCTATCTTTGTAACCACATCTTCTTTTATACCACAGCGTTCTCTTTACTATTCACTATTCTTTACTTTATCCAACCGAGTCACTTCTCAGACTACTCATTTCCGCAGCATTAATCCTATTTTCGTGCTTTTTCTGCCAAACCCAACATTCACCACCATACATAAATATAGGAACCAACACACCTCTATGCACCGACAGACGTGCCTTTTTTGACACTTTCTGGCTGTTAATAAAGCTATGCAGTGCCCCATTCATTAGTTTTCCTGCTAACATCCTTCGCTCAATATCACAGTCATACTTTCCATCTCTCGTAATTTTGAACACAGGTACACGAACTCATTTACTTGTTTCAATCTTTCTCCCTTAATCAGAACTTCACAGTTTGTCATGCTTTCTTCTCCTTTAAAAACCATTACTTTCGTTTTGCTTACATTTATTTTCATCCCTTTAATTTTCAGGGCATCATACGTAACATTAACCATCGCCTGCAACTCCTTTTCAGATAACGCTAATATTACTTGATCATCGGCGTAAAGAAGGCATTTGACGATCAAATCATTTATTTTCAATCCATCGCACTCTCTTTCAAATTTTTTAAACAATCGTCTTTGTATAAGTTAAACAGACATGGCGAAGCTACACATCCCTGTCTTACACCTTTTTTTATGTTAAACCAGTCCGTGCAAGCTCCGTTTATCCTGACATAAGCAGTGGAATCCTCGTAATATGATTTCAGTGCTCGTATTAAACTACCGCTCACCCCAGACAATGTCGACCACAATTTACTCCTCACCACTTTGTTACAGGCCTTTTCCAAGTCTATAAAAGCGCAATAGACCTTCTGACTTCTAGCCAAGAATTTTTCGACAATACGTCGTAATGAAAAGACCTGATCCATATATCTCCTTTCTCTTCTTAATCCTGCTTGCACATCCCATATCATCTTTTAGTTTCATTCGTCACTCTTTTAATCAATATCTTTGCATGCAGTTTTCCGACTATGCTGAGTAAACTAATACCTCGGTAGTTCTTACAGTCCTGCTGCGAACCTTTTTCCTTGTAAAGTGGCACGATAAAGGCCTTGTACCAGTCGTCTGGTACGCTACCACTCCTCCAACAAAGGTTAACAGGCGGTACAGCAGACTAGCTACCACGTTTTGTCCAGCCTTCAGTATTTTAACTTTTATTCTGTCGTACCCAGCAGCTTTGCCCAATTTCATACTGTTCAAAGCTTCCACAACTTCTGTCGTACTAATTTCACTTTTATTGCAACTTCTACTCATGTCTCCGAATGGGGCCTTTACTTGTAGGGAATGCAACAAAAATAAATTATCGGTACAAATTTAAGATGCATCAGATTTATAGTCATCATAATCAGAATCACTGTCGTCGCTATCCTTCTTCGGATGACCGCGATCCGCGAATTGGCAACCCCTGACCTAGTGTATAAACGTTGCAGGTGACTATGTTGAAAAATAAATTAGTTTTATTCTTCTTATGTGTTTGCTTTTATAATAGGGACAACAATTCGTGAACTATGCTCGTACATACAGTCAAAACAGTGGACTGGGAAGAGGGCTCTAAAAAACCAAAAGCTGGAAAAGTGGTGAAGACTGTTAGTCGTGGAGTTATCTTAATCAATTATTATGAAAAAAAAAACATTACAAAAGAATATTAAGCATCATTACTTGATAATCTGTAGGCATAAATTGCGGAAATAGGGCCACGTTTGCAGAAAAAAATTCTGGTTCACCAAGACAAAGCGCCGGTTCACACCTCAGCGGTTGCCATGGCGAAAATCCACGAATTACGGTTTAAACTGCTACAGATCTAGCCTCAAGCGACTTATTTTTGTTCTCTTACCTAAAAATTGCGTTCGGAGGACAAATATTTTCGTCAAATGAGGAGACCATCACCTTCGTAAACAATTGTTTAGCAGAGAAAGACGCCGAGTGTTATTTGGACGGATTAAAGAGATGGCGCATGGCTGGGAGACTTACAAGGAGACTATGTAGAAAAATAAAAGTAAATAAAGAAAAAATGTCGTGTATCCTTGTTAAGTCGAATATTTTTCAAATCACACTTGCATAATATTATTGTGCTTACTTTATATCTGTACTAAATGATTTATTTTTAAATGTATTTCATTTTACTTACTCGTTATAATTTGGTTGATTTCTGTAAGTAGGAACTGAAGCTGGAGCTGTAGCTGGAGGTGGAGCTGGAGCTGTTGCTTTTCTTGAATAACTCTGGTTGGGATAGTATGTAGAGGATGCCGGTTGTTTTCTGGATGGTTCCACCGCAGTTGGTCTACTTCTCGATCCGGCATTGTAATTTATATTAACTTTCAGACCGGTCGGATCTGTGTATGAGAAACCACCTTGAATAACGCCATTCGGACCTCCTCTAGCTGAACTGGTAATACCATCTTCTGTTTTATATAAATACCCAAAAGTACCTTAAATACAAATAACTAGTAGCAGTTTTTCCAGTAAGGCAAGTTTATCTTTAAAAAAGAAAGAGGTTCTCAATTCGACTGTATTTTTTTTACGTTTGTTACCTCAGAACTTTCGACTGTGTGAACCAATTTTGATGATTATTTGAAAGCTGGTGCTTCCAGTGTGGTCCCATTTTAATTTGGTCCAGTTCTGACAATGGCATCCATGAGAAATTCTTTGAAGTCAGTTTTTTACGTTCATGCGTACGAATTATCTATATTTTTGTTAAAAGGGGTTTTGGATGTAATTAACTGTTTCAGAATTTAGTTCATTTCATTTATCAACTGCAGAAGTTTCCAGCTCAGAAAATAATATCTTTAGATTTTTAATGTGTATGTATTCGTTTAACTAAATTATTACCCACATCAATTTGAGACGTGGATCATGGCAAAAGAGAACGAAGAAAAGCTCAGGCGATTTGAGCGTAATATTTTGAGAAAAATTTTCGGACCATACCACGACATTACCACAAATGAATATAGAATGATATGGTGAAGTTGATATGGGAGGAGGTTTCTACAAAAAGAAGGCCACCTGAACGACCCAGAATGCGTTAGAGACAACATTGTGCTGTATCAGAGTGTGTTAAAATAATATTTAAATTTCAAATAAGAAAATGTATTTGAAAGTAATAACTACAATAAAATATGATTGTGTCCCTTCTACGGTTCATTATAATTGTGTCTCAGATGGTTTCGTGTTCCTTAGTTACTCGTAAGTAGGGTTGCATACCGTACTTTGTTGTAACTTGGGAATTATATCATTCGTTGTAGATAGTGTTGCATACCTTGTAGGGATAGGATTATTGTTTGGTTTGCATTTCTGTGTGGATGGGGCTGGATATCCACACGGACGAGTGCGATTCTGGGTTGACGTTTATTCCGTGTCATTTCTTGATTTCCTGCCTAGGAGTGTCAGTAGTCTTCGAAGTCGGGTGTTGGTGAGAGTTGTTGGGACGGTGTGTTATTAGCACGTGTGCAGAACCTCTATGGGATTTCTTTCATATCTGGCTGTATTTGGGCCATCTTAATTGGATTTTGAAGAAAAACCACTTAATTTTTAACTTGACCATTCTATCTTACCTACGTTGTTGATATTTTGGATTTTTTGGTGTCGAGTTAAAATATCCGCAAGCGGGATTTATTTGAGGGAAGCCATTGTTAATTAGCAGGTACCGCCCCATAGCCAAACCGGCCCCAGGAGTAGGCCACAGGAGTACATGTGAATTCGTATACCCAAAGGTTATCAGTGATTTATTTTTAAATATATAACGCCGTGTCTCATTTTGACACCACGATTAAGTTTTGTTTTAGTTTATCAATATAGTACTTTGTGAATTCGTATACCCAAAGGTTATAAGTGATTTATTTTTAAATATATATAACGCCGTGACTTATTTTGACACCACGATTAAGTTTTGTTATAGTTTATTAATATAGTACATTGTTGGGAACTTATTTTGACAACACGATTAAGTTTTGTTTTAGTTAATTAATATAGTACATTGTTGGAAACTATTTATTGCATTAGATAATATGCCAAAACTAAACTTGGATTAAAATAACCTTCTCAATAATTCTTTATGTCCAAGTAAAAATATATTTTCTTCCTACTTATTTGTAAATATCCTACAATCTTGATATTTTAACCATTGTAAAAATATTTTTAAATAAACTCGATTGTTTTGGCAGTGAAAATCTTTATGTAAATGGTTAAAACGAGTAAATTGGCAGCCTTATGTAAACGTTTGAATTAGTGTTATTAATGAGTTAATTTATATATGTTTTACTTTTTTTTGGTAACTTGGAAAAGTCTGTTACTCTTACTTCTGTTATGGTTATTTTATAAAGTTTTAAATTCTAAATTTTTGGTTTGTTTTAGCAAGAAAATTTACCATAGCTGTTAATTTTTGACTATATGTGTTATAATTTTATTATTGAACTGTATACTTCGATTTATTGTGTGAGTAAAGTATTCAATATATTTTAGCTATAATTTTATTTATTTGGTTCACCATAATCTTAGTTGTTTATCGTGTGGCTCTGCTAGTGCCTATAACACCTAGGGGTTTCCGGCTTGAACCGTCAAGTCGGTGGCGCGGCTCACTTTTATATTTTTTTCTTCTACCCTCTACGGCTGAGCTCGGGCATAATTTGCCAGTAGAGAAACCGCTAGGAGTACTCTTTAGAGAACGAAAAGACGTTGCAATCGACAGTAATGGTTTAGAACATGAAAGTGAGCGGCCTCATGCAAAGAATGTAAAATTATCAAACTTTTCAGTAATTTATCACAAAATGGAGCTGCTATTTAAAAATTTTTAAGGGTGCATGGGGGTGAGAGAAGAGGTTTTTTGTGTACTAATCTTACCGTCAGGAGTGGGTTCATTTCTAGCGTCTTGAAGAATTGTTGCATAAATGTTTTTTCTACTTGTCGGTCCTTGTGCTGAACAAATGTTACAGCAAAGCGTGATGAGAAATACCTAAAAATAATTTTACTTTATAGTATGTATACATTTACGAAACGCAATATTATTCAGTAAAATTTAACATTAATATAAGTATAAAAATATAAAAATGTATAAAACTGATTTTTAAATAATCAGTTAATTTCGCTGCATATTAACTTATACTATAGGTATAAGTGGGTCGATTATGTATCAGAAAACAAAATACTTCTCTGGGTGGTGCTTGTTAAAAGGTATAGATGTCGTGACTAGCGCTTTTCGTCTGATTAATATTTTGACAGTCACATTGGGAAGATTGGTTAAGTCCCCATTTGAAAAACGAGTCAGCTCAGCGACCATGACCGGTGCGTACTCTATTTAATTTGTATCATATACGGCGAGGTAGGTCGAAGCCACTTGGTGTTGAGTTGACATTCAGGACTTGATGCCATTCAGGTGGGGCTTTCTGGAGCCACGTGCGTCGCCAACAGTCCCTACCATTAAAATGTGAGGTAGAGAGTTCTCTTGCCGTAGTCATCGGTAAGCGTCTCGATTTAAGGTGTAGTTTTCCAGCTGGAAAGTCATTGTGAATAGGAAGCTCTGGGCTGCTCATTATTTTATTGTATTCTTTAAGTAACGCCATGGAGCGACGAATTTTTGGTGGCTCGATATGACTAAGGGTAGGTTGCCAGTACAGTGGTGTTGTCTTTATGGTACCTGAAATTATGCGCATAGAATCGTTTAGCTGGGTATCTACTAGTTTAGTGTGGTGGCTGTTGAATCACACAGGCGCACAGTACTCTGCTACAGAATATACCAGACTAAGGGCAGTAGTTCTTAAGGTGCCTGCAGTTGCACCCCATGTTGACCCTGCAAGCTTATGTAGGATATATTTCTGATTTTCAATTTTCCAGCTGTGTTGGTGAGATGCTTCTTATATGTCAAAGTCCGGTCCAGAGTAACACCAAGATATTTTGGGGTTGGGTTACGGTGAAGAAATGCTCCAACGAAATACACATTGAGCTTCGTGTTGACCATTTTGTTGGGGTGCAAATCTGTTTCGCCTCCTCGTGGTACACCCTGGGTAACGCTAAAGAACTAGAAACAGCTGATAGTCAAACTATCACCGGCAGGTGATATCCTGACTTCTATTTACACACAAACGTTGCAAAAATTAATGTCAGTAATGGTAAAAGTTGTAGAAACCATTAGTGAATGTCATACATTCACAATTTGTTTCAATAACAACTGGTCAGTTAGAAATGTTCAATATTCTTGCTAGAATTTTTTTTTTGAAATGATAACTTCTTATGGCACGCTGTGAACTTTTTTGTAATGGGTAAAAAATGTTAAACTCGCGTCAGGACACGTGGCCTGATCGAAAATTCGTAAGACGGATGTATTTCACTGGAGCAATATAAAATGCAACTTTTCAAGACTGGTAACTTGGCAACCTTATTCAACAAACTGACAAATTCAAGTACATTTTTTATGTCATTTTGACAAATTAATTTAGTAGCTAAATTCAAAATTTAAGTGCTTTTCATTAGTTTATTGATTAAGTTCTGCTTTTGCTGCATTAAAATGGTCCAAGGAGAGGTGTCGTTTTTAGCAGATGTTATGGACACCATAGCGTGTCTAAATGACTCTAATGGTTCTTCCCCCGACAAAATTTTAGATCAAATAATTTATCAGTGCAAGAAGCCGTTAAAAAATGCATCAATTTGTGTTAAAAAAGCATTAAAAACTGGACTGAAAGCTGGTTTGATCAAAGAGAACGGGGGAAGGTTTAAATTAGGTTTTGGTTTGCCGATAACGGAGGCTCGAAGACGAAAAAAAAATAGAAGCAGAAGCCGTAGACGACGTAGCCAAAAGCGACAAAACCGAAAACGAGGTAGCCGAAAACGAAAAAGTCGAGGTAGGAAGAAAAGCGCCATATTGAAAGAAGATCAAGCAAAAAGCGGAAGAAAGAAATCGAAAACATTCAAATCTGGTACTGATGTTTAATATATGATTTATAATAAAGCGTTAATAAAAATAATGCATTATTCATAAACTATGGAAATCTGGAGACAATATTTTTCAGATTAAAAATAATATTTTCACGCGCGTTAATACTTAAGTTTTCACTTCTGCCGGCACTCCCAGAGTGCAACCCGTAAAATTTTTTTTTTAGAAAAACTTTGAAATAAACCCATTTGTTTGTAAAAAATTAAAATTATTCACATGAAATTAAGAAATCAAGGAAATATAACTGTTAAGCAGATATAAAAGTACAATTGATGAACTTCTGAAATTCAATCAAGACTTATTTTTTTATTATTGTTATTGCAATGTTTACCTTAACCCTTTATTGCCCGACGGGATCTTAAAGTCCCTGAAATTTAAATGTAGATATAGACCATGCGGATTTGTGTGTCAGATGACATTGTGTTTTACATAAGCGACAAGGTGAGTTTATTATCATTTTTATACTTGTAAGAATATCGTTACAAGAAATATTTTATTATAAATGCATGACTTATAGTTTAAATCATAACTTGTAACAAATTATTTTAAATAAACTTTAATAATGTTTGAAGTAGACACAGAAATTAGCACGGAATTATATAAAATGGATAGGCACAATTGGACACGAACATTAATCGATGAGGCAAAAGGTCTGGAAAATATAATTCTAGATTTACCTGGCAATGATGCACCCAGAAATGAAGAAAGTGACGAGGATGAAGACATTGAAAATCAATGTGAAACTGTAACTTTCCCTTCTTGTTCTGACTTCAACAAAAGGCATTTAAATATACCAAGCATTTAAAACAAATTGAATCCCTTCAATATTGGCAATTGATCGAATTTTAATATTTTTTTTCTCTGCATTGAAATTGCAACTGGTTAATTATGACCAACCAGCAATTTTACTTTAAGGTATTTAAAAACTAATGACCTAAATCTAAGACATCACCCATTGGTGTTTCTTAGCTTTTATCTCACCAATCACTTGTTTGTTGTTATAACTACTTATACACTAATCACTTCACAGCACTTTACAGCACTAATTCTAAGGGCTTCACTCTTTTTAATCGTCTCTGTTAATCCCGGTTGTACAAAATCTACAACACTTCAATGTTGAGGTGATTGTGTAACCTAGTCTCGTACTTCCTGGCATATCTTTTTATTTCCTCAGCTATTGTTGGAATTTCTAGATCCCTGTGCAGATCACATTTTTTAACATACCGTGGTGCATTTACTATTCCTCTCAGCACCTTGTTTTGAAATCTTTGTATTATAGCTATATTGCTAGGTTTAGCGCATCCCCACAACTGTATATGGCATAGGTCCATACGGGTTTTAATACCTGTGTATATAACAGGAGTTTATTTTGGATAGAGAGGTGCTTTTTCCTCCCAAGTAACCAATACATGTTTCTATATCTGAATTCAAGTTCTCTTTTTTTCATTTTGATGTGTTCTTTCCAGCGCAACTTAGCGTATAAATTCATTCAAAAGTTTATATGGGTTGTTTTAGCCTCGTTTAGCTTGATCCGCCATTGTTTCGTCCATTTACCGATTTTATTAGTCGCTTCTTGTAATTTATTTGATATGTCAGCAATTTTTTCTTCTACCGTCAACACAGCCGTGTCATCGGCAAACATTGCCATTTTCGTGTCATTAGGTGTTGGGATATCATATGTATAAAGAAGATATAGAACTGGCCCAAGAATGCTACCCTTCGGCACCCCAGCGCATCTATCTATTACATACATACATACATAAAGTCACGCCTTTTTCCCATAGGGGTAGGCAGAGACCACTTCCTTCCACTTGCTACGGTTCGTACACACATCTTTTGTTTCCTCTACTTTCATCAGTGCTCTCATACATGCTCTTTGGTTGTTGGTACTCTTGACCTGGCCTTTCTTCAAAACAATGTTGATCTGATCGAGATATGTTCTCCGAGGTCGACCTCTACCGATTTGCCCATTCACACTCGCCTTATAAATTTGTTTCGTCAATCTTCCTTCATCCATCCTTTCTACGTGTCCAAACCATCTAAGCATTCCTTTATCTATCTTTGTGACCACATCTTCTTTTACACCACAGCGTTTTCTTATCTCACTATTCTTAACTTTATCCAACCGAGTCACTCCGGCTATACTCCTCAAACTACTCATCTCCGCAGCATTAATCCTATTTTCATGCTTCTTCTGCCAAACCCAACATTCACTACCATACATAATTGTAGGAACCAACACACCTCTATGCACCGCCAGACGTGCCTTTTTGACACTTTCTGGCTATTTATAAAGCTATGCAGTGCCCCATTCATTTGTTTTCCTGCCAACACCCTTCGCTCAATGTCACTGTCATACTTTCCATCTCTAGTAAATTTTGAACCCAAGTACACAAATTCATTAACTTGTTCCACTCTTTCTCCCTCAATCGAAACCCCACAGTTTGTCATGCTTTCTTCTCTTTCAAAAACCATTACTTTCGTTTTGCTCACATTTATTTTCATCCCTTTGATTTTCAGGGAATCATGCATAACATTAACCATCGCCTGCAACTCCTCTTCAGATAACGCTAATATGACTTGATCATCGGCGTAAAGAAGGCATTTGACGATCAAATCATTCATTTTTAATCCATACGCACTCTCTTTCAGATCTTTAAAACAATTGTCTATGTATAAGTTAAACAGCTATGGCGAAGCCACATATCCCTGTCTCACACCTTTTTCGATGTTAAACCAGTCCGTGCAAGCTCCGTTTATCCTGACACAAGCAGTGAAATCCTCATAAAGTGATTTCAGTGCTCGTATTAAACTACCACTCACCCCATACATGGACAATGTAGATCACAATTCACTCCTCACCACTCTGTCATAGGCCTTTTCCAAGTCTATAAAAGCGCAATAGACCTTCTGACTTCTAGCCAAGAATTTTTCAACTATACCTCGTAAGGAAAAGACCTGATCCATACATCTCCTTCCTCTACTAAATCCTGCTTGCACATCCCATATCATCTTCTCAGTTTCATTCGTTACTCTTTTGATCAATATCTTTGCATACAGTTTGCCGACTATGCTGAGTAAACTAATACCTCGGTAGTTCTTACAGTCCTGCTCCGAACATTTTCCCTTGTAAAGCGTCACGATAACGGCCTTGCACCAGTCGTCTGGTACACTACCACTTTTCCAACAAAGGTTAAAAAGGCGGTCCAGTAGACTAGCTACCACGTTTTGTCCAGCCTTCAGCATTTCAACTGTTATATTGTCGTACCCAGCAGCTTTATCCAATTTCATACTGTTCAACGCTTCCACAATTTCTGTCGTAGTAATTTCACTTTCATTGCAACTTTCACTCATGTCTTCGAATTGGGCCTGTACTTGTGTATCCTCTTTCTCAAATAAACTTTTGAAGTATTCCTTCTATCATTTTAATACGCATTCCTCTCCTTTTACCATATTACCATCTTGGTTTCTGATTCTTTCCAATTGCGAGGTAGTTTTTTTACCTCTGGCTGTTCTTATGGACTTCCAGAAGAGTTTAATATTGTTTTGGAAATCGTCAGATAACCTTCTATCAAATTCATCTTTATCACTCTCCTTATTTTTTGCCAGAACCTCTTTTGCCACACCTTTTAACCTTTTATACTCTATCTATTAAAACTGAGTAAATATTTTCTTGCCTTATTCGGAATGTTTTGTCTGAAATATATGATTTAAGTATATCTGAAAACTTTATAGGTAATAATTTCCAGAGTTTATATTCCAGTCCTTCGTACCAAAACTTATCGAATGCTTGAGATATATCTTAGAAGATAGCGGAGAAAATTTTCTTTTCTTCTAGTGTTCTTTCTATAAAATCCGTTATGCTGTAAACTTGGTCGATTGTTTAGTGTTTAGCTCTAAACCCGAACTGATGATCTGGTATAAGTGATTTTTCTTCTAGTATTGGTGTTAATTTTTTTAGGAATAATTTTTCGAATAGTTTAGAAATTATTGTTAAGAGCGAAATCGGCCTATATGATGTTACTTCGTTTGGGAGTTTTCCATGTTTGGGAATCATAATAACTTCTGCAGTTTTCCAAATACGTGGTACATATTTTAGCCGGAAGGCTGCGTTTATCAAGTGGGTTAACTTCACTATACCCTTTCGGGGTAGATTTTTTAATATTTTCCATGTAATTAAATTGTATCCTGGGGCATTGCGTACTTTAATATTGTTTTTTATTTCGGCGCATACTTCCTTTGGTGTTACTATTTTTATTTCTTTATTTTCTTCCTGTTCTAGGATTTCCAAGTCCATTGAATTTTAATATTAATAAGAATTAGAATGTTTCTGATAGTACCTATCTTCTACCTACTAAGGGTCGCAGTGGAGGAACGACCTACGCCCCACTCACATGATACCTAACCTAACCTAACTTGTTTAAAATTTTGTTTCACAAAGAAATATAATAGAGAAATGTGTCTCATTGACTTTTTTTATTTTACACAGTTACCGAAAAAATAGTGTACGCAGACTTCCAGGACTCTGCTAAGGCTCGTCCTAGAATTTTGTCTACTCGTTGTCTTTAATTATGCAAGTTTCTTTCGCTCAAGGCTCCATACCCTCTGTTGGAAATTAGCATCTATCACTCCTATTTTCAAAAAAGGTAATAAACTCGATTCAAATAATTATCGTCCAATTAGCCTGCTTCCAGTTGTCAGTAAAGACATGGAATCTATTATTTCAGAAGAAATAACCAAATTTCTTCTTCAGGAAAAGATTATTCCACCACAACAACATGGATTTGTCCAAGGCCGTTCAACCTTAACTAATCTGTTATATTGTGTCGATGACTGGACTTCATCGCTTAATAAACAACAGCCCGTCGATGTTGTATACTAACATTTCTCCAAAGCTTTTGATCGGGTTCAAAAACGAAGACTTCTGCATAAGCTTGATCACTTTGGGATACGAGGGCACTTGCATCTGTGGAGCAATAACTCCTTATCGGATAGGCGTTTTAAAGTTAGAGTAGGAGCAGCATTGTCGAGAAGAAAAATTAGTGGAAAGTGGGGTGCCTCAGGGTTCTGTTCTGGGACCTTTGCTATTCATAGCATATAACAGCGATCTCTCCTTTTACGTTTCGAGCAAAATATCTTTCTACGCAGATGACATAAAAATTTATTCTAATCCAATAACGAACCAGTTATCTCTACAGGACGATTTAAACTCTATATCGCTATGGTGTTTCCAATGGTTGCTCCCTCTCAATGCTGCTTAGTGCTTAGGGCTTCGAATCGGTAAAAACAATCCGCTTCTGTCGTACGTCATAAACGGTCAAACTTTAAACTCCGTATTCTCTCAAAATTACTTGAGAATTATTATTAACAGTAGTCTTACTTGGTCCAACCATATTTTGTCAATAACCAAACTTGCTAACAACAGGCTGTATCTTATACGGAAGGGTTTTTCGAGAGTTATGTTTCAATCGTTTTTTAAACTTTATACGATTTATGTAAGACCCATTCTTGAATATGCGGGGCCCGCCCGGTATCCTGACTTGATTCGTGATAGAAGTTTATTAGAAAATGTTCTGGGACCGAGAAGACCTTCCTATGAAGAGAGACTTGCTATGGCCAACATAACTTCTTTTGAACTTCGACGTCACCGTGGAGATCTTATCACAACTTTTAAAATATTAAAATTCAACTTTGGAAACCTTTCCGTGATATTTCTATTAAACCATGACAATCTGATCAGAGGACATGAATTAAAACTTAAAAAAGAAAACTTTGTGACCAGATCAAGACAAAATTTTCTGAGTAATAGAGTTTTTGACGCCTGGAATAATCTCGATGTTGACATTATTTCTGCTTCTTCTACCAACATATTTAAAAATAGACTGGACCGCCTTATAAATCAATAACTTTTAATTTAATATTTATCCTGATAACAAGTATTGTATTTTTGTGTTGTTATCTTATCTTTTTTATTTTTGTTTATTTGAATTTATGTATTAATTTGCTAGCAGGTAATTGATTTTTATATTATCTACAGTTTTCGGGTAATATAGGGACTTGTCTCTCTGCCCTTCTTTATATGAAATAATAATAAAAATAAAAAAAATTATTTTCCGGACTAGTTGCGTAAATTACTATTGTGTGTTTTATTTAATTAGCCTCATTACTTTTTGTCCAGTATAGTGTACATAAAACACTGAGAATTATTGACGTAGGTACTGAAAAAACAGCTCACAGAAATAATAAATTATTAATACTTAGTTATTTACGTTTAAGTATGAAAACATTATGTTAGCAGATAAATATTTAAATTATGCCTTACTGTAAAGCAATTATAACAAGATGCAGTAAATAAAATTATTTAAAACTGTTGGAGTTCAAACGTTGTTTCGAAAATGATTTAAGTACATAGAAAATTACCATAAAGTGATTAATAGTGGCTAACTAGCAACACACTTCAATCTACTTTTCGTTCGTATTTAGCAGTTGTATGTGACCTTTTAATATAAAACGGTACGTTTTTTAGATAAATAAATAAATAACTGCAAAAGCCAACATAATTATGCATTCCTATTGCTTCATTAAAGGAGATATTAATGGACGATATTTTAATGATATTTTTTTTTGCAGCACAATAAAATTCAATAAATTTAATTGCACAATAAAAGCGCATACAACCGCAGTTATACATTTATTAAAAACACGAGTGTAACAAAAAGATTTTTTTCTACAACTGTTTAGCAAAGTAGCCTTTGATGCTTTAAAATTTCAACGCAATGTTGACGTTTTCCGACAAACGTCATTTTGTGACAGCTTTGCCGCTCTAGCGCGGAAATATTTCAAAAACGCTTGCATCTCTTACTCGTTCTTTTATCATGGAAAATAGTGATAGTGAATTATCGAACACACCTCCTGATGTAGCAGAAAGTGCAAAAAATGTAACTTTGAATCTCGTACCAGAGAAATCGAGAGCAAAATATGAATTTCAATACAATACGTTCATAATGTCAATCGAAGAAGGTCAATAAGTATTCAGAAAATGTGTTACTGGCTTATTTTGGAGAAAAATCAAAGACTTCGAAGTCATCAACTCTTTGGTCCATATATTCAATGATACGGACATGCTTGCATGTTAAAAATAACATCGAAATCAATAAGTATCCTAAATTCATCGCATTTCTCCAAAAAAAAATCTGTTCGATACAAAGCAAAAAAATCCAAAACGTTAAAAATATGAATTATCGGATTGATAGCAATTTGGATAGCTTATACATTTTGGATAGCTATTGACTTTTAATTTTTTTATAGGTAATTCTAATTATACGTATTACTGGTGCCTGCAGACCTGATAAATTGGTGAAAATGGAGATTGGTGACATAGAAAATAAAGATTCTATTTTAATAATCCGAATTCCAGATTCGAAAACGAGAATTAGCCGTGTTTTTACGATTGTTAGTGATAATGAAGAAAATTCAGTTGATTATGTATCAATTTGTAAAAAATACATTGTAATCAGACAACTTTGTCAAAATAAAAATATTACTCCCCAACGCCTATTTTTACGTTATTAAAAAGGTATATGTACGAAACAAGTTGTGGGTACGAATACAACCCAGTGAAATTGCTAAATATTTGGAATTACCTGAGCATAATTTATATACAGGACATTGTTTTCGACGAACATCTGCTACTTTATTTATTGGTGAATGGTGGAGGAGATCTAATACTACTAAAGAAACATGGTGGCTGGAAAAGTAGTAATGTCGCAGAAGGTTATATAGACGAAACAATCAAAAATCAGATTGAAACCACCAAAAAAATATTTTCAAAACAACCTGTATTCATATCTCGTTCTATAAATTTCCAATCTTCGGAAGAATTTATGTTGGAGAAATATCCTGATTGACCATCAGGTTCGGGAATAAATATCAAAGATTGTCATCATCGCACATTCAATTTCAATATAGTGAATGATAAACTAAAGAAATTATTTTCAAGAATTTTATAAAATGTTATAATTAAAATAAATAAATAAATTAAAAGTAATATTATGTACTTACTTATTTTAAATAACGTTTTTAGTGTTTTTTTTCTGTCTAAAAACTGCATTTGTAGAAAAAATCTTGTGTGTATTTCGAGCACAAAGTGTCATTGCCGCTCTCCAAAAATTAACTCTCTTTGTCGAGCGGTAATATATCACTTTGCGCTCTTAATACACAAATAGCTATTTCAAAATCGTGACGATCGATATAGTGGTCGTACGTTTTAGTCTTGAATTCTTCTTCCTCTTCGTTCTTCTAAATAGGCACAATGCCTGTTCCTCATCGTAACTCGCTTTATGGAAGTAGATTGTCACTCCAACGTTTTCGAGGCCTTTTTTTTATGAAAATAGTCGCAAAAGGGGTAGACCTATCGTGTGGGCCGCGGACGGCCCTCACTGCGACTATTAGAAGGGGAAGTGATTATAGAAAGGAAATGATTGTGGACACGCTTTTTAAAAAGTTGCAGGTCATAGTTCTCTGGAAAAACTGATTTTGGAAGCTTATTCCATTCCGTAGCAGCCCTGTAAAAGAAGGATTCTTGATGAAGATTGATCCTTGTAGTGTCAATCTTGAGAGTAAATGGGTGAGACTGATCAGCGTGCCGGGTTCTTCGGTCGAATGAGGCCAATGGTGGTACAAGAGTTTTTATTTCTCTGGAGCATCTGCCATGGTAATATCTGTAGAGCAATGACTGGTCTGCAACTCTTCTTCTATGTTCCAATGGGTGAAGGGTATCTGTGAGAGTTGAGCTGTTGAGCTTCCTGTGCTTCGCCTCCCCGAAGGTGATTTATCTTTGACAATCTTCACTATTCGTTCTTCTGTCATACGTGTGGCATGTTTGTTTCCATAAATTGGCTTGTTTTTGATGTTACGGATCTTGTTTCTGCCGCATATGTCAGTATGGGTCTAATAGCAGTTTTGTAAATTCGGGCTTTTACTTCTGTTTTCAGGTGCTTGTTACGAAATATTGTGTCGTTGAATTTTTGCAGATGTTCTTGTTATTTTGATAGCTTGTTCTCTTACTTCTGGTTCTATGTCGCCGAAGCTTGAAATTTCTTTACCCAAGTATCTTTTGATGTACTGTCTTGTCATCAACCACTAATTTACATCTCAGAGGTGTTTTAGATGTGGTCATGTATTTCGTCTTAGATATTGATATTGTCATACCGAGCGTTTTAGCAACTGTGTTAAATGTATAAAGAAGCCTCTGCAGATCATCTTCATTTTCTGCTATCAGGACTGCACTATCAGCGTAGCATAGGAATTTTACCTCTCGGTCTCCCATTAGATATCCTCTTTTCCTACGTACTTGTCTTATTATTTCGTCCATAATAATTTTGAATAGTAATAGGCTCAGTGAGTCTTCTTGTCGTATACACTTCTCTACTATTATTGATTCTGTGAGTTCGTTGTCTATCTTTGCCTATATTCGGTTATTTCGGTAAATATTTTCAATAGTCTTGAATTCGAAAAGACTAATGAGGCGAACGAGTATTTAAGCGGCTGCTTAAAGTTTTTCCGGGAGTTGAGTTCAGTAGAAAGTTCTCCGATTTTTGTTTTGAAGTTCGAATCGAAAATCGATTATAGAGTACGGTGTCAAAGATTATATCTCCCACAGTCATTAAAGAATTTGTTAAATTTTCCAACCCACATTATTGGACTAAGCGACGACTGGGATCATTCTAAAGAGATCAAAAGAAGAATTGAGATTGCGAGAAACACCTTTATACGCATGAAAAAGATACTCTGCGGACGCGATCTTAACTTAACGTTGAGAATGAGAATGGTCCGCTGTTACGTGTTTTCTATTCTTCTGTATGGAGTTGAGTCGTGGACACTTACAGAGAATACCATGAAAAAACTTGAGGCCTTCGAACTATGGACGTACAGAAGAATGTTAAGAATAAGCTGGATTGACCACCAATGTCGAAGTAATGAAAAGAATGGGAAAGGATAAAGAAGTCATTAATACAGTAACGACCAGAAAACTCTCCTACTTTGGACACGTAATGAGACACCCTGAAATATATAATATATTACATCTGGTACTTCAAGGAAAGATAGAAGGTAAACGCGGACCAGCCAGAAGACGAATTTCTTGGTTAAAAAACTTGAGGCAGTGGTTTGGCCAATCAACATCAGGACTGTTCAGAGCGGCTGTCAACAAGGTGAAAATTGTCAACATGATCTCGCCAACATTCGTTAAACGAGTACGGCACTATGAGAAAAAAAAAAGAAGACATTATTGGGATCAAGATTGGGGAGAACCAAACAGTTGTCGATTTTCTTTGGTAATTGTGAAATAAAAATCGACAACCGACGAGCATGTATGAGAGCACTGATAAAAGTAGAGGAAGCAAAAGATGTGTGTAAGAATCGTAGCAAGTGGAGAGAAGTGGTCTCTGCCTACCCCTACGGGAAAGACGCGTGACTATATGTATGTATGTATGTTTAGTTAAAGTATTATTCTTGCTGCTCGCTCAGTTAAAAATATCGTATGATTTTTAAGCAACTAATTAAATGTATTTTCTTTTTATGATCATTTTGATTCTAAACGGTTCTTAAACCTGCATTAATTTTTACGTGACTATCACTTAAATTTTTTGTTGTTAATTTGTGTGACTGCATGAATATAAAAGATTATTCTGATATGTTTTTAAAAAACACTATTGTCAAACAGTCAACTTCAATATTAAAAATATGTACGCTCATGGACACTAAAATAAATTACTTTTATATAGTAACAGTTCTACGTATCTGCAAATTCTAAATAGGTCTACCAGTTATTTAATAAGAAAATAACCGCGCACAAAACTATTATCGTGCTTCATTAATTACCAGCAAGCGTGCCTTTGTAATGGAAAATATTACAAAAAAAATGAATAATATCTGAAAGGAAAATTCTCAACGGCCTTGCGGTTTCGTGTTCGTGTACCACAAAGTTTTTTTTTGTACAAATGCAACGGGTAATTGTCAGTTGTTGAATTATTCAACCAGACTTACAATTACAAAAAAAATTTGATTTTCTGTATCATCTTTATCGATGATCAGAAAGTCAACCACAAAACAGCTGCAAACATTTGATAAAAACGATAAAGTGTGGATAAAAATTATATTTTTTGGCAACCAGTGTATGTAGACAGGAAGAACTAACAAAAATGTTAATTGATCACATAAACGACATCTTGTAATTAAGCAAGAAAAGTTGGTATTGAAAAAAGAATACTCTTCTTCATGGTCATACCGTCCTCCCTAAAAGAGGTTATTTATTCATCGATTCGATTATCTCGAGAACAAAAAATGATATCGACATGGGACCAAGTGCATTCGACGCATAATTACGCAACTTAAAACTGATTAGATGTTCAGCAAAATCTGTCTAGCTTTTTTTTATGGAGAATCAAAAAACTGAAAAAAATTGTAAACTTTCGGAATTATTTTTCGTCTCGATTATCTCGAGAACAAAGAAAGATATCGACGCGGGACCAATTGCATTCGACGCATAATTACGCAACTTAAAACTATTTAAATTTTCAGTAAAAGCGATAAAGTTGTTTTTATAGAGAATTAAAGAAGTGAAAAAATTGTAAACTTTCGGAATTATTTTTCATCTAGATTATTTAGAGAACAAAAAATGATATCGACATGAGACCAATTGTATTCGACGCATAATTACGCAACTTAAAACTAATTAGATTTTCAGCAAAATCTGTCTAGCTGTTTTTTATGGAGAATAAAAAAACTGAAAAAAATTGTAAACTTTCGGAATTATTTTTCGTCTCGATTATCTCGAGAACAAAGAAAGATATCGACGCGGGACCAATTGCATTCGACGCATAATTACGCAACTTAAAACTATTTAGATTTTCAGTAAAAGCGATAAAGTTGTTTTTATAGAGAATTAAAGAAGTGAAAAAATTGTAAACTTTCGGAATTATTTTTCATCTAGATTATTTAGAGAACAAAAAATGATATCGACATGAGACCAATTGTATTCGACGCATAATTACGCAACTTAAAACTAATTAGATTTTCAGCAAAATCTGTCTAGCTGTTTTTTATGGAGAATAAAAAAACTGAAAAAAATTGTAAACTTTCGGAATTATTTTTCGTCTCGATTATCTCGAGAACAAAGAAAGATATCGACGCGGGACCAATTGCATTCGACGCATAATTACGCAACTTAGAACTGGTTGGATTTTCAGTAAAATCGTTTGAGCTGTTTTATGGAGAATTAAAAAACTGAAAAAATGGTCATTTTTCGGAATTATTTTTCGTTTCCATTATCTCGAGAACAAAAATGATATCGACATGGGACCAATTGCATTCGACGCATAATTACGCAACTTAAAACTAATTAGATATTTAGCAAAATCAGTCAAGCTGTTTTTTATGGAGAATCAAAAGACTGAAAAAATTGGTAAACTACCTGAATTTTTCAATTTATAAATAATACTATTTTTAATACAGAATTTTAAGATCTTTTGATTTTTTTGACTGTGGGAACTGATAATGTGATTTTTGCATGTTAGGAATATTTGTATGAAAACTATGATGACAATATTATTAATAATAATTATAACAACAAAACATATGGTATTTTTTCATTCTTTCCACTGGGAAGTTAGTCGTGAGGACCTCTCGGGTCGCACACATACCACTGATATTTTTAAAATATTTATATTTTAGCAGCACTTTGATGCTTCTTTTAATATTTTTTAATTCATTCCTTAAGTCTGTCATTGTTCATCTTTGTTGCTTAATTTTTTTTCACTATCCATCAATCCTGCATAAATTTTTGATTCGGTCGTATAATAATTCCACACATGTCTGACGATAATCGAATTAATGACCGAAACGTTTCTGCACAATCGGCGCATCTTGATTATTTCTGACAAGCAACTTTTTTAATTGATGTAATGTTCAACACAAAAAAAATAAATCACCGACAACATTTTTCCAACACGATAAATGTCATAAATTATTTAACCTCAAGATAATTATAAAAACAAGATATTTATACTGACGTACATGAGTTTACATGGCAGTTGATTAATGCTCTAGAAACACCTTTATAAATTATATCCTTTATACAGCAAAACAACAAATCAAACTGCTTGTGCGATGTATATTTTTAGAATTCCATAAAATTGTATCTTATCCAGATCTTTCTTTTAATATTACAGATCAATTGTTGAATCTTGGCCAGTGCGTATGAAATGGGTCGGGAAATTTTAGTTTAAACAAAGTCGTAATGA
Organism: Agelastica alni; assembly: GCA_950111635.1. Taxonomy (NCBI): domain Eukaryota; kingdom Metazoa; phylum Arthropoda; class Insecta; order Coleoptera; family Chrysomelidae; genus Agelastica; species Agelastica alni. Next base: position 4,900,000 of record OX467716.1, on the reverse strand, counting down.
AAAATTAAAAAAAACGACGTGGAATTTTGGATCTTATAACTATTTAAGTCTTGTCACCATTCGGCTGGTGTCTTCTTCTTCTTCTTCCTTCTTGTATGCAAGAAAATTGCTTGTTTTTCTTCATATCCTCTGCCGTTCAATTATTGGAGAGGTTGTCGCTCCATGTCTTGCGGGGTGTTCCAACTCTTCGGCGCCCTAAGGGCGACTTGTCTCTGGTTATTTTGACCATTCTGTCGTCATTCATCCGATCGTTCCACTCTCTCTTTTTTCGCAGGATCCATTCATTTACGTTGTCTATTTTACATGTTCTTCTAATGTCATCGCTTCTCTCCCTGTCAAAAAGTGTTTTTCCAGCGATCCTGCGCACTATTTTCGGTGGTTTCTAATATTCTCTTTGTGTTCGATGTATCTGGTCTAGTTTCCGCTGTGAATGTTAATATAGGTTGGATGACCGCCTTGTATATTCGGGATTTTGTCTCGATTCCGATTCTCTTCTTGCCAAAGCTATTTTTTTTCCTTCTCCTTTTTATGAAATGAAATATTGAAGTTGCCAACAAAAATGTCGCGAAAAGTTGTCAAACCGACTTTGTGTTCTTTGTTAGACTCATTGTTCATTATATGTAATTTTGCTTTATCCAATTCTTCAGAAAAATACACCCTTAATGAATCTTTTAATGAATAGTGAGATTTCCTACCTTTAAGAAATGTTTTTTTAAAATTTGTACACGGTGTAAGGCTAAAAAAGTTTTGTGACAAACAGTTACATCATGAAATGTATCGCTATCATCAACATGTGCACGCACACGGATAAGAATAAGAAGACGTGTGATTACTTGCCTCTGTATCAGCCTTTCTGTTGCGTCGCCGCAGAACTGGAACAATGGTGATCAATCTGCTCAAATATTGATTCTGTTTGGTGTAAAAAATACAATATTTGCTACTAGTTTAAAGTTACCTACCAGACTTCGAACAGATAAACTATCTCTGTATGATTTCAGAATTTGTATACAGTGCGTCCATAAAATAACGCAAAAATTCATTATTAACTAGATTATCAGAAATATGAAAAGATCCAGAAACGGGTTTTTGATTTTAATTTACTATTTTTTAACAGAATAATCTATGTAAAAAGGGTGATTGACCTTTGAGTGATGACGTCAGCACTAGTTGTTTCCTATTTTCACATTGAATCTATCCATTTTCATAAGTAATCCTAACCGCTGGACTAAACAAAAAAAGTTCAAAAGTATTTCTTGCCATTTGTTTTTTTTTTAATTTGGCGTTAAAAATTTTCATAAATATCCATATTGTGTAATCTATTCTGGTTTTAATGAATAAATAACCATAGCACTGTGTCAGTCGTCAAAAACTCATTTGAAGTTGATAGATTTGTAAAAATTTAATATCAGAATGGCGGGGGTGTGCCCAAATAAAAAATATTGGCACGTGATTTTTTTTATGTTTTGGTTCTCACGAAAAGGGATATCCTGATTTGCTCAGAGAACATCGTGAGAACCAAGGGAAAAAAGGTGGGAATTTTTTCTTAAATTTCTGGAGGGCCTCAAGGAACACCTTCCTAGGCAATGTGTTCCAAAGCCTCGCAATTCGTTGGATGAATGAGTCTTTGGAAAAAGATGTTCTGCAGGTCTCCAAAGTGACCACGAATGGTTGTGAAGTCTGAACTTGACGGGTTAATCACGAAAAAACAGCTTAAGGAGGGACAACTAAGTTTAAGACCTCTACTTTGAGTGCTTTAACAACTGCATGCCATTTTAACCTAGTGGTGGCCCAAAATGAACTATCCTCAAGAGGAAGTATAAAAATCATTGTCAAAATAAAATGAAAAGATACCTGATAAATTTATTCAAATTTTGTTTTTTAATATTTTGGAAGTTGTTACGATTTATTAAACTCTTATTTCGACCTACGAATGCTAGCGTTTCAGAACAAGTAACTTATCTGCAGAAAAAAAATGAATATATCTAATATTACAAGCGAAAAGGTGTAATGAATTGCCTCATTAAATCAGTATCATTTTTTTTTTGATCAGGTTGCTTTCATTTATACCTTATAGTGAAACTAGTCACTTAGTAATTAAAAAAAAATGTAATTTATTATCTAAAAGACTTCTCAGTCAATAAATTATACGTGCCATCAAAAAAATAGTATTTACTTCATAATGAGAAAGAGAAAGGAATTATATGTTTTTTCATTGCATTAAATAAATATAAATATTAATTTAAGAAAAAAAATATAAAAAAAACATTTTAGACAGAATATACAGTGAACACAAAAAGTAACACATAATTTTACAATTACAAAAAAAATTTCAAATCGTGAAATAAATCTTAACACAAAATATTAATTTACCACAGGATTTACCAGGACGAAAGCCTGATCGGGAGTAAGATGTTGTCGATTAGGTCTGATTAAACGCTTGAGCAGGTGACATAAGAGGAAGATCGGTCTGAAATGTTTTACGTCGACCGGGTTTTTTCCAGGTTTTAATAATGCGACGACATTAGATTTACACCATTGTTTTGGAATTTTCAACGTCTGCACACAGTTATTTATGAGGTTAAGAATGTATTTTAGTGTTACTGGACCGAAATGTTTTTTCTGTTCTAAGCTTATGTCGTCCGCTCCAGCTGCTTTATTGGATTCATGGTCTTGATCGCTATATCCAGTTCTAAAGTGAAAGGTTTATTCATGAATTTATTTTTAGAATCTAGATCGGTGTGTATTTTCTTTTTTCTTCTTCTTAGTGGATGTTTTGCCGTTGCTGTTGGCATGATTCCGTTGCTGTTGGCATGATTGGTACGACTTTAAAAATTGATGAACCTTCTACCAGCCAAAATAAGTACCAGCAAAATTTAAAATTGTTTTTAGAAGCAAGCCATCAAAGTAAAAAAAACTGTCGGCCATTGCCGACAAAAGTGAAAGTTTAAAACTACGACCAGTTGGTTTTTTTGACACAATAAATTAGACGAAGACCAAAAAAAAACAAATGGATATGTTTACTTCAATAACTTTCTTGTGGTAATTAGTAGGCTTTTGTCGCAGCATTCTATATAATGCACATCAATAGGTATTCGAACCATTTTTAATGAAGTTATCCATCGGAATTCGGAGCTAAACGACACGTCAAATTTTTTGGGAAGTCCATGATTACTACGCAGGAAAAATTTCGGGTAAGATTATATTGTGTATTAATGCAATGTGCATTTACTCAAATAACATATTGTTTTGCAACTTATCAATAGAAATAAATGATTTTAAAACAAAACACACCAAAGCTAAGTTGTTAAGTTTGAGGATCAATTGAATTATACCTAACGCTTTCTACTAATAATCAAGTGTTTAATGGCAAAGAAAACATATCAATTAGCTAATAATATCCAATTTTTAAAAAAATACAATTAAGAAAAACTCTATAATGAAAATCAACATGAGCTGTCAGAATATCATAACAAATTTATTACCACAACTATCGTCACCTCTCCGTATAGATTAACTATATTGTTTATTTTATTAATACTATCAAGGTTACCCGTAAAAAAATTTACAACGCTTAGAGTAATTTATATTCCTACATTAAATAAATTATCTAATTTGAAACGATCGAAACAGAAATAGTACAATTAGTATCAATCAAGTTTTCAAGCTCTTATCAATTAACAAACATACAAACAGGTTGTCAAGTAAATTTCTGAAACATAAAAAATGAGGTAAGATATAGAGCAAGTACGACGACCATCCATAAAGTTTTTACAAGCGACCTTTAGATGGCGTTAATGAGATTTGACATGTAGCAACGTCAACGGTAAAGAAGTTTTCTAAATTACCCGTTTAACTTTATCGGTAAGCACTTTATACTTTCAGTTTTTTATTGATTTCATATTCTTTGTTGTACGATCAATAGGTAATTTGATTTTATGACCACAGCCCACGAACAGAAACAAAATGTTAGAAATCAATGTAACATTCATTTTGTGAAATTTGTTGGGATAAAAATGAATGTCTGTTAATTCAATCAATGCTTTGCCTGTAGAACTCTTTTTATCCAATTTTATAAACTATCTTTACCTCCGAAAATCTAATGTACCAGCAAACCATAGGCAATAAAAATATGGCCTTTCAACTGATACTTCCAACATGTCATAATATTGTTCATTCGGCACTGACTTCGTTATTGGAAACAAAATATGCAATGGGCAATTTTTAAAGGAAATAAATGCCTCTTATCATAACTGCCAATGCCTGATTTGCAGGTACAACTTTTCTTCCACAAATCTTTTTAATAATGGTGTCTAATTTTTTATTTTTTTCATGATTTTTTTTATGGCTATTTCATCAAACAATATATTAAATTTTCTTTCACTAGCCAACAAGGTGTCAACTTTCAGTGCGAACTTTAAAAAAATCTTGTTTAATCCTAGTTAGCAGGTAAAATTTCTAGCCCAGATGATACAACACCTTTTATTCTAAGGTATTTGTACGTTAAAGGTCCTTTATAATAGATGGATAGTGCGGTCTTTTTTTTGGAAAGTAACCAAACTCTTCCAAACATAGTCCCCATTATGTTTTCGTTATACTGTCCTTGGTAATGACATTCAAAGTGAAGGCTGGTGAAGGCACCTCGATGTAAGCTCTGTGTTTTCCTTAAATTTATTAAGATAAGAATTAAAAATGTGAACTCGTAAAAGGACATTCTGCATACCAATATGCCGTTATTCTTTATAAGAATCTTAACCAGCTGATTGTAGTTTTTAGCTTTGTGTCAGAAAGCCATGAATTACTGCAACAAAATCGCTTTCTCTTTACTTTTCAGCTTCTTTCAATGCTGCCTCTTCCCCCAATTCAATGTGTGTAAAACGTCGGTCTAAATATTGACGAACAAATAATTCACAGTATGACGAAGATCATTTTTATGTTTAACAGGACGGTGCTCCAAAGCATTATGCGTCAGTATTAAGACCAACATTTTTCACAGCATTGGATAGGGAGAAGAGGCAGCATTGAATGGCCTCCACGATCGACAGATTTATCGCCCCTCGATTTCTTTTTATAGGGACATCTGAAAAGTAAAATCCATAAAACACAACCAGCGTCGTTAAAAGATTTGTATCAAGAAATCGTTGACTAGTGCCGTCGAATTACTCCGGAAATTCTTCGGAATGTGCATGAATGTTTTAAACAAAATCTTTATTATTGTATGGAAGCGGGCGGTCATTATTTTGGACATTAAATCAATTAAGTAGCAAGTAAGCAATTAAATAATTGGAATTTTAACATGTAATTTTTTTCAAAGTATTGCGGGGAAATGTAAAATTTAAACACTATTGTAAAGAGAATTGTCAGATCTTTCAAAAGACATCTTATTCGACAACCAATGCCATTTAAAAATTTTGGGGTAATTCTTACCCTCGCTCGGGGTTGAAAGTAGTGGAGTCAAAAATACCGGAAAAGAGTGTCGTCCTTTAATCAAAAATCAACGGGTCTGAGCGTTTTTCTAATAGCTCTGTTTCGGGTTCGGTTGGCCACCCTGTATATTGTGGTATTGGGTATTTTTGTTTAAAAAAATGGAGCACTTCACGATCATTATCTTATTACTATTATACTATTATTACTAAATTAGTTATATAATTTTTAAAACCACCCAAAAACCACCCCCGAAAAACCATAAATCATAATAATTATTATATTAATTTTAATTCGCATTTATTTTTTTTCCATTTAAAAATTCATATAAAAATATTAGGTAAATTATAATATGATTTTTTTAAAATTGCCTGCTTGTTGTAGTTTTAAAAAAATACATCATAACATTTTAAAAAAGTTAGCATAAGAAGTTCTCGAAGGGTTTTTTGTTAATGTTAATGTTAATTTTTCGATGTTTTTTCTTTAAAAATGTAATAGATTTTAATTTCAAATAATTACCAAAAAAATTTTTATAAGATGTAAAAATGATATTCATGAAATTTCAGCTGCGATGTATTATTACAAAAAAATTGATAGTAACTAAAAGGATAAACTTTTTGTTTATTATAAACAAACCGGCTTGCACATACCGGTTGATTAAAAGAGCGCAATATATTTAAAATAAAACTTAAACAAAAATATAAACGGAATTCGAAAAATATAAAACTTACACCGAAAACAGCATCGACCATCTTCAGTTCACTTCAGTCCAAGATTAGATACCGTAGCGACGTCTTCGAATCGATCTAAGCAGATAATCAGCAGCAATCACACTATAAAATTTTAGTAATCATTCCTTTTATATCAGGCGCACCCATTTCAACGTTGACTAGAATCCTGCGAATGCATTCCTGCATAGCTTTAAATATACCAATATTTCGTTATACGCTTATAGATTTGTGCAGATTTTAATTGATACATTTATTATATTTATGGCCTCAGTTGAAGTACTATTTAAGTGTTAATGGAATTCACATTATTAAGTTATTTTTTTTTTCGTTGTTGTTGTTACGGACAGTAAAGGATTTTTCTTGGACGTAAACATATGTATATATTGTGCCGACGAGGTCGATAAAGGGTTCTTGAATATTGGTAATACAGGGTGGTCCGTTAATAATGGGACACAGAGCAACTACGAATTATTTGCATACAAATATTGCGATACAACACAATTTACCTCATTAAAGATGATACAGGCCGTTAAATGTAAATTTTTTTATTAAAATACCTTCATAATTTTAACAGCGTTTAAAATATTTCCAATAAAAGATGTTTTTTTTTGTACTGAAAATAGTAGCAAAAAGGGTAGACCCATCGTGTGGGCCGCGGACGGCCCACTTTTTGAAAAGTTGCAGGTCATAGTTCTCTGGAAACACTGATTTTGGAAGCTTGTTCCATTCTGTAGCAACCCTGTAAAAGAAGGATTCTTGATTCTTGATGGAGATTGGTCCTTGTAGTATCAATCTTGAGAGTAAATTAGTGAGACTGATCAGCGTGCCGAGTTCTTCGGCCGAATGTGACCAGTGGTGGTACCAAAGTTTTTATTTCTCCATAGCATCTGCCATGGAAATATCTGTAGAGTAATATCTGGTCTGCAACTCTTCTTCTATGTTCTAGTGAGTGAAGGGTATCTGTGAGAGTTGAGCTGTTTATTAACCGAATGGCCCTTTTCTGAATTGAATCCAGAAGACGAAGAGAATGCCTTGGTGCTGAACCCCAAATGTGCAAGAAATACTCCAGTAAAGATCGAATTTGAGCCTTGTACGTCGTCAACAGTTGATCAGGAGTAAAAAACCTTCTGTGTAGAGTATCTAGGGATTCATCTTGACAGCAAGCTGTTTTGAAGAGAGCATTTAAAAAAAAAGCGAAAACAAATCGACATAAAAACAAGATAACTCAATTGGTTACTTGGTAGACGATTCAAAATGTCGCTAGAGAATCAAATTCTTATATACAAAGCCATAATAATACCCATTTGGACATATGGCATTAAATTATGGGAATGTGCTAGCAGCTCCAACATTGACCTCATTCAACGCGCACAATCAAAAACTCTTCGCGCAATCACCGATGCCCCATGGTACGTGACCAACCAGATACTACATCAAGACCTACGGATTCAGACAGTTAAAGACGTAATTAAAGAAAGAAGCAACAAACACCACCTTGGACTAGAGTCACATGAAAACACACTCCTTTAACAACTCCTACAAGAATACCCTCAAAGAAGACTGAAAAGGAAATAACCAGCTGACCTGAAATAAGGTGCAAGAGGTTTTTCTCAATGGAGAAAATGTGCCAACAAAATAGCTTAAAGAATTTGTATTTTTCTGATTACTGTTCAATAAAGGAGATAAAAAACAAAATTTAAGTTTTTTTTTTTAATGAAAATAGTCGCAAAAAAGGTAGACCTATCGTGTGGGCCGCAGACGGCCCGCACTGCGACTATTAGAAGGGGAAGGGATTATAGAAAGGAAATGATTGTGGACCCGCTTTTTGAAAAGTTGCAGGTCATAGTTCTCTGGAAAAACTGATTTTGGAAGCTTGTTCCATTCCGTAGCAGCCCTGTAAAAGAAGGATTCTTGATGGAGATTGGTCCTTGTAGTGTCAATCTTGAGAGTAAATGGGTGAGACTGATCAGCGTGCCGAGTTCTTCGGCCGAATGTGGCCAATGGTGGTACAAGAGTTTTTATTTTCCTTGAGCATCTGCCATCGAAATATCTGTAGAGTAATGACTGGTCTGCAACTCTTCTTCTATGTTCTAGAGGGTGAAGTAAAGTTTTAAGTTTTGATGTAATTATAAAGTGTTATAGAGAGATTGTAATTGTCTAAGCGATTTATAAAGTAAGAAATAATGTATAGAAAGATTAGAATAAATTGTTTAGTTTTTATACTGAGTGTTTAAAATCACCCGAGAGAAAATTTCGTAACAATATTTTAAGTGGTTTTTAAACTCGTCGTTGTTAACACCCACTTACACCTTTTTATTCGTATGCTTGGGTACTAAAAACCGTGTCTTATTTATAAAAAGGGAATTAATTTCATCTGCTACAGAAAACTCCCACGCCCATTTATAAAGGAAGTTATCCTTAAATAACAAAAATATAAAAGAAAAATGGTCCGGATATACAATCTTGAGTTAAATATTTTCAATGCATCTAAACACAAATTCTAAATCGCTCGCAAAAGATCTTACCAAACGTTGTAATATCAATTATCAATGTTATCAGTCGCAAATTCGATATTTTTAGTGTACTTTAACTTAGGGTGTTTATATGTTTCAGGTTGATTTTGTTTTGCCGTCATTTCGGTTTGGATGACAACAATAATTATTGTCAGTTGACATTTGACAGTCGTCGATAACAATTTTTATGGTGCAGATAACGTTGCAACAGAGTATTGAAATTATCTAAATATTTCGGAACGAAGTACGGTTGGTGGCTAGGCGAAAGAAAGTGTAAGATTTCTGTGTAACATTTTTTCGACACGAAACACGAATTATCAGACGCGTATGTCGTGTACCAATTATACCTTCGCAGCCGGTACGAACTTGAACCCATAAGCGCGCACCTATGACTGGGCACAGCCAATAGCATACAACTTCTTCTTCTTCTTCTTCCTTTTTGTAAGGCATCTGCCTTGTTCTCTAATTTCTTAGAGTTGTAGCTGGGATGATGAATTCCAGCTTTCATACCAACGTATGGGTGGACGTCCAGGTGGTCTGCTGGATCTTGGGAGACCATCACTTGCAATCTTCAGCAATCTGTTGTCGTCCATCCGTTCAATATGATCTCTCCATTCGCGACGTCTGTTTCGGGACCATCTAACTATGTCTTGGACATCGCAAAGTTCTCGGATGTCTTCGTTTCTTTTGTGGTCCCTTAATGTGTAGCCTGCTATGGATCTTAGAGACCTCACATCTGCTTTACGGATAATCCTTGTGGAGTTTTTGGCTCTTGTTTCTACAGCGTAGGTCATAACAGGTCTAACACAGGTCTTATATATGCGGGCTTTGCTTTCAATGTACATGTGCTTGTTTCGCCATATTATATCATTCATACGTGCTATGGATAACTCTCCTATACAACAGAACGCGCATGCGCGTTATCTTTTCAATTGTCAATTTGACAAGCACGTGGTCTACACAAATAGACGTCGCGTTGCTAAGTATGGCCGAAAAATACATAAACAAGCTTGAGAGAAAATATAATACATTTATCTATACATATAAAATACTTTGTCCTGACTGACGGATTAACGCACAGCCTAAACTGCTGATCGTAGAGACCTGAAAGTTGTGGGGTGTATTCTTTGTATGACGTAGGCATTCGATAAAAAAGGATTTTCCGAAATTCTGTCCCTAAGTGGGTGAAAAACGGAGGCAAAGTTTGTATGGGACAACGTGATTCCTTAGTCCAGTCTACTTCAAATTTTGCATATACATTTTTTAACAGAATTGATGGAAGACCTGTTTCGTATTTTATTGAAACTCATAGCATAACGGGGTTAAAAAGGGGTAGAGAGTTATTTTGTGGGTGATTTGAATTGAAATTGATATCAATACTCCTTAGTGCTTTTGATTTATTTTCACACTTGTTTGAAAACTCAATCCGATTTTATTCAAAAAACGTTGGACTCACATAAAAGTTTGGTGCAATGCAATACTCTTTAAAATTGGATGTCAAGTATAAAAAAATATTTAAATCGGATTAGAATTCGAAATTTCAATTTTATTTGTTCTTGGATATTTGAATTAAAAACTTACCTTATACCTTGAATGCACACTCCGCGTTTAAACTTCCTCTTGATTTGATACAAGCCGAAACCCCACTCTGCAATATACCCAAACAAAGTAATATGGCAAAAGTACTCCGGAAAACGAACCCCTTAATAGATCTTTACAAGATATTAGGAATAATAATTGTCAAATTGGAGGGGTTACTGTATTGTTAGCAGGCGATTTCCGGCAGACTTTACCAGTAGTGCCCATTTTTTTTAAATAATTGTTTAATTGTGAATACACGAAAGAAATGGATAATTTTAAAAAATTGCATACACTGGGACATAAATAAGAAATATTCGCGACAAACAATCAAGTACATAATTAAATACGCGTCTCCAATTTGAACTGTCCCAACCTCGTCGACATGTGTCTGCGACGCTAGAAATCAGTATGAGACCTTTTGCGGCGGTATCCACGTCTTAATTTTTTAACTATAATAATTTAAATTTCTACAAGTTATTCTTTGATCTTTACCTATAAGATCAGATTAGTTACTACCCAGGAAGGTGTTTTTTAACAAAGAAAAATATAAATTATTATCACTTTATCATCCCTGATATGCTGTCTTTCGCCGACACTTTGTAACGTGCCTATTTTTTCCCTTTTACAGTTCCATTATAATTGTGTCTCTGATAGTTTTGTATTCCTCAGGTACTCGTAAATAGTGTCGCGTGCCGTATTTTGTTGTAACTTAAATATATCATTCGTTGTAAATAGTGTTGCATACCTTATTGTGATAGGATTCGATTGTTAATGGCTGTGGCATTTTTGTTAATCGATGGAGATGGAGTGGGGTGTTTTCGTTATTAGATTTTGCTTTGGTTTTTGGCCTCGATTGTTGTGTGTTGTCGGTTATATTATTGTTTGGTTTGCATTTCTGTGTGGATGGGGCTGGCTATCAACACGGACGAGCGCGATTCTTGGTGTGAAGCATGGACTTGCGAATATTGTTGGTTGACGTCGGTTCCGTGTCATTTTTCTTGATATCCGGCCTGGGAAGTAAGTAGTCGTGTGGTGACAGTCTTGGAAATGGGTGGTGAGAGTTTTTGGGGCGGGGTGATATTAACAAGTGTGCGGAGCCTCTACGGTTTTCTTTTCATATCTGGCTGTATTTGGGCCATCTTGATTGGATTTTGAAGAAAAACCATTTAATTTTTAACTTGACCATTCTATCTTACCTTCGTTGTTGATATTTTGGATTTTGGTGTCGAGTTAAAATAACCGCATGCGGGATTTATTTGAGGGAAGCCATTGTTAATTAGCAGGTGCCGTTCCATAACCAAACCGGCCACAGGAGTAGTGCATTCGTATACCCAAAGGTTACAAGTGATTTATTTTTAAATATTTAACGACGTGACTTATTTTTGACACCACGATTAAGTTTTGTTTTAATTTATTAATATAATACATTATTAAAAACTATTTATTACATTAGATAATATGCCAAAACTGAGTACTTTGATTTATTGTTAGCTGCTAATTTTGACTATATTTGTTATAATGTTATTATTGAACTGAGTACTTTGATTTATTGTTAGCTGTTAATTTTGACTATATTTGTTATAAGTTTATTATTGAACTGTGTACTTTTATTTATTGTTAGCTGTTGATTTTGACTATATTTGTTATAATTTTGTTATTGAGCTGTGTACTTTGATTTATTGTAGGAGTAAAGTATCCAATATATTTAAGCTATAATTTCATTTATTTGGTTCACCATAATCTCAGTTGTTTATCGTGTGGCTCTGCTAGTGCCTATAAGACCTAGGGGTTTCCGGCTTGAACCGTCTAAGTCGGTGGCGCGGCTCACTTTTATATATTTTTTTTCTTCTACCCTCTACGGCTGAGCTCGGGCATAATTTGCCAGTAGAGAGACCGCTGGCAGAGTACTCTATAGAGAACGAATAAGACGTGGCAACTTTTTAAAATTTATTTAGAACAGGCCCTCAAAGTAGGGAAACGGAAATGCAATGGTATGGGAATACCTCTCAATAATAATAATAATAATACCCTATACACCCTATGTTTCGCAGACGACCAAATCGTAATAGCACAGGATCATGATGATTTAAGCTATATGACTCGAAAACTTATAGAAAAGTACAAAAAATGGGGCCTCAAAGTCAACATAAAAAAACAGAGTGCATGTGCATTGGTGGTCTAGCACAAGACATTGACTTTGATGATGGAACAAAGATTAAACACTGCGAGGAATATAAATACTTGGTAATGAAGATATCTTACGATGGGCTACTCGACACAGCAATCAAAGAACGAAACACACAAGGCAGAAAAGTTATCTCTATGATGAACGGAATCTTATGGGATCAAACTATATCGAAGACTAATTAACAAAGAATATATAATACCATAAGATATGGTTACGTCCAAAGAATGTCAGACGATAGGTTACCAAAACAAATTTTGACATGGACAACCCAAGGGAAGAGAGCAAGACGAAAACCAAGAAGAAGCTGAAGAGATGAAAGAAACAGACTTGCCGGAGAACTTAAGCCGATATAAATACATATATATTATCACTTTATCAAAATAGGCACATGCAAAATTAGCTGCTATTAACTGCTCTCATTTTTTGTTGTACCATTGAATGAATCAAATAAATATTTTATTGAGATAACGACGTGAATCAAAATATAATTTTTTTTTCAACGTTGAATATTTATTTTTCGTTCGAAGAAACTGGAAATGTAAAGAGTATAAAATAATAAGTAGTTAGATCGTAAAAATTCTATTAATTAAAATAAAAAAAATGAGGTTAACCTTCGTTGTACTTTTGTTTGAATCAATTTATTGTTGCCCCTGTCGGTTGACTACTTTTTTTTTAATAAAGTTATTAACCAGTTTAGGCGAGTTTATATGGCAAATAAAATAAAATAAGGAATAAAATAAATCAAAATAAAATAGATAAACATGCCCAAAACTATGAAAGCGTTTGTACAAGAAATAAGATAAAATAAGAAATAAGAATAAGAACAAAACATGGTCAACTTTTATCTCTTTGTCTTATTTTATTTTGTTTAAAAACTGATAATGTACGAGACCCAAATCTTTTCTGTTCTAAATTAAAATCTAAATTACAATCAACCTAACCTAACAATATTATTTGTGGAGGTATTTTTGAATTTCCTACCAGGGCCCGTATATTTATTACTTAAAAGCTTCCATCTGTGTTCACAAGCTTTAGCTACAGGATAAAGGATTTAAAAAACGTTAAACTCTCTGATTTTTTGGCACTTACGTGTTTCCTTCATTATGTGAGCACTTGTGGGCCAATCATTTTCTTTCAGTCGGCTGTTCTTGTATTTTCCATTAGTTTTTGCATATAACTGAGGAAAGGTCGATACCTGCTCTATCAACATGCTATCATCCATTATAATACGTTTTAATGGGAAATGGGAGGTAGATATATACGAAAGTAATGGTTTTTAAAAGAGAAGACAGCATGACAAACTGTGAAGTTTCGATTGAGGGAGAAAGATTGGAACAAGTAAATGAATTTGTGTACTTGGGTTCAAAGTTTACGAGAGATGGAAAGTATGACAGTGATATTGAGCGAAGGTTGTTGGCAGGAAAACGGATGAATGGGGCACTACATAGCTTTATGAACAGCCAGAAAGTGTCAAAAAAGGCACGTCTAGCTGTGCATAGAGGTGTGTTGATTCCTACACTTATGTATGGTAGTGAATGTTGGGTTTGGCAAAAGAAGTATGAAAATAGGATTAATGCTGCGGAGATAAGTAGTTTATGTAATGTTATGCACAAAACAAAAAAATCATTGTCAAAAAATCTGCAATTTCATTGGTTCATTCTTACTTCTTATTTTATTTTAGTCATCTGTATAAACCAATGTTTTATGCACTCATTCCTCATTTTATTTTATGTCATTTGATTTGATTTTATTTTATTTGCTGTATAAACTCGCCTTTACTTTTTATTTTATCCATTCTTTTATTGAAATATCCTTTATAGCGAATTATTTTAAATATTAAATGAAGGGTAACTCATAACTATTGGGACATAGGCTAAGGGCGGGTGGTTTGGACAAAAATATGACGATAGGACCAAATATGCCTTAATAAAATGTTGCTGTGGAAAAACATACAAAGCGTTAAATTTGAAATTTTGTATTCATTTTTTGCTATTAATTTCACTGTAAATATATCAATTGTCATTAAAATCGGCATGGAGGCATGACCATGTTGCAGACAAGGAATATCATTTTATTAATTTTTTTACAGTTTGTTATAGGGGGCGCCATATTTTTTTTTATGAAAATAGTCTCAAAAAGGGTAGACCTATCGTGTGGGCCGCGGACGGCCCGCACTGCGACTATTAGAAGGGAAAGGAATTATAGAAAGGAAATGATTATGGACACGCTTTTTAAAAAGTTGCAGGTCATAGTTCTCTGGAAGCATGCCGAGTTCTTCGGCCGAATGTGGCCAATGGTGGTACAAGAGTTTTTATTTTTTTGGAGCATCTGCCATGGAAATATCTGTAGAGCAATGACTAATCTGCAACTCTTCTTTTATGTTCTAGAGGGTGAAGGGTATCTGTGAGAGTTAAGCTGTTTATCAAGCGAATGGCTCTTTTCTGAATGGAATCTAGAAGACGAAGAGAATGTCTTGGTGCTGAATCCCAAATATACGAGCAATACTCCAGTAGAGGTCGGATTTAAGCCTTGTACGTCGTCAGTTGATTAGGAGTAAAAAACTTTCTGGCTTTCCACAGAAAACCTAGCCTCTGGCTTGCCGACTTTGCGATGTTAGCAACATGGTCATGCCAAGACATATTATTGAATACCGTGACTCCCAAAATGGAGATGGAGGGACTTGGTTCAAGGGTATTTCCGGACATTGTAACGGGATGATTTGAGGAATTCACTTTCTTGGAAAACGTGTTTGTGTTTTTTGGGCGTTGAACTGAACAAGATTGTTGGTCGACGATTGCTTTAAGATCTCTATTGATGGAATCAACCTGTTCCTGCCTGAGTCTATTTGTATAATTTACCGAAAGTGATCGATAGGATGTGAAAGTTGAAACAAGTGTGCTGTCGTCTGCGAAACTGTAAATGGGGGTTGGGGGTGGTTGGGTGGTCATTGATGTGTAAAAAAAATAGGGTGAGGGACAGGATGGAACCCTGGTGGACCCCGGCATTGGTTTTCAACGCATCAGAAGAAATACCGTCTACTGCCACATGTAAGGAGCGATCTTGCATGAAGCTTATGAATCATTGGTGCAGTTTGGTTGGGAGACCGTAGGCAGGTAACTTGCTTAACAATGCCTGGTGCCAGACGCGGTCAAAGGCTTTAGATATATCCAAGGCTATTGCACGGGATTCACCAAACTACTTAATGGTGTTTGTCCAGAGCTGGGTGACATAAGCCAGCAAATCTCCGGTAGACCGATGTTGTCGAAATCCATATTGTCTTTCATGAATTATCTCAAAATTTTCTAGATATTTAATGAGTCTATGTTGATAGCTTTTTTCATAACTTTGGATATGACTGAGAGCAATGCAATAGGGCGATAATTCACAGGAATAGTCTAATTTTATTTCGGAATGGGTTGGACTCTAGCGTTTTTCCACATGGACGGATATACTCCTTTGCTGTATGATAGCTTAAAGAGTCTACAGAGAACTGCGGTGAGCTCTTGAGTATAGGTCTTTAGCACAATTGTCGGAATTCCATCTGAATTCCATATGAATGATTACTGATGATAAAATCGACCGATAACTTTTTTTTACAAAACTTTTAAGTGATTTTGATTAGAAAATATAACGTAGACATCATTTTTACGTAATGTTGGTTCTCCTGTTTAAACACGATAATGTTATCCGTTTTCGAGTAAAACGCGATTGAACAATTCAGTGTCTTAGAAGGGGATTTCAAGTAGGTAACAGACAACATATGGGTCTTCGAATTAACGAAGATAACACGAAACTTATGGTATCAACACCTAATAACAGAGCCAGAAACATGGGGCAAAACTTTAGCGTTGACAATTTTAACTTCGAAGTTGTTCAACAGTTCACATATTTAGGTTGGCTGGTTATTCATGACAACTCCACCTCAGAAGAAATTAAAAGAAGGATCGTTCTAGCGAACAAATGCTACTTTGGGCTAAGTAAACATATGAAGAGTCGAAATCTGAGCCAAAAAACCGAACTGACCGTCTATAAGACCCTCATACTACCAGTCCTAACATACGGATCTGAAACATGGACAATTTCTAAGGCAGACGAAAACCTCCTATTAACCTTCGACCGTAAGATCCTGAGAAGAATATTAGGCGCGATATATGAAAATGGTATGTGGAGAAGGTTATACAACTTTGAGCTTTACAACAAATACAACTAGATCTCAGAGGAAAGAGATGTGGTATCGCTTATACGTATAGGTAGATTGAGATAGACGAAAATCGCGCTACAAGACAAATATTCAGGTCACAACCGGGTGGAAGTAGAAGTAGAGGCAGGCCAAAGCTAAGGTGGAAGGACGGCGTAGACGAAGATGCCAGACAAATCAGAGCGGCAAACTGGTAATGGCTGGCAAGAGATAGAGACGACTGGAGGAAAAGACTGAGGATGGTCGAGGCTCCGCTAGGGCTGTAGCACCAATGATAATGATAAACAGACAACAAAAAAACTCGTAACGTAAGACTTCTATTTCGACGATAAAGCAGAATTAAAAACAATTTTACACAAACAAAGCAAACTCAAATTAAATGTTCTGCTCTTTTTCGTCGACCCATTGGTTGCCATTCTAGAATTTGTTTAGGTAGTCTTGATGCTGGCATTCGTTGTGCATGCCCATACCTTGTTAGTTGTTTGGCATTTACGTCTTGAACTATAGATCCTTCCACACCCATCCGTTGTTTTACTATCTCATTCCTAATTCGGTCCCTTCTGGAAATACATAAAGATCTTCTCATCGCTTCCATCTCCACCACCTCCAGTTTTTTCTTTCGCCTTTCACTCACTCTCCATGTCTCTGCTCCATATAATAAGGTGCTTTTTATCATTGTTTCGTAAATATTATATTTACGTTTCTTAGTAATTTCCTTACTCCATAGTATGCCGTTAGGCACCCAATAACTTTTTTGGCCTGAACAATTATTTTTTCGATCTCTTTGACGTCAGTTCCTGTGCTATCGAATGTAACACACAAGTATACCTATTCTTGACAAGATGAAATTTGTTGTCCATTTTCAAGTACCAGATTGTTCGGTTCCTCGCCCACAAACAAATACCTTGTCTTCATCAGATTGCAGTTAGTCCCCACTGGCTGTATTCTTCTGTTAGTTTTCTCATCGTGTACTGCATATCCTCATATCATTTTCTATAACGACCTGATTATCGGGGACATATGAAGTCAGTTTGCCGACTTCATATGTCCCCAAACATAAAAATCAAGCGGATTATACTCAGGACTTCTTGGTGGTCATTTAAAATCACTTCCTCTGCCAATCCATCGTTGAGAAAATTTGTCACTTAGATCATTTTTAACACCTAATGGGAAATGAGGAGGAGATTCATAAACCACATTTTCCTTCTTACACCTAGTAAAAGATTATCTTAAATATCACTGACAGTTCTCCTGTTGCTAAAAACTTTTTTTTTAAACTTACTCCTGTTGCTGCCGACAGATGAGGTGAACTTACTGCAAGATTTTCAGCTACTCCAAACCAAAATTTCATCTTCTTGATTAGGTGTGGTTTGTTTTGGACGACCACCCTGATTTTTATTGTGAAATGACCCGGTTTCACCCAAACGATGAAATAGATTTGCAAAAGTTTTGTGATTTGATTGTCTTCTGCCTGGATATAACAATTCACATCTTCTTGCTGCAGAGCGACCGCAAACATTTTCTTGAGTTTATACACAAATCATTTCTCGCATTTCTTCATTCGTAATATGATTGTGACGAGTCATTTTAATCAAAAAGGAATATGATAGCTTTAAAAAAATCAACAATAGACTAAAATATCACAGCAACAATAATTCAATCACAAGAAATGACATTTACCACTAACAATTATCTGACAGTCCAAAATAAATTAAATAATATGTATTTGAAATCCCTTTCAATTGCATTTTTCTCTAAAATGGAAGAAATTATTGTGTTTAAACAGGAGTACCAATATTACGTAAAAATGATGTCTGCGACATGTTTTTTTTATTAAAATCACTAAAAAGTTTTATCAAAAAAGTTACTAGTCGATTTCTCCATCAGGAATCAATCACATGGCGCCCCCTATAACAAAATGTAAAATAATACATAAAATAATATTCCTTGTCTTATTTTATGCCTCTCTGCCGATTTTGATAACAATTGATAAATTTACAGTAAAAATATTATCAAAAAATTTCAAATTTAACTTTGCCTTGTATCTTTTTCTCTTAGGGGTAGGCAGACACCACTACCTTCCACTTGCTATGGTTCTTACACACATCTTTTGCTTCCTCTACTTTATTCAGTGCTCTCATACATGCTCGTCGATTGTTGGTAGTCTTGACCGGGCCTTTCTTCAAAACAATGTTCATCTGATCGAGATATGTTCGCCGAGGTCGACCTCTACCGACTTTCGTCCATTCACACTCGCCTTATAAATTTGTTTCGTCAATCTTCCTTCATCTATCCTTTCTACGTGTCCAAAGTATCTAATCATTCCTTTATCTATCTTTGTAACCACATCTCTTTTACACCACAGCGTTCTCTTATCTCACTATTCTTTACTTTATCCAACTGCAATATCCACAGCAATAAGCATGTTTGGTCATGTCGTCATATTTTGGTCCAATTCATCCGCCATTAGCCTATGTTCCAATAATTATGAATCACCCTATACGTCCGTTAATAAAGTATAGCTGGGCATTTTTCCTAGAAGAGCCGTGAGAATATCCCTTAAAATATTTGAGTTGAAATACTTAATATTTTATAACTAAATTGTTTTATTGCGGTAGGCTTAGACCTTAGGATGGCATAATATTGTCAAATGTAGTTAGTTATGTTTACAGGACGACAGGAATAGATATCGTAAGACTACGATAGAGGGATAAAAACATTTTTCGTACAAATTTATTTATAATGCCAAAATGCAAGTGAGAATAATTTGATATTAAAAGCTCTACTGTTTTGGATGATGTTTAAACGTATTTTTAACTATGCGGTAGTAGTCTAGTCTAGTCTTACCTGTATAATAGTCAAAAAAAGAAAAAGCAAAGAGTAGAGAGACACCAGATAGTTTAGTTCCTACAGAATCAATTTTAGGTGATTGTGAATTTATAAGAAGATCAAAGAAATTGATTTACAAATAAAGATATAAGTATACGCTGTTAGAAAAACTTTCACGACATAAGAGTACATTACTACTAATTTTTAAAATTGTTAATAAACAAGCTCCTTCTAACTTGCATGAATACATCATCTCAAAAGGGCAGATATGATACATTATAATTTAAGGTTCAATGATTAATCCCATCACATACAAGGTTTTTTAACAATAATGCATTGGAAAAAAACCTTTTTATTGAAGGTTTCAAATTATATCATGATCTACCTCTGTTAGTTAAGACAATGTAAAATTTAGTAATGTTGTGTTTTTTTTTTGAAATTAAAAAGTTGCTCTACTAAAGTTGTCAGTGTGCGGCTGGCCTAAGAATATTCGTCTAGAAAAGTAAAACTTTAAAAGTAGGTACTTTATTAAAATGAATACAAATAAATCATATAATAATAAAGGTTATAAACATTTTATTTAAACAATTGTTTGGGTTTGTGTATGAAATGTTCCCGACGCATGTCAGCATGAAAGAAGATACGACATTTTGGTTGCATTGCCCAATTTCACTCTGCACGAATTAAAATTAGAAGATCTTTTTCGAATCAAACGAAAACCTCTTCATTAGGTACTAATGTAAATACAACAACGAAATTCTACTGACCAGTTAAAGACAATCCATTCTAAAGCTTTATTAGGTTTGTTTCCTCATCAGTCAGAAACAGTCCGTGTTAGTCTTGATTTTGAAGAGTATATTTAAAAGCGTTTCAACAGGAGTTGCTATTTGCAAACATGTAGTACGCTGTTCCCACATTTTTGATCAAAAGTTTGTGTATTTGTTGGCACTTCACAATCCGGTTTCTGACATTGAAACACAATAACACAAAATTTTAATTACTAGGTAAATTTAAAAAGTAATAAAATACATTTATGTTACTTACAGCGCCACCTCGTTTTTAAACTAACAACTACCAATGCTAAAACACTTCTACAATACAGAATTCTACCCGATTATGGAACGTAGTAAATGTTGCTTATATCTTGGGGAAAAACATTCATTTAAAATATTAGAGCAAGAAAATCTCTTCCAAAATTGAACGATTAACAATTATTAAACAGTTTTTTCAACAACCAATAAATAATTCCCAATTTACTTATTTTTAAAAGAAAATCATTGTTCTTTATTTTAAATGCTACAAGTCTATTTTAACTCAAAAGTTAGTTGGGATTTGGATCAGTACGGATGTAGAAATCGAGTGTTTGTAATTCCCTTTTCCTACATGGGAGGAATAAATACTCAACTTCGATATAATTAGTGGACTGGAATAATCCAAATTCGCTAGTTTTCTTTGACGTTTTATTAAACACAAAATACCAAGGCACTACGAGCACTTCAAACATTGAATCTTACTTCAATGTCGTGGAAAAATAGGAGCAAATAAAACTTGGAACAAAAGAATGACTCGTCACACTCGTCGGTCGGAGGAATACAACCTATTGCAAGTGACAAGCGATGTTAAATCGCCGTGAAAAAAGGGCTGTATGACAGCCGCTCTAGCATGCCAATGGCTTTCAGCATTTGTTTGCGGTTTAAGAGTCATCTTTCCATGTGTTAGTTTGGTGTTTGAGACTAAATAGAATAGAACAATAAAAAAACATATTTTTATAAATGTTTTTGTAATACTTTTTTTTGTTCTTAAGTAATTGTCACGGAAACCCCGGAAGCATTCGGCCAGCATCGACGAAAAGCGGTTGGCAGGAATTTTGATTTTTTCGTTCTTCTTGTAGTGCCTATCCGTTCCGTATTTTGGCTATCATATTGGCTATTCGCACTTTACTGACTGCAGCTCGGAATAGCTGAATTGTTGTCTGGTTAAACCAAGTTTTTCAGCCACGATATTCGTCGTCTGCCTGGTCCTTTAGTTCCATACACTGTGCCTTGAAGAATATTTTGCAAAAGTTTGTATCGGCTCTCATTATGCATTACATGTCCTAGAGATTGTAACTTTGTAACTTGCATAGCTTTAAACGTGGCCGTACCAACTTGAGAGATGATGAACGTTCGGGACGTCCAAAACTGCAACCACTGACGATATAATATCGCTAAAGTTCACCCAATGTTTGGTGCTAAACAACCATCAAATTAAAGAGAGAGATAGCAAAGGCTATGCATGTCCAAAGAACGTGTTTGTCACATATTGAATCAAGAATCAGGCATGAGAAAGCTGTCCGCGCATTGCGTTTGCTCAGGTTAGACCAAAAACGTGTTCGAAAGAACATTTCCAACGCTCTGTTGGAGCAGTTTATACGCAATAAATCCGAGTTTTCTTCTTGTTCTTCTGGTGTCGTCTTCTACTAAAGGTTGGCGATCATTCTGGCCATCTGTATTTTGGAGACCGCTGCGCGAAATAAGTCCTCAAGTTCTTAAGCCACGATGTCCGTTTTCGTCCTAGTGCTCGTCACCCTTCAATTTTTCCCTGTATTATTAGATGAAAGAAGCGATATTTCTTGTCCCTCATAACATGTCCGAAGTATTTCATTCTTCGTCGCTTCACTGTGTTTAAGATCTCGGTCGTTGTATTTACACGTAACAAGACATCAGCACTGCGTACTCTATCAGTCCAGGAAATCCTAAGTATGCGACGATAAACCCACATTTCAAGTGCTTTTTTTGCAATGCCGATCCAACAGCGTCCATCCCTCTAGTCCATAAAGCAAGATGAGAAATATGTAGCTTTTGGCCAGGCGTAGTCTTAAACTTAGATTCAGTTGTCCACTCGTGAGAAGCTGTTTTATTTTAATAAATGCATTTCTGGCTTTTTCAATTCGGATTCGTATTTCCTGTCCAATGTCCCATTCACTGTTTAGGTAACATCCGGGGTATTCATAGTGATCAATTCTTTCTTGGCCAACTGACAATTGTACATTTCCAATGTTTTGCTTGCTGACTATCATAAATTTGGTCTTCTTTACATTTAGTGTTAAACCGCTGGTATTACTAGCCTGGTTAATTCTTGTTAATAACCATTGCAGATCCTCAGAAGAACTGCTCAATAATACTGCATCATCAGCGTACCGGATGTTATATACAAGTTTTGGCGCCAAATAATTAATGTACTACTTTTTCACATTTATAAGCTATTCAAGAAAATAACAACAAAGAGACTTACAAACAAGCTCGACAACTACCAACCACGAGAACAAGCTGGTTTCTGCCGCGGATACGGAACGAACGACCACTTACAAGTACATAATGAAAACCTTAATTGACTACGAGAAGACATTTGATACTATTGACCAACACAAAATGCTCCAAGCTCTTTATGATTGCCAAATAGACCTCCGATACACCGCTATAATTAAAAATATCTATGACACCGCAACATCATGTGTTAGGCTTCATGAAGATACAGGCAAGTTCAAAATCGAACGAGGAGTTCGCCAGGGTGATACCATATCACCAAAACTATTTACACAATTACTCGAGTTCATGCTAAAGGAGATAAATTGGAATAACTTGGGATTTAATATAAATGGAGAAGACTTAAACCACCTTAAGTTTGCCGATGATATTTTCCTGATTTCGGATAGGATCGACAAAGCCATACGGATGATATACGATCTAGAAAAAGCGTCAAAAAAGCCGGATTAAAGATCAATTCTACAAAAACACAATATATGACAAATCTGATGAAGAGTGGTAATATTTCCTTGAGTGGACACGAAGTGCAACGAGTATCATCCTACAAATATCTTGGTCATGAAATTCGTGTGGGTCCAGACAACCAAACTGTTGAGTTTCAAAGAAGCAGCTAAAGGAGGTATTCCGGTCCGACATCCCGGTATGTTTAAAGAGAAAAGTGTTCAATCAGTGTGTCCTGCCTGTTATGACATACACGGAGCGTAAACTGACGCCATATTTACCACCAAACAAATAAAGGAAAAGGCAATAGAATATAATACACCGGCATTCATCTGTTTCATCGACCTAACTAAAGCATTCGACAAGGTCAAACTAGGCGGTCATCAATATCCTAACCGAAAAAGAAACACCAGCCAACATAGTAAAGGTAATCTGCAACCTCAACACCGCCAACTCCACTCAAGTTAAATCAGGGCAACATATCACGAAAAGCATTCTAACACCAGGAGGAATTAGACAGGGAGACAGCCTCAGCCCACTCTTATTTAATTTTCTTATGGACAAAATTATAGAAGAAGTAGCGAACTTAAATATGGGATACAGAATGAGTAACAAACGTATCAGCATGGTATGCTATGCCGACGACGCAGCAATTTTCGCAGAAAACAAGAACGACCTACAAAGACAGCTATTCAAGTTCCACCAAGTGTGCCGACAGCTTAATATGACCATATCGGTCGAGAAAACAAAAAGCATGACAATCACCAGGGAACCACTCAGATGCAAGCTCGTAATTGAAGATTGAAGCCCATAGAACAGGTAATGCAATTTAAGTACCTCGGGATGAATATGTCTAGCGGCCACGACCCAACAAAAGATCTAAGTGACAAAGTCAATAAAGCATCAGCAACATCAGGCTGCCTAAGAGAGATTGTCTGGGCCAACGGGTACATGCGGAAGGACAGTAAGATTAAAATATACAAAACATGCGTGAGACCCATAATGACGTACGCGATAGAAACAAGAGAAGACACGAACAAAACAAAGAGCATGCTGCGCGTAGCCGAGATGAGGGTGCTGAGAACAATAGCTGGCAAAACCAGAAGAGACCACGTAAGAAACACTGATACAGAGACAGAGACAGACAGAGACAGAGATCAACTGGTGACCTGCTCGCATACGTCTCACATATATGGCAGCTATCTATTGAAAAGTATGGAGAAACTTTAGCTGTGGCATTAGATATCTCCAAGGCGTTCGATCGAGTTTGGCACCAGGGACTCCTCGCCAAGCTTCCATCTTATGGCTTGCCCCCTTAGCTGTGTTCTCTGCTTGCTAGTTTTCTCTCAAACAGGTCTCTCCATGTAGTGGTCGATGGAGTTTCATCTGACACTCTACTCATAAATGCTGGTGTTCCGCAAGAATCCATTCTAGCACCAACACTATTTTTACTTTACATCAACGAACTATTGAAAGCAACTTCATGTCCCGTACACAGCTTTGCCGATGATAGTACCCTCCATACCGCATTCTCTTCCAGGGCCCCTATATCAGCCCGTGAAACCAGAAATGAATGAGGAAGAAATGTTAACAATATAAATATGGACTTAACAACAATTCTCGAATGGGGATCCAATAACTTGGTAGAATTCAATGCAAACAAAACACAAGCATGTCTTTTCTCTAGAAAAGCCGATCTCACTGTGCCTAACATAACTTTGTCAGGAGTAACCATACCACTGAAGTCATCCATATCGATGCTTGGTATTACTATCAGCAATAACCTTTCCTGAGAAAATCACGTGAGGTCCATTGCCAAAAGTGCATCCCAAAAACTTGGTTTTTTGTTTCGTGCCAAGAGCTATTTCACCTCCAGTCAGCTGCTTATGATCTATAAGGCACAGATCCGACCTGTACTGGAGTACTGTTCCCATATTTGGAGTGCAGCACCTAAACATATCCTGAAGCTACTGGATTCTGTCCAAAAAAGGGCAATTCGTTTCGTCGGTGATGCCTCGCTTACAAACTCGCTCACTTGTTTGGAACACCGTAGAAAAGTTGGCGATTTGTCTCTATTTTATAGATATTTTCATGGGCGATGCTCTTCTGAAATATCAACAATCGTTCCTCCATTGGCAGTCTCTTCGAGATTAACCCGTCAAGTTCAATCTTCACACCCCTTCGTGGTCACTTTGGAGACCTGCAGAACATCACTTTCCAAAGACTCATTCATCCAACGAATTGCGAGGCTTTGGAACTCATTGCCTAGGGAGGTGTTCCCCGAGGCATACAACCTCCAGAAATTTAAGAAGAACACCAACTCCTACCTTCTTTCCCTTGGTTCCCACGATGTTCTCTGAACATTACAGGATATCCCTTTTCGTGGGAACCAGAACATAAAAAAAAATATAAGAGAACAATGCGGCGTACAGGATATCGTAAAATGGGGAAGGCAGAGAAGAAGGCAATGGTATAACCACGTCAAGAGGATGGACGAAGATAGATTACCCCGCATAGCTCTCGAGGGAATACCAGTAGGAAGCCGACCGCCCGGTAGACCACCGAAGAGATGGAGAGACAGCTGGCAGTCCCCATCTCAAGAATTAATACAACGGCAAGCCCGGAATTAACATATGATCTCAACCAAGTAGAGGAAGAAGAAGACAACGAGCTATGGAGAGAGCCATTTTGGGCATTTCCCTAAAAGATAGAATCCAGAACAACAAAATAAGAAGAAGAACAGGTGTAGCGGATGTCGTCAGGAGAATAACAACATTAAAATGAAATTGGGCAGGACGCAATGCAAGAATAACTGACGACAAATGGACCAAGAAAATCCTTGAATGGAGGCCGAGACATGAGGCTTACCGAATTAAAGGACGACCACCAACGATTACGAGAAAACTATGTAGAAAAATAAATTTAAATCTTGTTAGGTATGAAACTTTTTAAACCATTCTCGTTAACTAGATTTAAAAAGTGAAATTGAATACAACTGGTTATTTAAATGTTACTTTACGGACATCCCTTGATCATTTTAAAAAACTTAAAAATTTTTAATTATGGCGATTGACAAAATGTACAGCTATAAATATAAATAAAGTAGACCCACACATTAATAACTGTCACTCCCATTTACATTATAATCGGATTTGCCAGAGGCGAGGTAAATACTTAAAAGAACATTTATTTAAAGATCCTCTATGTTAACTTCCTGTAATATTTGGAATTTAGATTAATTTTTAAAGTATAATAAAGTACAATTAATGTCATATTGTTGTCCTCAATTATATTTTAAGGTGGATAACGGGTTTAGGACGAAAGAAAACAAACTTCTCGCTCTTCTTAAATCGCCGACGTTTCGATCTTTATTTTAGATCCATATCATACATACATATAGTCACGCCTTTTTACCGTAGAGGTAGGTAAAGACCACTTCCTTCCACTTGCTACAGTTCTTACACACATCTTTTGCTTCCTCTACTTTCATCAGTGCTCTCATACATGCTCGTCGGTTGTTTGTACTCTTGACTTGGTCTTTTTTCAAAACAATGTTGATCTGATCGAGATATTTTCGCCGAGGTCGACCTCTACCGAATTCCGTCCGTTCACACTCGCCTTATAAATTTGTTTCGTCAATTTTCCTTCATCTATCCTTTCTACGTGTCCAAACTATCTAAGCATTCCTTTATCTATCTTTATAACCACATCTTTTTTTTACACTACATCGTTCTCTTATCTCACTATTCTTCACTTTATCCAACCGAGTCACTCCGGCTATACTTCTCTGCTTTATCTTTATCTTTTGTGGAGTGTGGTGTCACAAAATTGCTTTTGCCCGATAGCTTTTTAATTGCTGACGTCACGCTAGAACTTTCCACAAATTTCATTTCTGGTGTATTGTTGGTTGTACAGGGTCGTAACGAAAACGATTATTATTACCAAGACATTAAATTTCGTTTTTTAAACATTTATATTAATTCAAAATGATTCACATTTGCGATTTACAATTTTAAAAGTATATTTGACATTTATATTATTATTTCAGAAAGCATAATAGATAATATTTTAAATAATTCATCATTCCCGTTATTATGGATGTTGCCCGCAGTAGGTTTTACTGAGTTTTACGAAGGATTTCTACCAAAGGACTTTTCGGAAGGAATCAGATCCAGAAGCTTGGTTTTTTTATTTTTATAATTTTCTTTATTAGTTTTATACTTGTTTTTTTTTTTCATTAGGAATATGTTATTGCCATCAAAAATGTGTTAAAAACACCAAGACTGAAGGGTCCTTCTCTCTTAAATTATTACGTAATTAGATAACCTAACATCTTAGAGTGACCATATCAATATTAAAAAATTTTTATGTTTTAAATAAATAGATTGACTTGGCAATCGTACTTAACAATGTAATTTAATATAATAGGTATTACTTGTAAGATAAATTGTGTTTTCATGCATAATAACTTAAGACAGAAGGACCCTTAAGTAGGGACTGAATAAATTAACCGACTTAGTATTACATGGAGACAAGTTATGTTTTTTATGGCATCTCATTTCCGGCACCTTCTACTTCTTGAATACCAACAACGGATTTTCTTAAAGCCCATTTTCTGTCTTATAAGCTTTACTTATTTTTGTAGGTAGTTTTCCTCTTTTCTTTTTCTTTTCCGGTACTACTTCTTGAGCTTTAGCTATAGTTTTTAGTTACAAAGTTATTATGCAGTCGGCGTATCTAGAAAACTGGACCAAAATTGCAAAATATTTTAATTTTTTCTTGATTTATACACAAACACTAATTGTATTATCAATTTGAAGCTTCTATGTCTGCTAGAAGTGCCTTAGAGTTTTTTTGATCGGTCAGTCAGTCAGTAAGTGACAAAGAAACTTTGACTACTTATAATTCTTAAACTACTGGTTCAAATTGAATGAAATTTAAAATATACCGTGTTTATACAATGCCTGCGTGGTTACTGAAAATTCAGGCTTCTAGTTTTATCCACAACGAAGTTGTGGAGGGGCCTGAACTGCTTCGAGAAAAGGATGGTACAGCCATGCCGCTTTTTTGCTCGACTTAGCCCCACAAATTTTATTATCCTCATATCTTCGATTATACAAGGTCGCGACGACATCAGTTCATCAAATTCGTTTATAATCACATGACCACAATCTCCTCCGTCCCAATCCATCAAAAACTCAAGTGTGCGCCTTCCACCTTCGCAACAGGGAGGCAAGGAGACATATGAATATAGTGTGGTGTGGCCAACAGTTAGAACACTGCCCAACTCCAAAATACTTTGGGTAACACTAGATCGAGCTCTCACATATAAGCGCCACTGTCTCAATACAAGAAACAATCTCCTCCAGAAACTGAATGGTAGGTCATGGGTAGCACAGCCATCAACATTGAGAACCTCAGCCCTTGCATTAAGCCTCTCTGCAGCCAAATACGCCGCTCCACTCACGCAAAGCAAATCGACGTCCATTTGAATCAAGCAGTTTGCCTAATAACAGGCTGCCTGAAGCCGACGCCACTTCATCAGGTATACTCTCTCGCTGGGATAGCACCACCACACATCAGGAGAGAGCTAGCCACTGAGGCAGAAAAAGGCCAAGAGACCAACCCAAGGCACCCTCTTTATGGCCATCAACCAGCTAGACCCAGAATCCGATCCCGCCACATCTTTTTGACCAGGACAGCACCTTTGCAAGTCTCTCAGGAAGCCAGAAGGCTTCAGAAATGGCGCGCTGAGGTCCAAGACCCAATCACCCAACAAAAAGAGGAGCTGGCACCGGGATATTTTCTCCCATACTCAATCTGGAAAACGCTCAACAGAGTTTGCACAGGAGTCTCGAGGTGCAAAAATGGGGAATGCTACCAGAGGACAAAAACCCCCAGTGCTCCTGCGGAGAAATCCAGAACCCTCCACAGGGCCATTAGAGCCTCAAACTTTTGGAAGGACACAGTGTGATCCAGACACGAATAACTAACTAACTATCACATGACCATCATAGTGCCTCTCCAATCTGACAATAACAGAGATACATGTTAATGCCTTTTTGCATCGTGTTTCTTTACGACCCTGTATAATCAGCGATACGACCATATTGAAATTTGTGGAAAGTTGAAGCGTGATGTCAGCAATTAAAAAGCTATTATGAAAAAGCAATTGATAAAAAAAATTAATTACGTGACACGACACTCCACACACCTACTCCTCACTTCTCCTTCTCAATCCAGAACCACCGGTAATACTCTACTTACCTCGTATAGGACTTGGAAATTTCAAATAGCTGATAGTTGCATTATAGGTTTTTGACCATTATGATGAATATTTTTATATACATTGTATATTTGTTTTTAATATATAAACGTATTAGGGGCGCACAAATATACAATGTGTCCAGTAGGGTGGATTGGTTGTATACTTATATAAAAACAATATTTGCTAATCTTATTTGTTTGCTGCAAAGTCGGTGCTCTGTGACAATAAGGATGTTCTGGCAAAATTTGAGAAAAAACTATTAACAGCGAGTATTGCCCCAACTCTAATAAAAAAAAAATGTATGGTTTTAAACACTTATTTGCTGAGAACTTAATAGATTTAAAAAAATAATTGCAGTTGGCTGAGACGTACCGTACCGACAGTACCTGTGACCGGTCAAAAAGGTGATCTAATACGACTTTTGGAAGTGCAAATGAAAACACTACTGCAATGGTTTATTTGCCTTCTAAACGCTAAGGAAATTCCACTGAGGCATCTCCTCGACCGTTTGGATGGAACAACAAGTGGTCCACGAGCTTTTGCTGGGCCTGTTGGAAAAGCTTTACAGAAATGCGAAGATCTACCACCGGTAAAATTTAAAAAATTGAATGCGACTTATCGTTTGTTACAAGTACAGATCAGCAGTATCTCTTAGATATTTGTAGAGCGATCAATTTGAGAGAATGTTCTACTAGCCTAGCAAATCGTAGTCCAGGAAAATTAGTTTACTCAAGATGGTTAACCGCAGGAAACAGAATTTTGCGGTTATATGTGGCAGCTGATAGTCGTTCTGAGAATCTGGTTACTCTAGCAACATTTGTTATAAAAGTTTATGCACCTATGTGGTATCATATTAAAATCAAACCATCTTGAACCAGTGGATTAAAACATTTTCATAATTTAATAGTTCTATCTTGGTATCTGCCACAAGAGCTGAAAGATATAATTGATCCAGTTATCCAACGAAATGGATTCTTTGGCCATTCCGAAAATATTTTGTTATCAATGTTACACGACTCACGATATGAGAAAAAGACGTATTATGAAAGCTAGAAAAAATTTAACAACAGGGAATGTTCCAAACTCTGTAAGAATATTTACTTTGCCGAAATTTAATTTTGAGGCAAAATATTTTATTGGCTTGGTAGATTGGCAAAATATTGAACTCATTGAACCTCCAGCGACAAAAGCTTTAACAGATCATGAAATTTTAAATTGCATACAACAAAAAACTATTGATCTGAATCAACTGCTTCCTATTGTAAATGGCTTTCCATGTCACACTCAAGCCGTAGAGTAACACGTGAAAACTGTAACAGAAGCATCGATAGCTGTATGTGGTTTATCAAATAGAGACGGTTTCATCAGAGCGAAGATCGAATCAAGGAGAATATTGCATTCGTTCAAATCAAAAAAAGAATATCAAGCTACTGACTGAGGCACCTGGCGAAGATAATATAACTTGCGAAATGCTAAAAAACGGAGGAACAACATTAATACACGCCCTAAAATTATTATTCAACAAATGCCTGGATGAAGGTAAAATATCGAAAGACTGGCATAACGCGGAGGTCATACTAATATTTAAAAAGGGGGATAACACCGACATCGAGAATTATCGCCCGATAAGTCTACTCTCTCACTTATATAAATTATTAATGAGAATCGTAACAACGTAACATCGTGGGACTCGAGATGAATGTCAGCAAAACTAAAATAATGAGTCCAACAGGAGAACATTTGGAAATTCAAGGCCAAATAATAGAAAACGTAGATCAGTACATATACCTTAGACATGGAGTAAAGCTTGGAAAGGAAAATCAAACGGCGGAGATTGGCAGAAGAGTAGCTTTGACATGGTCGGCTTTTGGAAAGCTCCAATATATATTTAAAGATGCCAATATGCCCATAAGCTTAAAACGGAAGGTATATGAAACTTGCATACTGCCAGTCTCAACTTACGGTCTAGAAACCGCCACATTAACTGAAGAAAGCGTGAAAAGACTTAGAACGACGCAACGAGCAATGGAACGAAGAATGCTTGGGATAAGTCTGAGGGACAGAGTACGTAATGAGACCATTCGACAAAGAACCAAAGTCACCGATATCATAGAGCGTGTCGCACACCTTAAGTGGCAATGGGCTGGACATGTGGGTAGACAAAACGACAGCAGATGGACAACAAAGTTAATTCAGTGGAGACCCAGAGAAACAAAAAGAAACATAGGTAGACCTCCAGAAAGATGGCTAGATGATGTGAAGAGAACAGCGGGCACCCATTGGCAGCAAACAGCTCAAGACAGAAACGCATGGAAGAGATTAGAAGAGGCTTATGCCCTGCAGTGGGCAATAATTGGCTGAAGAAGAAGAAGACTGAGTGCTGACTACAATCAATTATACGATTGTAATACCTTTATGAAGTTTTATTTTAGTTTAGATTTATGTTCTGTTTGTAATAATTTGCAATGATAATTTTGTCGAAATAATTAAAAAGGAAATTTTAAAATTCCGACGTTTCGAAGCATTTTTTCCTCTTCAGGTCAAAAGCAAGTTTCGGTAATGGTTTTTTTCTGTAGAATAATTTTAACAATACCTTATCAATATTTAAACTTATCGAATGCTTTAGCACTTAAATGATATAACGTTAAATAAATTTAAAAAAATAATAATAGATTTACAATCTGTTATGCAGAGAAGTAAGTCCTGCTATAGTACCACACCACAATATATAAGGAGTGTTCCACGGTCGTAATACCCAAGGTTACCCCTCGCTATATAACTAATTTAGAGGCTGGGGGGGCACTAGTGATAGTGTTACCTTTTAGCTAGACTCCGGAAAAAATTTCACAATGTTGAGATTTGTGAGTATCCGAAATATTAATTTGAAATTAAATTTGGGGGTTTTATTTTCGCGACATTTTCGGTGAATTTATTATATTTTTGAAATATTTATATTTAAAAAAAAACGTAATGTGCGGTAAAAGGAAGCTTTTTTATGTTTAACTAAGTGGTTAACCTTACATTTTCTTTGTTTAAGATATATTGCATTACCGCATTCTTGGGAGCACCAATTACACAGTTATTTTAAATTATTTGCACAAAATATCGTTCAATAAAAATATTAATAACACAAAAATCATTGACACCTCTTTGGTAATAATATACGTTTTTATTTTATCTTAACATTCTTCCTGTATGTCATAATTATGTTTTTAATTTAGTGACATCTCGCATTTACTACGTTTATTTTTGGATTCTGTAAAACACTTTGGTCTAGTCGACGTTTCGCTTAATTTTACGAAGCATATTTAACTTTTTTTTCTGTTAAAAAAAAGTCATTTGTTGGAAAATATAAAATGTTACATTAAACAAATATGTGTATAGATAAAAAAAAAATTACGTGAAAGTTTGAGCCACTAATATTAATTTTTAAGACGTCCATCATCGCTATTTTTAATTTTTATTCATAATATGATGTTTTACGTCAGAACTGCTAAAACATTGGTGTGAAAAAAATTCATTTTTACTTGTTCTTATGTAAAATTAAATTCCCTACAAAAAAGTTTAAAATGAAAATTTTCGTCAGACTAGCCGTTTCCGATTAATTAAGCTTAATAAATTGATTTGTTTTTTCGAATTAACATTTTTACTTTTGAATTTTGTAACTAACGAATCATTAAATATCAAAAAAAGACAGTGACAGATTTTTGAAGGGAATTCAATGCTCTACAAAAAACGTCTCTTGATATTTTAGCCTTAATGCACTTTTTCAAAAGTTATTAACGATTTAAATCGAAGAAAAAATTTAAATCTCAAGTATTTCGTTCTTTTTTTTCACTTAACCGAACAAATTGACTATTTCGATCATCATTAAGCATTATTCATAAAAAAACTCTCTTAATATGTGTGAATTTAGGCTAAAAATTCTTATAGAGCAATAAATTTCCTTCTAAAATCTGTCATAATCTTTTTTAGATATTTATTGATTTGTTAGTTACAAAATCCAGAAGTAAAAATGTTAAATCAAATAAAACATATCAATTTATTAAGCTTAATTAATCGGAAACGAAAATTTTAATCAGACCTTTTTTGTAGGGAATTTAATTTTACATAAGAATAAGTAAAAATGAATTTTTTTCACTTCAATGTTTTAGCAGTTCTGACGTAAAACATCAAATTATTTTAAAAAAAATTAAAAATTGTGATGATAGACCTCTTAAAATTAATATCAAGGTTCACGAAAAATTTTTTTGTCATTCTGAATAATCTCAATTAAATTTAAAAAAAAATTTTTTTTGGCCCAGTTACGAATTTTATGTGTGAGAATGACTTTTATTATGCATACATACATATAGTCACGCCTTTTTCCGTAGAGGTAGGCAGAGACCACTTCCTTTCACTTGCTACGGTTCTTACACACATCTTTTGCTTCCTCTACTTTCATCAGTGCTCTCATACATGCTCGTCGGTTGTTGGTACTCTTGACCTGACCTTTCTTCAAAACAATGTTCATCTGATCGAGATATGTTCGCCGAGGTCGACCTCTACCAATTTGTCCATCACACTCGCCTTATGAATTTGTTTCGTCAATCTTCCTTCATCCATCCTTTCTCTTATCTCACTATTCTTTACTTTATCCAACCGAGTCACTCCGGCTATACATCTCAGTATACTCATCTCCGCAGCATTAATCCTATTTTCATGCTTCTTCTGCCAAACCCAACATTCACTACCATACATAAGTGTAGGAACCAACACACCTCTATGCACACCCAGACGTGCCTTTTTTTGACACTTTCTGGCTTTTCATAAAGCTATGCAGTGCCCCATTCATTTGTCTTCCTGCCGCTCAATGTCACTGTCATTCTTTCCATCTCTCGTAAACTTTGAACCCAAGTACACAAATCCATTTACTTGTTTTACTCTTTCTCTCTCAATCAAAACTCCACAGTTTGTCATGCTTTCTTCTCTTTCAAAAACCATTACTTTCGTTTTGCTTACATTTATTTTCATCCCTTTGATTTTCAGGGCATCATGCATAACATTAACCATCGCCTGCAACTTCTCTTCAGATGACGCTAATATGACTTGATCATCGACGTAAAGAAGGCATTACATTATTTATTATATCAGTATCTATTGTTGTGATTATTCTGATATGATTTTATTTATTTATTGTTTGCAAAACGTTTTGACAGTGAAAGTATATCGATTTTACGTGGGGGACCAAGTTTATTTGGAATTTAATTAAATTAAAATAGATTTGGCTCAAATTTGCTGTCTTTTTTGTCATTCAGGGCATTCTTTTTTTTATATAAATCAATTCCTTGATAGTTAGTTGGTTGTAGTTTTTCTCTTGCGTTAATATTTTTGTGTTATTAAAATCAAACTCATGCTTCGTAGTTCTTTCATGTTTATGTAGAGCTGTTGTGGCATTTTTGGTATCCCTTTAGTCTCTTTTCCAGATATTGAGCTGTCATACCAATATTTAATTGCAAATAATTAAGGCATCGAGTGGAGTACTTTGCTTTTAAATAAATTTATTTACTTCAACCTTTCGGTGAATGTTTCTTTATCAATTTTCTACAAAATTTAACCACTCCTTTGTATCTGTAGTCCTTTTTCGATATTGGCCATTATTCATCGGCAAAAGCCCATTCTTTAATTACGAGTACTTTGATTTAAAAATTTGGGTGTAAAATAAATAAACCCTACCCTTAAACGCGACACTATTATTGTCCAAAAAGTTAATCTTAGAAAACTCATATTTTAAATTTGTTGCAAAAATTAAAATTAACATTACATAATACATGTGATAAGTTTACAAAATATATTTTTGAATGCACCGTGACGTAAAACACCGGTATGTGCATGTAATCACAATTAAATTTGAATTAAAATTAGGTTTCTAATTTATACAATTTTTAGGACAATTATGAAATTATATTTAGTTCTGTTTTTAATGATTACTATACTTTACATTGAAAAAAGAAAAGGAGAGAGAAAGAGAAGCTGTAGGTAATATCAATAATATAAGTTGAATTTGAATTGTAGAAAAAGTTTTCATGTTTCTACCACTTCTCAATTCTGTTGGCAGCAGATTGAACATCATAGAGTAAAGCCGTTGGATAATCTCTGGTTTTAAAAAGGATTATAATATCATAGAGTCCACCCCACACTAGAATTCCATATCGTATAATAGTTTCTAATTTTCTTAGTTACGTCGTATATATGAGCATGCCATTCGAGGTTATTATTAATTTGTAACGAAAATTTTTCCTCAAAGATTATGATAGGACATCATTAAAGCCGGCACTGGCATATTAACGAATTTATTCTAATTCCAAAGCCGTGATTGGTGACCAAAAACAGCTCTGGAACACTTTTAAATCGATATTTTTGTTTTTCAGATCGTATCACTAGCCTTAATAACAATAACGTTGGGCCAAGGTTACCACGGTGACCCGAGGACTGCCGCCATACTAGCCGAAGATAGATACCTACAAGCCGACGGACGTTTTGGTGCTCAATACCAACAAGAAGATGGTGTCAATTTTAAAGAAGTTAGTGCTCCTGACGGTACCCGTCAAGGTTCCTACTCGTACGTCGATCCTAATGGTCAAAGACACACCGTAACTTACACCGCAGGAAAAAATGGTTTCATGGCTTCGGGAGATGGCATACCTCAACCCGTTCCGACTGTACTACCTGTTGCTCCCACACCAAGTTACACCCCCCTTGCGCAATACAACCCGCCGGAGTATTCTAGACCGCAACAACCGCAACCACAGTATCAGCAACCTCAATCGCAATACCAACCACGGCCGCAACCTCAATACCAACCTCAACCCCAGTACCAGCCACAACCTCAACAACGGTATCAGCCACAACCTCAACAACAATATCAGCCGCAACCTCAATACAGGCCTCAACCACAATACAATCCTTCCACCACTCCTCCGTCCCACAGATTCTACCCCCCAGGCAAATTGTCTCTGAACAGGTCTCCAGATGGTTTCCAATTTAGCTTCAAGAGTTCTTAATTGTTTTTTTTTAATAATGTGCTAGAAGATAAAGGAAGAAACTTATCAAAAGATTTTTCTCTCACAATTTAATTTAAAATTGTAACTATTCCAAAAAAAAAACAATTCTGCTTTTAGTAATATTTTGTAAACATTAAAAAACAAATTATACATTATTCCTATATTTTTTAAGGTTTTAATTGAGGCTGTGTTTTAATGTGGTTATTAAAAAAAAGTAATAATAAACTAATAAGCGTAATATTTTGATAATTGTGCAGTGCTTGCAATTAGTTAATTTTAGCAAATATAATGTGCTATTTATATTTTTAATATTGTTAAATCATTATACCAGAGTGTAATAGACTGATAAGCAATCAAAAAAAAATAAAGCCACAGCATTATACATTTATTTTTCGTATTTTTTTGGAACCCAAATTGCGATTTAAAGTACGAACAACTAAAACAAAGTGATAAATTTTTTTTTTTCGATTATTAAAAAAAGGAAATTAAAATGTGTAACTCTGGCATTAAAATTAAAGCAGGTCTACCAACAATGTACAGTACCAGTAATGTAAAGTGCAGACTACTAAATTATAAATGGTTCCAAAAAAGCCCAGTATACAGGGCGATTCATTAAAAATGTCTAATCTCTGAATTGTAGATTCAAGACCTCAAAATATGATGATTCTGCCCAACATGCCTTATACAAATACTGCAGGTTTACTGCAGGTTACTGTATCGAGAGTTTAAAATTACCGAACCCAAGAAAGAAGTAAATTTCGTAACAATACATATAGTCACGCCTTTTTCCCGTAAGGGTAGGCAGAGACCACTTTCTTCCACTTGCTACGGTTCTTACACTCATCTTTTGCTTCCTCTACTTTCATCAGTGCTCTCATACATGCTCGTCGGTTGTTGGTACTCTTAACCTTGAAAAAACGAACATTAAACCATGGCTAAATTCGTAAATGCAAAATGCATTGACAATGCCACAAGCATACTTGGAAAAGAAAAAAACGAAAAATTAAACACGGCTTGTTTTTTAATTTGTTATTGTTACGCATTTAGAGAATAATGCAAATAACTCGATAAACGATCGAGTTAAATAAATCAAATAATAGTAACTTTTCTTTGCAGAATTTAACGCTTTTTAATTTTTTTTTTTACTCATAGTTCAGCCGAAAAACAAATTTGCTTTGATTTACTAAACACAACCAAGTGTAACTAGTGCCCTCTATTAGCAATGCTAAATTAGAGTCCAAATTGTCAATCCTTATGCCAAAAAAAAGTAAAATTGCTATTTTCAAATAGAAATTATAAAAACATGAAAAATTATTGCGAAAATCAAAATCCATACTTAACTCGGAATCTAGCAATATTTGTATAAGGCACGTTGGACAGAATCATTATATTTTGAGGTCTAGAATATAGAATTCAGAGATTGGACTTTCTTAATGAATCACCCCGTATACTGGGCTATAAATTATTCTTTTAACATGTTTAAATTTTCTAAGAAAGATTTAGAAAGAAATGTATATTTGAAAGAATTAGGTTTTAAGGATTTTTCAAGTAAAAAAGAGTACCAGGGATTTTTTATTTGAATCAAGGATACTACAATAGTAATGTAAATAAATCATATCCCACAAGCGGAAGAG
This sequence comes from Agelastica alni, assembly GCA_950111635.1. NCBI lineage: Eukaryota > Metazoa > Arthropoda > Insecta > Coleoptera > Chrysomelidae > Agelastica > Agelastica alni. Next base: position 4,861,848 of record OX467716.1, on the reverse strand, counting down.
TATCCAAAATCCTTGTAAAGACTAAATTTGGGTTTAGCGACCGACTACGCCCAACAACACAAATATGTGAAGGTTATAGGAATCTTAAAAATACGGAAATCGTAACATAAAAATTTATAAATCATATTACACGTGTGTAATAAGAAAAATATATTTTTATATTTTTTAAATAATACGAAGATCAGATGTTTTATAAATTCCAGTTTGCTCTAATAATCGTAAATTATACTGGGTGTTTTTAAATTCATGTGAAAAAAATTAGGAAGTGATTTCCCGTATATGATGGATCTTTCCTATAATGTGTAAGATATATTTGGATCCACCCAGGGAGAGCTTTTTGGATACACAAGCACATCTGGTGGTCAGGTATCTAAAGAAAAGGACAAGGGGCTGGCGGCAGTCTTCATGAAGGGACGACAATAAGTAGACGCATGATTGTTATCGTTTGAATACGCTTTACGATAAATATAGTTTTTGAGTAGAATACGTTTTTATTATTTCTTACAAATGATTTGTTTCTAGGCAACCAATCAGGTTTTAGAGCTAGACACTCATGTGAAACGTCTCTACAATTTTTAATAACTGAATGGAAAGATATTCTTCTTCTTGTAGTGCCTATCAGTTCCGGATGTTGGCTATCCTATTGACTATTCGCACTTTATTGACTGCAGCTCGGAATAGCTGAGTTGTTATCTGGTTAAACCAAGCTCTTAAGTTTTTCAGCCGCGATATTCGTCGTCTGCCTGGTCCTCTAGTTCCATACACTTTGCCTTGTAGAATATTTTGCAAAAGTTTGTATCGGCCCTCATTAGGCATTACATGTCCTCAATATTGTAACTTTCGTGCCTTAACCGTATCGAGGACTTCTCTTTCCTTGCCCATCATTCTCAGCACTTCTGCATTGGTAACCCGGTCTATCCAAGATATTTTTTGAATTCTCCGGTACAGTCACATCTCAAATGCCCCAAGTTTCTTGGAGGGAGCCTCCGTAAGCGACCACGATTCGACTCCATAAAATAGTATTGAAAACACGTAACAACGAAGTAAACGTATTTTCGTGGTTAGCTGTATGTCGCGGCTTGTTAAGACATTTTTCGTCTTGAGAAATGCGGTTCTTGCCTCTTCAATGCGAGTTCTGATCTCAATAGAGTGGTTCCACTCATCATTAATGTTTATGCCCAACTATACGTAACTATTAAACCTTTCCAGATGAGTTCCATCTGCTAATAAGTTTCCACGGATATCTTGGTTTTGGAAAGATATAGTTGATAGAAATCAGTACATTGTTGCGATATTTCTGGACCTTAAGAGGCGTTTGAAACAATTGACAGAACTGTTCTACTTGAAAAATTAAAGTATTATGGGATATCAGGGATTGTTTTGGATTGGATTTAAAGTTACTTATCTAACGGAAGACAAAAAACTAAATTTGGAAAAGAATTGTCAGATGAACTCATAATTGAAAGTGGCATACCCCAGGGTAGTGTGTTAGGTCCATTGCTATTGACCACACTTCAGGATTACACTGTATACATCTTTTTGCTGATGATACATTGGTTTATACATTAAAATTTGTATCAGGCAATTGTTGAAATAAATAGGTCTTTAAATAGCATTAAAACATATTTATTTAATAAATGTCAGTAAAACAAAAAGTATGATTTTGACATCATCTTATAAATATGATCAAATTGTATGGGCAAATGCTGTTAAAAAAAATTAATAATACAAACATTGAAAATGTAACTGAAATAAAATATTTGGGTTTTATAATTGATAAAAATTTAAAACTAAATAGTCATGCTGATTTTATTTGTAAAAAAATATCTAAAAACTTTTCTTTTTCTCTCGTATACAGGGTGGCCAACCAAAAACGAAACGGAGTCATTTGCAGGAACCTCGTCAACATTTTAGAAAAACGCTCAGACCCGTCGATTTTTGACTCCATCACTTTCGACCCCAAGCGAGGGTAAGAATTACCCCAAAACTTTTTAATAGTATTGGGGGTCGAATAAGATGTTTTTTGAAAGCTCTGACAATTCACTTTACAATAATCTTTAAATTTTTAAATTCTGCCCATTACTTATTGAGAAATTAGATTTTAAATGCGAAACTTATCTGCAAACAATCACGACCAACCTTTAGAATTTTTCTTCTTTCAAAAGGGATTTGGTGTAAGTCCAATGTTATAAGAGTGTCTCGTTTTTCCATTAACTTTTTAAATAAACGTATTGGGCAAATATTTTTCTCTAAAATATTAGGCGTAATCCATTTGCTGTCTGATAATTTATTGTTAGCCCTGTTTCGTTTCGAAAATAGAGGATTATATTCGATACGTCCAGTTTTTTTTCCATTATTTTCAATTTTATATACGAAATAAGTGGTTTTGCTGCTTCTCCTCTGCACCAAGCTAATTCATTCCGGTTCATTTTCGTCATATAATCTGCGAGCGATCTCAAGATTGACACTACTAGGACCAATCTTCATCAGGAATCCTTCTTTTACAGGGCTGCTACGGAATGGAATAAGCTTCCAAAATCAGTTTTTCCAGAGAACTATGACCTACAACTTTTTAAAAAGCGTGTCCACAATCATTTTCTTCCTATAATCCCTTCCCCTTCTAAGTGACAATTGAATTTTTTTTTTTTTTTTTATAAAAGTCTATTTTTTTAGACAAGCATTGCATAAGTTGTTCTTATACAATGATATAATCATTGTATAAGGTCTTATTACTTCTTAAGCAATAATATAAGATATTTAAATGACATCTATTAATATGGGAACGCAATATTATTTTAGAACCATTTTAAAGAGACCATAGAAAAGTAAGTATATTGTTTAGGTATACGCTAGTAGATGGCGACTAACTTAATTTTTATTTTATTCCTCCATTTTATTACTGATAGAGTTTGACTCAGCTAAATGAAAAAAAAGTAGCAACAACCAAAGACGTTCACTAGCTGTTCGTTGATCTTACAAAAGCCTATGATACTGTTTATTTTTTGGAAAAATTTCAATAAATAAAATTATGTTTTTTGTTAATAAAGAAGTTTCATTTGCGTAATTAATGTAATCAAATGACCCAAAACACCGACATAATTAATACACAATGAAATCAAAGTAATTGTGCAGCTTTATGTTTAACCCGAAATATCTCGAAAAATAATAACTTTATCGCCATGGAGAAAGAGTACAATATTCACGTAAAAATTATTGGAGAATCAAAAAATTGTGATAAAATTGCAATTTCGCCAGTGGCGTAGAATTTGGGAGCGATCAACCAGTCATTTGACCCTGTCGTACGCCTCTGGTAGTAGTCAGAAACGTTCATTTAACAAAATTTAGTAAGGTGTATAGTACAAACACTCCCCACTAAATATGACAATAATACTTCGAATAGTTTTAAAGTACTGGGCACAAATAATTTTTAAATTTTCAATTAAAATACCCTGTAAATTCATATTTTGAGTTCAGATTTTAGAGATAAAGTGGGGACTTTTGACGTATCTCTTTCATTAGTAATTTATCCCTACTACACAATTTAAATTTTATTTGATTGCAGTTTTGTTTTTAAATGATAAAATTAAAAAATTAGCGGTCTAGATTTTAAAATACTAAAAGGAATTCGCTTTTTGCGACGAATTTATGTTTACGATTCTATGAAAATATTTAATATGGTTAAAGAAATAAAAACAATGTTTTAAAGAATATTCCAAATCAAATTTTGGCAAAAATGCACCAGTTGTTGTTTTCATTGGGGAAAATATTATGACATCACTGTCCTAGATTCTAGCAAATTATTAATTAAATTTTTATTGGCAATCCATTGTTGGGAAAGATCGCAGTAATTAGGGTTTAGGATATTCTAATAAAACATAATTTCAGAGCACTAATACCGGTAACCTTGATTTTGCACGATTTTCAAAGCAAGGTTAGTAATAAACTAAAGTAGGTATACTATTTATTTGGTAACTAATTGCAAAGAATATTCACACATGGGATTCGTTTTAATTTTTTTTAATGAGAAGATAATCCGTCGAATAATAAACGACCAAACACGGAATATTCTGCATTTTACATACATACTTATAGTCACGCCTTTTTCCCGTAGTGGGAAGCACACTTGCTACGATTCTTACACGCGTCTTTCGTTTCTTCTACTTTTATCAGTGCTTTCACACATGCTCGTCGGTTGCTGGTACTCTTTACCTGGCCTTTCTTTAAAACAATTTTGATTTGATCGAGATACGTTCGCCTAAGTCGACCTTTACCTTCTACTTCTTCTTCTTGTTAGGTTAGGACTAAGTCCTGTGTTTGCATCAGTGGTTTGCCAGGGGCAGATGAAATGCTGAAGACCAGCTTTCATACCATCTTATAGGTGGTCGAGGTGTATTTCGTTTTTTCTTTTTCGCAATTTTTGCCAACCGCTCATTTGGCATTCTGTCCACGTGGTCTCTTCATTCACTTCTCCGGTTTCTTGCCCATCTTGCTACATTTTGAATCTCACTTATTTCCCTTATTTCTTCATTTATTTTGCGGTCGAATAACGTATGTCCTGTTATTGATCTTAGTGTTCGCATTTCTGTTGTTCTTAAGTCGTTTGGTTGTTGCGTTCTCCGCTCTGGTTTCTATCGCGTATGTCATGACCGGTCTTACGCAAGTTTTATATATTCTGACTTTACTCCTAGTGATCATATGTTTATTCCACCAAATTAAATTTTTTGGTATCTTGATATTAATGATGCCTTTGTTGTTTGGGCTTTTTACTTCGTTCTTTAAGTTACTTGTTATGTTTGCACCTAGATATTTAAATGACTTGTTCTACACTCTGATCGTAAATCTCTAGTTTACATCTTCTTGGTTCTCTAGATAGTGTAAGGGATTTTGTTTTCTTTATGGATATTTGCATGTTGAACGTTTCTGCTATTTGTTGGAATTTATAAAGAAGCCTCTATAGGTTATCTTCGTCTTCTGAGATGATCAATGCGTCGTCAGCATAGCATTTTATTTTTATTTCTTTGTCTCCCATTCGGTATCCTCTCACAGCTTGCTTTACTTTGTTTATGATTTCATCCATTATGATGTTAAATAAGATTGGGTTTAGGCTGTCTCTTTGTCTGATCCCAGTTGCTACAGGTATTTATTTATATAGGCTATCTTGTTAAACACTATGACCTTTTCAGTTATTTGGTAAATTATAAATATGGCATCTATAGCCGACCTGTTACCGACTTGGCCATTCACACTCGCCTTATAAATCTGTTGCGTCAATCTTCTTTCATCCATCCTCTCTACGTATCCAAACCATACAAGCATTCCTTTATCTATCTTCGTTATCACTTCTTCTCTTACACCACTGAAATTTTCCGTTTAAAATTCTCTGTACAACATGAATATAGTTGTACGATGTGGACAGCTCTGCTGTGGGTACCTGGGCACCAGGTGGTGGAGAAAAACGAAACCCTCGCAAAACAGGAAGTCGAATCTACGTTCACTACACCAGAACAGGTTTTTGGAGTCACTACAAGTGCCGCCAAAATAATGATTTTGGACTGGACGGAGAGAAAAAGACTCACGCATGGGTCCGATATACCAGGGTTAACTCACTCGAAGGCGTTCTTACCTAAATTCTCGAGAAATACAACTAAGCAGATCCTAGAATGGAGCAGGAACGACCTGCGAATTCTAACGGGACTACTTACAGGTTTTGCTGCGTGGAAGACGAAACTGCTGAAGAGTTGGATTGTGCGGTGAACTGTAACCTCTAGGGGTGAGCCACAATAGACCTACTAAGGGTCGCAGTGGAGGGACGACCCCACTCACATGATACCTAACCTATTGATGTTGATTATCAGGAAACAAGTACCAAATTTCATGCGAGTGGTTTATTAATAAGTATGGAAAAATTAGAAACAGGTGTATTATTGGTGATATGGAAAGATATTATATCTAAATTTGATAAACCAAATAAATCACTTTAAAACATCTGCACCGACGTACTTCTTGTGATAAGACTTTATGTTTCGTTGATAGGATATTTAAATAGTATTAGAAATAGTTTCGAATCCTATGAAATTCTTGGAAAAAAATTAACAAAATGCTTGATGTATGAAAGCGAAATCAAAAAAAAAATTATTATTAAACTAGCTAGTGGTAAAACAAGGCAAAATACCATTGAATTTACAGGTGCAAATAATATGAAAATCAATGTTTTTATTATTATCATTGATACCATGGTAGCAGAGTTGAGCAGAAGAAAATGTTCCTATAAGAAACTATCAGATAAATTCGTATTTTTGAATAGCTTATCAAAACCAGATGATAATGATATATCGGATGCTAAGAAACTTTGAGTTCTGATTTTCCAGAGGAACGCAGAAGAGTAGGAAGATCCAGAAGTGATCGACGAGGAAAACAACATTCAGGGTGGAGAGAAACCTAAACCGGGAAATGGAAATTTGAATTTGGATAGAATTTTTAAAATGATACGAACCGAAAAAATTATTTTAACGTTCCCAAAATATGGATACTACTCTGAGAATATATTTATTTACAAATGCTTTGGGTGAAAGGTCATTCTTAAGCCCATCGAACATGATGAATACTGAATACTCTTGATTAACGATGCATCATTAAGAAATTTATATCGCTCAAGGGCAGAAAGAGAGCTCATTAATATTTTTCATCCTTTATCTTCTTCTTCTTTTTCAAGTGCCTTGTCCTTTTTGAACGTTTGCACCTCTTTTGCCTTAGGCAAAGAGTAGGAAGATCCAGAAGTGATCGACGAGGAAAACAACATTCAGGGTGGAGAGGAACCTAAACCGGGAAATGGAAATTTGAATTTGGATAGAATTTTTAAAATGATACGAACCGAAAAAATTATTTTAACGTTCCCAAAATATGGATACTACTCTGAGAATATATTTATTTACAAATGCTTTGGGTGAAAGGTCATTCTTAAGCCCATCGAACATGATGAATACTGAATACTCTTGATTAACGATGCATCATTAAGAAATTTATATCGCTCAAGGGCAGAAAGAGAGCTCATTAATATTTTTCATCCTTTATCTTCTTCTTCTTTTTCAAGTGCCTTGTCCTTTTTGAACGTTTGCACCTCTTTTGCCTTAGGCAAAGAGTAGGAAGATCCAGAAGTGATCGACGAGGAAAACAACATTCAGGGTGGAGAGGAACCTAAACCGGGAAATGGAAATTTGAATTTGGATAGAATTTTTAAAATGATACGAACCGAAAAAATTATTTTAACGTTCCCAAAATATGGATACTACTCTGAGAATATATTTATTTACAAATGCTTTGGGTGAAAGGTCATTCTTAAGCCCATCGAACATGATGAATACTGAATACTCTTGATTAACGATGCATCATTAAGAAATTTATATCGCTCAAGGGCAGAAAGAGAGCTCATTAATATTTTTCATCCTTTATCTTCTTCTTCTTATTCAAGTGCCTTGTCCTTTTTGAACGTTGGCACCTCTTTTGCCATACCAAAAATGTATAGAGTGACTCATCTTTTCAACGTAAACCGTTGCTGACAAAATTTCATTTTGCATCGAACCGTTTATCTCTTGGAAGAAATTTGAACAGTTTAAAAATAAACCAGTCAAATTAACGAAAATATTTAAACAAAATAAGAATTACAAGATGTACAAGAACTACAAAGCATTATAGATTCCGTAGTTCACCATAGCGAGATGTTTGGATTACATCTCAATGTCTCCAAAGACCAAACTATTGGTCTTTTTTAAGACTTCAATAAATGCACACTTGCAATCGAACAAGTGACCTCAATAAAATATTTGGGAGCTAACATCAAAAGCCAGTGCGACCCGAAAAGGGAAATACTTTCAACGATTGAGCAAGCGAAAAAAGTCTTCATGAGTATGAAATCATTTTTTACAAGACTAGACCTTAGTTTGGAACTCAGAACTCGAATGACCAGATGCTACGTCTTCTCTGTCCTACTCTATGGATGTGAAAGCTGGATACTAAATTCACAGACTGAAAAGAGAATAGAAGCCTTCGAAATGTATGTGTATAGACGGATGCTGCGAATTTCATGGGTACAAAGGATCACCAACGATGAAGTACTCCAGCGCATGCACAAACAAAAAGAACTACTGAACACCATCAAGGAAAGAAAAATGCAATACCTGGGTCATGTGATAAGAAGTCCTAAATACGAAATATTACGCCTCATAATGAAAGGCAAAATACAGAGGAAAAGATCAGTAGGAAGAAGCCAGAACTCATGGCTAAAGGATTTGAGGAGATGGTTTGACCGCTCGTCTGCAGAAATCCTTCGTGCTGCAGTTTCCAGAGCTACAATTGCTATTTGGATCGCCAACCTTCGGCAGGAGAGAGCGTGATAAGAAGAAGAAGTAAATGATAAACAAATAAATTAGTTATACAAAAAATATATATATTTTATGAAGCTACCTGAACGTATAGTCTTCGGAGAGTGAGTAAAAGAAAAAGGTTTTTGTAAATTTGTAAAAGATTAAACAGTTTTTGTTAGAACCCACTTTTTTTATGCAGAGGTGAAGAAAATTCCTTATGGAGAGGTTATGAGTCCGAAAACTTAAGGTCTACTTTGAGACTCCACTGACTGTGTCAGGACTACTCACTAAAAACTTCACCCCTATTTAGGTCCGTCTGGCTATTGCCTCCGGTGACACTTAGGCCTGTTGGCCCAATCCGGTATCTTGTACAAGTTCTGTACTGGGTGGGGACAATGTAGTCACCCAAGAACCGCTCATTCCCCCCAGCGCCCCGCAACAGCACATTAAGCGCTCCACCGCCCCCGAATCCCGCCGCACAACCCACAGGCCAGGCCTCCATTATACAGTCTTAGCTGATTCCTGTTCATCGGTAACAGTTTTGCCGTCCTTTTATGGCACGGTCCTTTGATGTATTATTTCCCGTATTTATTTCCTGGTATACTTTTCCAGTTGTTTTTGTGTTTTTTCGAACCTCTTCTTGCAAGTTCGTCTACTTCCTCATTACCTATAACTTCCTGGCGGTCTACCATCGATATCAGTTCTTTTTTGCAGTCAACGAGTCTTGGGGAAGGGGTGGTCCGGCCCAGAGGTGCCCACTGCACAGGACTAAGGCTGTCTACTATAGGATTTCGCTCGGTTGCTTTTTTATTAACAATACTGAATCTTTGTCTTTTTGTCGGTATTAAAAAATTCAACATCTATTAAAAACAACTTTTTGGTACAGGGTAAACGTCTAATTTGATTGGTCTATAAAATCGCCATACACAATGAGTCACTCTTTACAATTGTGGGATTCAACTATAGTGCGACTAAATTGAACGGTATTTTCAGTGATACTTCTGAGCATGAGGAAATTGTATGTAAAATAGTTTTCACGTTGCTAATAAAAAGGGTTTAGAATTTTTTTGGCAAACATTTAAAACACAAACGATTATAGAAAAGATTTTAATGTACATTTGTTGCCATTGTTAAACACTTTCTATATAAAGTATTCACATTGAACTTGAGACAAAACGTGAACTGACCACTGAAGGAGTAAAAAAGAAGGGGTCTCGTTTTATCTGTTATATCACGCTGAGTGGAAATTAATTCTTGAACGACTTTCAATTTCATCAAAATATTCTCGTTGAATGGTGTAGTCGATCAGTGTAAACTAAAGTGTTACCTGGTGATTGTTATGTAACAAAAAATAATGGAAACGGTAATGTAATTGCAAATATAAATTAGTGTAATTTTATTGTTTAATAACCCAACAACCAAAACATTGTCGATTTCCTTAATACAATTGATCTATTGCTTTTTTTTATTTACAATATCTTTTTCGTTAGGTTGTCATTTTACAAATTTTGAATTTTAAATTAATTAAATTTATTAGGTAATTGTAACGTTTATGGTATTTACCTTTTAACGAAGTGTTTTTGTGATACCTTATTCAATAACGGACTAATACTTTTCAATAGTTTTCTAAAAAAAAATGTTTCTTGTATACACATGGCAATAATATAAGTCGGTGGCCATAACAACGTACCGCACATCGCACTGCCCTTTTTTTTTTTAATGAAAATAGTCGCAAAAAGGGTAGGCCTATCGTGTGGGCCGCGGACGTCCCGCACTGCGACTATTAGAAGGGGAAAGGATTATAGAAAGGAAATGATTGTGGACACGCTTTTTGAAAAGTTGCAGGTCATAGTTCTCTGAAAAAACTGATTTTGGAAGCTTATTCCATTCCGTAGCAGCCCTGTAAAAGAAGGATTCTTGATGAAGATTGGTCCTTGTAGTGTCAATCTTGAGAGTAAATGGGTGAGACTGATCAGCGTGCCGAGTTCTTCGGCCGAATGTGGCCAATGGTGGTACAAGAGTTTTTATTTCTCTGGAGCAACTGCCATGGAAATATCTGTAGAGTAATGACTGGTCTGCAACTCTTCTTCTATGTTCTAGAGGGTGAAGGGTATCTGTGAGAGTTGAGCTGTTTATCAAGCGAATGGCTCTTTTCTGAATGGAATCTAGAAGACGAAGAGAATGCCTTGGTGCTGAACCCCAAATGTGCGAGCAATACACCAGTAGAGGTCGGATTTGAGCCTTGTACGTCGTCAACAGTTGATCAGGAGTAAAAAACTTTCTGGCTTTCCACAGAAAACCTAGCCTCTGGCTTGCCGACTTTGCGATGTTTGCAACATGGTTATGCCAAGACATATTATTGGACGCCGTGACTCCCAAAATCCAGATGGAGGGACTTGGTTCAAGGGTATTTCCGGACATTGTGATGGGATGATTTGAGGAATTCACTTTCTTGGAAAACGTGGCGCTTTGTGTTTTTTGGGCGTTGAACTGAACAAGATTGTTGGTTACCCACTCGACGATTGCTTTAAGATCTCTATTGATGGAATCAACCTGTTCCTGTCTGAGTCTATTTGTATCATTCACCGAAAGTGATCGATAGGATGTGAAAGTTGAGACAAGTGTGCTATCGTCTGCGAAACTGTAAATGGGGTTCGTGGTGGTTTTCAAGAGGTCGTTGATGTGTAAAAGAAATAAGGTGGGGGACAGGATGGAACCCTGGGGGACCCCGGCATTGGTTTTAAACGCATCAGAAGAAATACCATCAACTGCCACATGATCTTGCATGAAGCTCAAGAGCCATTGACGCAGTTTGGTTGGAAGACCGTAGGCAGATAATTTACTTAACAATGCCTGGTGCCAAACGCGGTCTAATGCTTTAGATATATCCAAGGCTATTGCACGGGATTCACCAAATTTCTCAATAGTGTTTGTCCAGAGCTGAGTGACATAAGCCAGCAAATCTCCAGTAGACCGAAGTATTTATTGTACCATAGCATCCGTGTGCGAAGTAAATGTTGTTATAAAGGTAAATGCGCTTGGTCATTACTTCTCACCGATAGCGGTTATCAACAAAGCTGTGTATTAGACAAGATGCTTTTTCGAGCAAACCGTTAATGTGAAGCATAAATAATGTTGGTGCCAGGACAGATCCCTGCTGGACACCAGCATTTATTGGTAGAGTATCAGAAATAACTCCATCGACTACTGAAGAGATCTATTTGAGAGACAGCTGGATAACAAAGAACATAACTGGAGAGCTTGGCGATGAGTCTATTGTACCAAGCACGATCAAATGTTTTGGAGATATCTAGTGCCACTACTAAGGTTTCACCATATTTCTCAATATATAGCTTTCCAGTGTGTGAGACGTAGGCAAGCAGGTCGCCGGTTGATCCGAGATGACGAAAACCATATAGTCGATCGATCACAATGCTTGAAGCGTTCCAGAAATTTCATAAGCTCGATGTTAATAGCCTTCTCCATGACCCTTGAGATAATAAATAGCAATTTGATAGGTCTATAGTTTCTAGGTAATGTATTTTTCCCTGTTGTATTCGCGCAATTTTACAGAAGGATGGAAATATCCCCAAATTATAGGAAAGATGAAATAATTTACAAACAACTGGCGTTAGTTCAATGTTAAAAAAACTAAATTTATGGTTGTTATCAAAATGAATGTTGGCCCGGAAAGAATAACACTTGATGGCGAGAATATAGAAAGAGTTCAGCACTTTAAATATCTTGGAAGCTGCATCAATCAGTCGATGGATCCAGACGAAGAAATCAAGGCTAGAATAGAAATAGCTAGAAGAGCATTTCTGAAACTCAAGGCACTACTTTGTGTTAAGCAACTTAACATTCATCTGCGGGAAAGATTTACCAAGTGATATGTATGGTCTATTCTGTTGTACTCTTGCGAAACATGGACGCTTCACCAAAAAATTATTGACCGCATCAGTGCATTCGAGATGTGGCTGTACAGAAGGATGCTCAAAATTCCGAGGACAAGCCGAACTACCAACAGGAATGTACTCATCAGAATAGGGCACGATAGAGAGCTCTTAACTACCATCTGCTTCAGCTTATTCTGAATGGCAAGATCGAGGAGAAAAATGGATGGGCCGCAAAAGCTATCCTGGCTTCGAAATTTCCGACAATGGGCAGGTTTAACTGCTGATGAACTTCTCCGCGCAGCTCAATATAGAGATAAATACAAAGAAGTAGTCAATATGGGAGTCGTCAACGCTTGAGAAAGCAAGACACTGTAAGAAGAAGGAGTTAGTTCGGGGGCACATTTCCTGATAACGATCGGAGGGATTTCGTCAGTTCAACTGACTTCATTGGTATTAAGACACAACAGAATACGTCTGAATGCGTTGACGAAAGATGATCTCAGGCATATGACAATCGATGGAAGTGATATTCGGATGTGTTGCTTTCCTGATGAATCCAGAGTAGAATTTGGCAAAGATTTTTTCTGTGCGTTCGTAGCTAAAGTCCCATCATCATTTGTTAGAGGAGGAAATGAGATGGACGTGAAATTTCTTCCCACAACTTAGGCGAAAGACCAAAAGGAATAAGACCCGTAAGAACATTCGTTGATTCTGGATCGTATTTTAAATGAAAAAACACATTTTTACGAACATTAATAATGTTTTCACAGTTAAGTGGGACGGTACGAGATGTAAAATAAGCTTTCAATAATTATCACGCACATACGAATGCGGATATGCAGTGGCTACGCGTGAAAATCGTACCAATCGTTTTTTTAATCTCGAATGTATATCAATTTCAACATTATCATTACGAGCACATTTGATTACGTATGTGTTACAAAAACAAGTCGTGATGAAGGTCTACATATAGAAAGAACATTTAATGTGTCAGTTTAAAAACGTTTCAGCGCGTTCAGTTTTTACAACGGAAAACAATGTTGAAACTATTTCGCATCAACAGTCGGAGCACCGTCTTCCCTAAAACTTAACTACATTACAGCAATGAAAGTGTCATCATCGAAAACATTCTAAATGCGATCATGAAATTTTGAAACAGTGGTAACGTTTATTTCAAAACCAGTCAGTCAAAATAACTTTTGGTTTTGCGTAAATGTAAGAAAAACAAAACACTTTGAATTTAAAATCAAGGAAAAGGTTTAAAATTGTTATTCCGCTGTTTCCAAGTGGCACCCCTTTAACATTTACCCCCCCCCCCTCCCTTCATTAGAATGTCAAATAGGAACCCCTACCTTGTAATACATCAAATGAAAACCCAAGGAAAATGCAAATCAGTCATATAAACAGCAATTTATCTTTGCAGAATATATACCGTATGCGTTATACTTTAGCGATGTATGCGTAAAATTGTGAGTTATTGCAGTTGGTATTCTCTCTTCCATTCATTTGAGGACAAGATTGTTCGCATGACTTTTTATGGTCCTCAGTGCAAATATTTTGCCAATAATTGAATTTAAATTTTGTAGCACATTTTTCCAACGAGCTGGGTTTTCCAATGGATTGCAACTAACGATTTATCGTAAAAATTGTAATGCATCAGCATCGCCATGTATTTGTTAGGTTCCTTGCTCGTAGGTACGTTGAAGTTTCGGGAAAACTCTTGTTAAGTAAAAGAACGTTGAACTTAAAATACGTTTAATTTAGTTTGTGCGATTCAACATTTCTGTCGTGAGCTTGACCGACGCTGCCTAAAGTAGGACAGCGTATCGACCGATTAAAATAAAACATCAACACCGAATCTATTTTCTAGACGCTTGGTTGTGAAATAAATACGAATGATTAATAAACAATACGTGCGTCTAGCGACACGTTCTAAGTGAGTTCAAAGTAATTCCCGTGTACGTTAAACTGAGTTCATTTGGGCCTTTATTAAACCTTTTTTACATGTTTTCCTGGCTAAGGGCACTACACAATATTAAAATATCGTTTTGAGCAAATCTAACTAGTTTTAGATTTTCCATAACGAAATTAACAAAAAAAACAAGCATCAATTCATTGAATATACATACTTTCAATTTCACCGTTATAATTTACAAAGAGTAGGGGTACTAACGAACATCTAATATTTGTAATTTTTCCGATCTCTTTTTCACAGAATTATTACTTATCACGAAACAATATTGAAGAACTTTTTGACGACAACAGACCCCCAACTGGTATCAATAACTCTCTAACCGGCCCATCGATCACTAACGACGAGATTGAAAATGCCATACGTAAATAAAAAAATAACAAAGATGAAATTCCTTCAGAAATACTTAAACTTCTAGATGAACGGGGCATCACATCACTACATAAAGTGTTTAACACTATATATGGGACAGGTCACTACCCCAAACAGTGGTCTACTTTTATCCCCTTGCCTAAGAAGACCAATGCAATAATATGTCCAACTCCATACAAATTAGAAGGGGTGCGACAGGTTTTGTGCTGTCTTTACTCCTTTTCAACTTATATTCGGAAGCAATTTTCCAAGAGGCTCTGGAAGGAGTAGAAATGAGAGTCAAAGTTAATGGAGTGTGGATTAACAATATCCATTATGCCGACGATACGATCTTAATCGCTGATAATATACGCGACCTACAACAACTTGTCAACAAAGTAGGAGAACAGAGCAAATCAATGGGTTTAAATATCAACACCAAAAAAACAGGTTTATGATTATCTCTAGAAACATAAATTATTATTATTATTAATCCGGTTTATAGCGTCTTTCGCCTTCCGGTTCCCAGTTGCCAGCCTCTTCGGTCAGTCCAATCTCCTGGGGCTAGATTTCTTTCGGACATCGCTTTCTGAATGCCCCCTATCCATATTGGTTTTGGTCTACCTCTTTTCCTTCGTTCTGTTGGGGTCCATTTAAGCACTAGTTTGGGTAGCCGTTCATCTGTCATACGTTCAACATGGCCGTACCATATAAGTTGTCTTCTTTGGATTTCATCTATTATAGTTGTGTCGGTCTTTACAATTTGTCGAATTCGGTCATTTGTAACCCTATCGAGACGTGATATGCCAGCAGATCTTCGCCAGAAATCCATCTCCAGGGCTAGCAATCGGCGTTCTAATGTTTTATTAAGTTGCCACGTTTCACAGCCATATAGAACAGTACTTTGAAAGATAGTATTATATATCATATGTTTTTTTTCCCTAGATATATTTTTTGCCCACAACAGCGAGTTTAGGCATCCTATAACTTTCTTTCCTTTTAATATCCGTTGTTCTATTTCCTCCTCAGTACGACCTTTACATGTGATTTTTGTACCCAAATAGGTGTATTCCTTACATATTCCTATTTTTACATTGTCCAGATCCAGATCTGTTGTTTCTGCCCCAATACACAAATATTTCGTCTTGCTCATATTAACCGTTAATCCCCATTCTTCGTATTCTCTAAGAAGTCGTTTTCCCATAAACTCCAGGTCTTCTTTATCTTGGGCCGCGACGACCTGATCATCCGCGAAGTGCAGATTATACAGAGTAGTGTCATCATTTACCTGTATCCCCATTCCATGGCACGCTCGTCTCCACTTCTTTAACACTTCGTTAAAATATATTTTAAATAGTGTGGGGGATAAACTACAACCTTGTCTTAGACCCATAGTGACGGTGAAACTTTCAGATAGATTATTTCCCAACTTAATTTTGGATGTTAATTGCTGATATAACTGTTTAATTATTACAGTGTTATTGATCGTTGATTTCTCTAAGACTTGCCACAGTTTTGTTATCGGGACAGTATCGTACGCTTTTGTAAGGTCTACAAAAAGTAAATGGACTTTCCTATTAGTTGCCACTCTTTTCTCACTCATTTGAACAATGCTAAAAATATGGTCCATGCATGAGCGGCCGGCCCGAAACCCTGCTTGTTGTTCGATTTCGTTTGCTTCGTATTCTTGTTCTAGTAAGTTTTTTAAGATTCTCCCATTTAGTCGGCTTAGGGTGCTTGTTACCGAGATACATCTGTAGTTAGAACAGTCATCCTTTCTGCCTTTTTTGTGGATTGGTGTTATCCAGGCTTCTCTCCAGCTTAACGGAATTGGTTCCCCATTTAAATATCGTGTAAAGAAGAAACATAAATATGTTTGAAAATTCCACCATAACATTTAACGAAAAGCCCATAAAAAGAGTAGACAAATTAAAGTACTTGGGCATTTGGCTTTTCGAAGACTGGACATCGGACAAGGAAATAAAATGTCGCATTGAACAAGCTCGTCAGGCATTCTTGAAGTTTCGAAGAGTGCTCACCTTAACCTAAGAATCAGATTCATGAAGTGCTACATTTGGTCGGTGCTTCTTTACGGTATGGAGGGTTGGACATTAGAGGCGACTGTAATTAAGAAATTAAAGGCTTTTGAAATGTGGCTGTATCGCAAAATCCTCAAGATACCTTGGACGGCCCGTCTGACAAACGAAGAAGTTCTAAGACGAGTCAACGAACAACGTTTAATTGATTAAGAAAAGAAAAACGGCATACTTGGGGCATATAATGCGAAACACGAATTATCAATTTTTGAATCTGTTGATCGAAGACAAGATCGAAGGCCGAAGAGGGATCGGAAGGAAAAAATGTCTTGGCTGCGAGATATCAGACAGTGGACAGGGCTACACGATATACAGTCGCTAATACACACCGCAAGAAACAGAGAAGCAATGAAAAATGTTATCGCAAACATCCGTTAGTGGATACGCATTAGAAGAAGACGAAACAATAATAAAGAACATCATCAAATATATATATATATATATATATATATATATATATATATATATATATATATATATATAACGTATAGGGTTTAAGACTTCTCCTTATTCCTTAGCTAAAGCGTACGATGTTATACTTTAAAAATCTTATTACTTACTACACAATACACGTCTCAAACTCTTGAAAAACTAATTTCCTACTCTATTAAAAAACACGTCTACTCTGTTTCAATAATCTTACCATACTAACAATGTTTTTAAATAAACATCTCCCTAGAAAACCGTTTCTACGATATTTTCAATTATTTTTATACCTACTCACTATGTTACAAATTTTTATTTTTAATTTAGATTATAAACTCTGATATATATACTTTAATTTTTTATTTAAAATGAGCTTAAGAATATACATACCTTACCTACCTTATTTAAAATGTCAAATAGCATACATCAAATGAAAACCCAAAAAAAATGCAAGCTCCTTAAATGTATTTACAGTAACTATTAAAGTGTGCTTCGGTATTTTGTAGGCAATAATATAACCTATTTTCAAATTCTTTTTAAACTCTCTGCAAAGTTTCGCTAGTAATACGTCTACAATCTTCAGTTATTCTAAGCTTTAGTTCCTCAATGTCTTAGGGAGGAGTTTTGTAAAGTAATGTCTTTAAATAGCCCCACAGAAAAAAGTCAAGTGGTGTTAGAACTGGAGATCTTGCAAGCCATTCCATGAAACCCCTTCTGCCAATCCAATGTCTTGTAAATCGTTCGTCTAGCTATTGTCTTTATAGCTAGTGCGTCATGTCTCGTAGCTCCGTCCTGTTGAAGGTATATATTCTGTTCATCTAGCACCATATTTCCCTCTTCATCAACTTGTCTTTCTAGTGACTAAGTAACAAGTGGATCAATTTCATTTTCTAATAATAGTAGGTACAATTCTCCCGTTAGGTTTTGGTCAATAAAGAGTGGTCCAATTAACTCATTTCCTAGAACACTAGCCCATACATTAATCTTCGCTGTAAACTGAGTATTATCCTGTCGAAATACGTAAGGATTTTCGTCATCCCAGTACCTTACAAAACTCATGCAATTTTAACACTTTTTTTTATGGAACCAACAGAAATATTTGTAAGTTTTGATACTTTTGAAATGAAATAGATACCTATCCAACAGTGGCGTAGGTCGTTTTTGTTATGGTCTTATGTTATTTTACAAAATTTGTTATCAGCAAAATAATTTGATAGAATAAATTGTTGTTTATGGATTTTCATTTGATGTATCACAAGGTAGGGGTTGCTATTTGACATTTTAAAGAAGGGGGGGGATATAAAAGGGGTGCCACTTGGAAACAACAGAATAACATTTTTAAACCTTCCCCGTGATTTAAAATTCGACGTGTTTTTTGTCAAATTTATAAGGCGAGTGTGAATGGGCAAATCGGTAGAGGTCGACCTCG
The DNA here is from genome assembly GCA_950111635.1 of Agelastica alni. Taxonomy (NCBI): domain Eukaryota; kingdom Metazoa; phylum Arthropoda; class Insecta; order Coleoptera; family Chrysomelidae; genus Agelastica; species Agelastica alni. Next base: position 4,843,318 of record OX467716.1, on the reverse strand, counting down.
GAGAACATATCTCGATCAGATCAACATTGTTTTGAAGAAAGGTCAGATCAAGAATACCAACAACCGAAGAGCATGTATGAGAGCACTGATGAAAGTAGAGGAAGCAAAAGATGTGTGTACGAACCGTAGCGGAAGTGGAAGGAAGTGGTTTCTGCCTACCCCTATGGGAAAAAGGCGTGACTCTATGTATGTATGTATGTATGTGTTTTTTGTTTTTCTTACATTTACGCAAAATCAAAAGTTATTTGACTGGCTGGTTTTAAAATGAAGCACTGTATAAAGTAACAATATTATTTTACCTACAACTTTCGTTATTTATATTTTAGTTCACGCAATTACTTTGGACCAGTTTTATCTTTGGCTTTTTGTTACCATCTACATTACCAATATCGAATTTCTTCACTAAATACCATCAGGAGTCGTTCTACCCTTCTGCCAAAAACGTATTTGCAACAACTCGACCTTTAGAACGATATCACGTAAGCTTACCGTTACAAAATCCAAGACTGACATTTTCATCATCGGGACCAAAATTCGAACTTTTTAACAGACCAAAAATAAACGGTAAGTTCCTTTATTATAAAACCAAAACCAATCCAAAATATTCTGGCATCTTTTCACCAATCAAGTTTAATTGAACGATTTTTGTTGATCGATAAAGATTGCATTGATTTTTGTTGGCACATTTTAAAAGTAACTGTCAGCTAAAAAGTTTAATGTTGGAATAAAACTCGCAACTTTACTTTCAGAATCGTAAAATTTTATTTCTTTCCAGTCAACTTTATAAAAAAAAATGGAAGGGAATATCCCTTTTTCTGCTGACCTTGACGTTTTTTCTATAGACGCGCTCTCGCGGAAAAAATGTACACTCCTCTCAGTAGCAGTGGGCTACAGAAATCAGACATACATACATACATAGAGTCACGCCTTTTTCCCATAGAGGTAGGCAGAAACCACTTCCTTCCACTTCCACTACGTTTCGTACACACATCTTTTGCTTCCTCTACTTTCATCAGTGCTCTCATACATGCTCTTCGGTTGTTGGTACTCTTGACCTGGCCTTTCTTCAAAACAATGTTGATCTGATCGAGATATGTTCTCCGAGGTCGACCTCTACCGATTTGCCCATTCACACTCGCCTTATAAATTTGTTTCGTCAATCTTCCTTCATCCATCCTTTCTACGTGTCCAAACCATCTAAGCATTCCTTTATCTATCTTTGTGACCACATCTTCTTTTACACCACAGCGTTTTCTTATCTCACTATTCTTAACTTTATCCAACCGAGTCACTCCGGCTATACTTCTCAGACTACTCATCTCCGCAGCATTAATCCTATTTTCATGCTTCTTCCGCCAAACCCAACATTCACTACCATACTGATAAGTGTAGGAACCAACACACCTCTATGCACCGCCAGACGTGCCTTTTTTGACACTTTCTGGCTATTCATAAAGCTATGCAGTGCCCCATTCATTTGTTTTCCTGCCAACACCCTTCGATCAATGTCACTGTCATACTTTCCATCTCTAGTAAATTTTGAACCCAAGTACACAAATTCATTAACTTGTTCCACTCTTTCTCCCTCAATCGAAACCCCACAGTTTGTCATGCTTTCTTCTCTTTCAAAAACCATTACTTTCGTTTTGCTCACATTTATTTTCATCCCTTTGATTTTCAGTGAATCATGCATAACATTAACCATCGCCTGCAACTCCAGAAATCAGTCCACCCCGATATTTGACAGTATTCATAAGAATTTAAGGAAATGCTGTTACACGTCGATTTTTGTTTCAAGTGAGACACATTTTTACGATACAGATATCTGTCATTTGTCGACCCCCTCCCTTTCACTTCCCCAACCTCTTAATTTAAAATAGGTAATGTACCATGTGTGGCACATCATTAGAAAGGCATTATTTCCATATATTTTTATATGACAGTACGACAAAAAAAATGAACACATCAAAACATAGACGTTGCGTTTCATTTTTGAGAGGTGTTGCACTTTAAATTAATTAAGACTTTTTTTGCAAAGACGGTGAATATATCGAAAAAAAATCATGGATTATCATATGCCTGAATAATCCATCTAAAGTTCTTTCTAATGATGTGCAACACTTGGTGTATTTCTTATTTGAAACTAAGTGGTTGGGGAAGTGGAAGTAATGCGCCAACCAAAAAAGTACAAGATATTACAACTTTTTATGTTAGGAAAAATCATGGCAAAAAGAAGTGTTGGTCGCCGTACAACTTATTCCTGGCTCAAGAATCTCCGCCAATGGTTCGGAAAAACTTGTGATTGTTATGATGGTCAAAGAATACAAATACACCAGCCTAAAATAAGAATAGAAAGCCGGTGAAATCTCTTTGATGTTGGGGTGACCAAAATGTATGACCTTAACGTTGAATTTGGATTTCATTCTTACGCTGAGAAAATTTTTCAAATATTGGTGATATTATAACAATTTTCATGATTACACGCAGAAAAAGCGTTTTCTTTTTTATCTAAATATTAACAGAAATATTTTAATGTAAATACATTATGTTTTGGAAGTGTAGCATTTGAAATTGCTACCTGTTAATTTTGTTTTTTTATATAATAAATTTTTCATTTATTGGGCATTGCACTTACAGAGAACATTCAGTTTTGATATCAAATTCCTGAATAAAACATCTATCAAAACCACTATTTCAAAACAAACATCACATATAGTTGAATGCTAGTAAATTCACAGGTTTCCAACACTAGGTAATACTCTTGCTTCTGACATTCTAAGGGCTGTTGAAAGTGATGTAATTAAGCTGCAGGAATCTTATGATTTTTGGCTACCTGTCTGATCCTAGGCCTGAAATTAAGGGTAATAGAGTCAATAAAAACATCCATTCACATGTAAGCAGGCGACATACCGTTGTGTTCTCTAGTGTGATGAATTCTAGGCTATTGAAGGTTGTCCCAGGAATTTTGTTGATTCTGAATGAGATCTCTGGGTATTTACTGGGTTCTTTCTCTATTTTTCAGAATATAATCTTATGGATTCTTATTTTCTAGACGTCGATGTCATTGTTTGGGTTGTCATTGTTCTTCTGTCATGGATCTTCTGTCATCGATTTTTGGCCTCAAGTCGGTTAGCCGTAAATGTTCGTGCCCGTAGCAGAAAAGAAAGAAGAAGAATGGTGGTCTTTTTTGATTATCTTTGTTGGATTTCGTTCTGTCAAACGGGATAGCATTTATAGTTCTGACCAATGAGAGGCTAGGAATTCAAAACTGGCGCTGATTTCATACAGGATGTGCAGTTTTTTTGGCAATTGTTGGAAATAGGAGATGGTATCCGTCCTCGAGCTGCGAACTGGAAGTTTTTTTCGGGGTGGCCATAATGAGGTGCGCTTGACTCGTTTTTGAGATTCTTTTTTTCGGTGTGTTTAACCGGAAACTAACCCTTTTGGGGAATTTAACGTAAGTGCCGTTGGGGCCGAGTTCAAGTCGCACCCATCGTTTGTGGTTTTTGGAGCCTTTATATGGGGATTTGTGCCGACCACCGGGAGAATGCCATGCGGTAGGAACGCCGCCATTTTTGTCCTGATGTCCTGTTAGTCCTGTTTGCTGTTTTGGCTATCTTCTAGTTTTACCTCCCTTCTCAGAAGGGTGTTAGGGTACAGCTTAGCCCTCATCATCAGACTCCTGGCAATCGAACGACGACTCTTGTGGCAACTCTTGACTCTGGTCAAGATTCCCACGAGGGCCAACACCGAGTCGCTTTTACCGGATGAGGACCAGTAGTAGCCGGTAGAGGCTGGCGACCTGCTGAGCTGCATCATCGACCCCTGGCTGACCTGAGAGGTTGAGCCTTCTTCTTATCTTCTCTTCGTTTTGCTGAGCTGTTTCCTGTCTGCTTCCTGTCTTCTTCCTGTCTTCGTTTTTGCTGTCTTCAACTACATCAAGTGGATCTTGGATAGAGACTACATATATGGACCATTGGACCTTAACACCAGGTTTTACACCTTCAGTGTTCTCTTACTTTTTGAGATTTATTTATAACTAATTATTCATACTAGTATTTATCATACCATCATTTTTGTTAATAACTAATTATTGATATCACATACCATACCACCGTGATAATTTTATAAACTATAATCTAAAGAGCTCTTGTGAAGCTCTCACATAGTACTATGTGACAGCGGATTTAGTCACATGTTTATTTCTTACCAATATACCTCATTTTGGTTATTTTGAGAGGTATAACACCCGGTATATAAATGTATGTATCTTGATATGATATATTATTTAATATTGTTATATATATATTATATATGGTAATATATTATAATATATAATATGTAATGTTATAATGTATTGTGTTATATATTATATATATTATTTAATTGATTTAACTATTACTGATATGATCTATTACTCTGGTCCATAACATATTTTTGCCTTGTTCATTTTGGTGTCTTTATTATATTCTTGTATGTGATATGGTTTTTATTCTCCTATTTGCCCAGCCCAGATATCTAAGAAAATTTAATTCTATATCATTTCAGGTATTTGTTGAAGGTTGAAGGTATTTGGTTTTCTCAATTCTCCAAATATAGTATAGCATTTATTTAAATTGAGTGGCGCCCTTTTGAATTTGAATTTTTAATCTTAGAGCCATAAACAATTCGAACTCACTTATCTGTTCTCCGGCGAACAGCTGCCGTCAGCACATTGTGTTCTATTTTTTTGAATTCATTTTGTGAATATAATAAAGTAGGCCACAGAAGTATAAGATATAAGATTATTTTTCTAAAAATAAGGGTAGGTTTCTGTAAATTAATTTATATTTATCTATATATTTACATACATGCTGTTTTGGACGTATGAAATATAAGATCATTATTTTACACTAGTTAGCAGATGTAATTTCCAGTTTTGGCATTGAAATCACCTAGAATCAACTGCATGTCATGTTTAGGAAAACTATCTATCGGACGCTCAATTTGTTGGTACAATATTTCCTTTTCATCATTAATTTTTTCTTCTGTGGACGCGTACGCAGATACCAACGAGTAGTTATACCAGTGCCCTTTGATCCTTAGCCTGCATAGCCTTTTATTTATGGAGTGGAATTCTATTACGGAAGGAATTAGGTTTTCTCTGACAACAAAACCTATTCCGAACATGTGTTTTCCCTGATCGTTACCGCTGTAGAAGATTGTGGATTTACTAATTTTCAAGTTTCCGTTTCCTGGCCATCTCACTTCCTGAATTGCTGTGATGTCAATGTCATTTGCTTCCACAGTTTTGATTGTTTGGGTGACTAATCCAGATCGGTGCCAACTGAGAATATTCCACGTAACTATATTCATTTCCTTTTTCGTTCGCCTTTGTCGTTTAATCCTTGTGAGGCGATGCTCTTTCCTTGTTACTCTTCAATGTGAGAGCCACAATAGACCTACTAAGGGTCGCGGTGGAGGGGCGACCACGCCCCACTCACATGAAACCTAACCTAACCTACTCTTCAATGTGGCCCTGGAATATGTCAATAGAAAGGCGAAAATACAGACTCTTTGAGCCATGTATTATCACAATGGTCCCAACTTACTATTATCCTTTGCGGACGATGTTGATATTGTTAGAAACAGCACAGTAGACATCAAGACTACCTTCAATGATCTCGAAAAGAGCGCGAGTAGCATCGGTCTCAAAATCAATGAAGACAAAACTAAGTACATGTATTCAACGAGACACAACCAACGAAGAGACAGAATATGCCAAAACATCATGATAGATGAGTATAACTTTGAACGTGTCAAGAAGTTTTTTTTGATTAAAATTATTTTTTAATAATTGAAAATATGTTTTTTAAAAAATAATACTTGATGTAAATTTTTTTTGCTTTAGGTCCTCCGTCATATCCATTATTCACTCCCAATATAATTAACGAAAGACCAGAGACTGACGGACAAATAGAAGAATATAAAAAGGTTCTAGAAGAAGAAGCTAAGGAAAAAGAATCGCAGAAAAACGATATTTCTTCAGGATTGGAAGAATTCACTGGATTTGGTGATTTTGATTTGACAAAAAAATCCACCCATTATGTCGACGTTCAGACTGGCACCTATAAATATAAATATGCTGTTTAATTTATTTAAAATACTAAAATAGCAATTTTTAAATTCGTTGGATAGAAAAATACCATGTTACTCCTTATTTATTGTAATATTTTTCAAGGTTTAAAATGCTAAACAGTCATACCTGTTGATTTTAAATAATCCAACTAAAGGTGCGATTTCATGGTGACGCTTGACGCTGGCTCTCAGCTTCAAATGCGGTCACGTGATAGAATTTACTTATTTCGATTTGACGCTTTAATTTTTCGAGTTGGGATTCATGTCAAAACTCTATCACGTAACAGCATTTGACGCTAAACGCCAGCGTCACCATGAAATCGCACCTTAATGCGCTTACATGTTTATATATTTTTTAATTTTAAGAATTTTTTAAAAAAATGTTTCATTTTTTTGTATTTGTTTTAATTGAATAAAATAAAATCTTTATTTATATTTAAATATTCCAAGAATTAGTTTCCCCAAATTCAGATAAATACTTATAAAAAATACCTTACAATTTGGCTAGTATTTGCATTTAGGCAACTTACTTTGCTTTCATGCAATAGTTTTATTCACATTAGCAGGGAAGAAAGAGTCTACTCTCTCCTCTGACACTAGCAGCCACCAGTGGTAACTGTCCGCCAATAAAAATAAAGGCCACAAAACTGTTTAGTGTTTACAATTAATTAAATGTCAACCTAATTTTTTGTTTAAAATAGGTCTAAAATCTAAACATTTAAGGTTCTTTTTTGGTTTCTTTTAAAATAAAATGGAAAATCAAGACGAAACTTCAATGGAGTCTATGTGTAGAGCTTGCTTAGAACCAATGTCCAAGAAGTATCCACTGACTGGTAATATAATTAATTTAGAGGTTGATATAGCATCTATGCTGGAGTTCTGTACTTCAAAGAAGGTATAGTTGTATGAAGTTATCATACAGCGCAAATATTATACAATTTTAATTTCTATTTCAGTTAGATTTAAATGATAGTCTACCAGACAGTGTTTGCATATCCTGCTTTAAAACAATTAGAATAGCATATAGATTTTTAAAACAATTTTGTGAAGTTCAAGATCAGCTTAAATCGTTTATAATTAAGGAAGAAACGTTTTTCTTTGAAGTTGAATCCAGTACTCAAGAAAATATATTCAATAGTCATAATTATCCAGAACAAACAATTGATGATGAAAATTCACAAGAATTGATGGATGATCCATTTGAAGTGAATTCTGATAGTGAGAGTGAAGTAAAAATTGGAGAACAAATAAATTTAGTAGATAGTGACGAGGACTCTACACAGTTTTTAGATCCAGATTATGAAGAGGAAAAACCTGATTTCACTCGAATGTTTAACCTCCAAGGTACAAATTCTGACCAATCAAAAATAGAATTGGTAGTTGATAATACAAAAACTGAAGATTTTGATGAAAAGTTATATCGTTATATATGTCCCATATGTAGTAAAAAATTTTGTAGAGCTGAAAAATTTTACAGCCACATTTTGGAATATAAACTTACTAAGATAACATGTACTCGCTGTCCCTCAAAACCAGAATACGATACGAGGGAATATTTTAAGCATTATAAAGAATTTCATAGATATCACTGTGATATATGTGGTAAAAAACTAGTATCAAGCTATGGACATCACTATCACATGAAACAACATAATTGTGTCAGAAGATATAAATGTCACTTTAATGGTTGTGAAAGATCCTTTATTATGAAGCATCTTTTAAGAAAACATATGAAGTGTCATTCTAAGGGTACTAGCTATTTATGTCAGTTGTGTTCTTCAACATTTAAAACTAACGATGCGTTAAGGTATCATCTAAAGATACATGATAACAAAAAAGATCACCTTTGTACAATTTGTGGAAGAGCATTTTTCCAAGCTGTTCATTTAAGGGATCATATGTATAGACACATGGGGATTAAAAAATTTATTTGTGACATTTGTGGTAAATGTTTTACCACAAATTCAAGTTTAAAAAAACATATTGTGTACTGTACAAAAAGACGTGATACACATGAAGTGTTTGTACATTTAGCGATGTTACCCAAATGTGAAGAAAATTATTTTGTCCAAAACGATTGTTAAAAACCTAATTAAAAATCATGTACATAATTAAATTGATAAACTATTAATATTAATAAATAAATATGTAATTTATTTATATCTTTGTGAATTTTATTCAATGCTAGTATAAATTTAATATACGATTTCAAATCAAATCCATTATATTTTATAGTTTCAGACAAATTCCTATCATATTCTGTGACTTCTTGTTTGACTGTTAACAACTCTTAAGTTTCTGACACAGTTAGGAGTCACAATGAAATTAGAAAAGTCTGATTAATTTAATAAATTTCCGAGACAATTTAACCAAAACAGTTCTAGTGTAAATAACTTTTCAACAATATTATAAAAGGGCTTGCAGACATAAAATATAATATATAAAATTTTATTCAACCTGACATGACATTGTTTATTAGGGATGATACTAAATATTAGGAACAGTTATTTGAAACATATTAGAACAGTTATCAATTTATTAAAATACCTGTTCCTGTTACAGCTGTCACAAAGCTTCGACTGTTCCCAGTAACAAAACGGACGTTCTGCGTTTTTCCGCATTATTAAAAAAAAGAAACCGTTCTCCATTGGCAACATTTTTGCATTGTACATAGTCAATTTTGGTATCACATCATAACATTAACATGCGTTGCATACGATATCACGCCTTATTGAATCCCGAATGTACATTTAAGTCGATTTTTGTGTCACATTATAACATTACAGAGATATCGCAAGCGCATTTTTGGCACACGATAATAGCGTAATGAGTAATTTTGACAAGTTCGCAAGCGCAAATTGAATGCTACGATAATAGTGGATAAGGGCTTTCGCTATTTGGGTTGATATAAGGGACGGAATTAACGTGATATGATATTTTGACATTTGGGATGGAACATATAGATAATTCATAGAACAGAAATTTTTGAAAGTAATATTAGCATAGAAAAAGTATATAACGAAATATTTCAGATATACATACTTTATCTATGAAAAATAGTATATAAATAGTATATAAATATTTACAATATATATACTCTATCTTTGAAATATAGTGAATCTTATATATACGGAGCAGTTTTTTATTTGTTTTGGGCGGATATACCTACTTGTGTTTATATTTTTATTTTAATTCTGGTAAGTGATTTTTTCAAATTTAATATTTCTACTTATTACAATATCCTATTTTAATTACTGTGCGTGTTTACACTTTTATATCCTACTTATTAACCCTTAAACTACTAATAATCACAACAAAACAGTAAACATAGACAATGAGAATTTCTAGGTTTCATTTACCAACAAACTTCACTTGTCAGGTGGTTGGTTTTACTTTTGTGTTAAGAGGGGGATTCCCGATGCGACTCATGCAGAGCTATCATTCAGGTAAATATCTAACTTTCTATAAAGTGCAAATGCAAAGTGGATTGGACCATTGGAAAGACCAAAGTTGGGAAGAGTTCACTGGCTGATTTAGAAGTTGAAACTCGTTCGTAGAAGAAAGCTGTATATCAAAGTATGTAAACATTGAGAATTTAGTTGCTTTGGATTCCCAAAACTGAAATATTTGCTTCTGAAATGCAGTCGTTTGGCTCAAAATTAACATTGACAATAATTTTGACAAAAATAGTGCCATTGACACAAATATATCAAGGATGGGTTGCAGGAACTCGGAAAAAGCTAGAAGCGATCTTGAGATTAGTGGTTCAGACCATTTCTCACAGATGGCGGTAATGTCCAGCACATTTTCTCGTCGCGTTTCATAATTATGAGATGGCGCTACGGAATTTCAGTCAGTAGAACAGTAGAGTTGCAAGGTTGATGGATCTTGGGACCACTTTGCATTTATTTTGATGGTCATTATTTTAATAATTGACGAGTAAAGTATATTGCAAAGTTCAGAATCATTAAAAAATAAAAAAAATACTGTTTTTGATTATTTTTCCAATAATCGAAGATTATTGTTTTGTAGATAGTTTGTTCTAAATTTCGCTGAATCATGATGGAGCGAAGACAGTATATAGAATAAGTACACCACTTTTGAATGAGTCATGAACAATATATGTATTTTGATTTCACTTTCCACTTACCTCAGAAAAGTACAGGATGAGCAAATTTTGATGTTTATATCTACAGAAGATACAAAAAAGTAACATTCTTTCAATTTTTTTTAGATACATTTACTGGCGGAAACAAAAATGTGCAATTGTCTTTTATTTTCTTTATAAAATCAAGCTCGATTTCTTTTTTGTGTGCTTGTGTTAAAATGGTCTATTACCATTATTTACGTCGTTATAATTAATACCGTTAGCGCTTGCGATATTTCTCTATTAACAAGTGGTATTTGCTAAGACTGTGAATCTTTCTTTGACTTGATTGTTCCTGTGGATGTTTTCCGCCTACGTATTCTGTGCAGCAACCGTTTTTTCTACCCTGTTCTCGTTCCTGTTTAATCTGTATCATAATCTTAAGTTATAGAAATACATGAACATTATTTCTATTTTCTTATACATGTAATATGGATGTAGAACCTATATAATTTTTTTTTTGAAATGTATTTTTATTTAAATTTTTTTAAAAAATTCAAATAATAAAAAGTATATGTCAAGTAACAATATACCTAATCTACTTCTTATTAACATTTTAAATCCGAAATTATTATCATGTCCGTCCTAATTCTAGACAAGTATTCCTTTTCCGCGTTTTGTTGATTTCAAATTTTACTACCGCTGCTATTTCTAGAATCAGAATTTCAAGATTCTACGTTAGAGCTGTTAAAAAATAACAGTCTGTTGGATCTGCTCCATAAACGGAACAAGTACGTAATGGACTAAAAAATAACAGGTTGTACCACCACTAATGTTTATGTGGATGACGTATGTCAACACGTCACGTCATTACGTGTCATTTGGTTATTCGGCTTCAGAAAATTGTATGACAGCTGCTCAATTCCTACACATAAGCAAAAAAAATATTAAATAATACTTAACAATGGCACCTAAAGAAAAAGATGAAAAAGACAAGGTAAAGATTTTATTGTTACATTTATATGATATGTCTCACACAGTACGATATTTTTTCAGCCAATAAAAATAAATAAATGGGATGGTGCGGCTGTGAAAAATGCATTGGACGATGCTGTTAAAGAAGTATGCTGTAAATGAAATTAACGAGATTTATTTAACTAAACAAGCTGTTCTTTTATAGGTATTAACTAAGAAGTATAATTATGTTGAAAATTTTGCTCTCATGGATGGTAGATTAGTAATTTGTGGAATAGCAGTAGGAGTTGCTATGTTTGCTCTTGTTTGGGATTATTTATATCCGTTTCCACAATCCAGGTAATAAATTTAATAATGAAAGCAAGGCACTTTAAGTGTTTTAGTTATCATGAATGTTAATTTTAGTATATCACTAAAAGGTTCCTTTTTAATTCAAAAATTATCTTACCATGTAGCAGATTTTAGCATAAATATAATAAAGTAGGATAAGTGTTTTGCGTTTAACTAAATTTTAAATTTCATTTAAAAATCTGGATCTTAAATTTTAATTTAACATTTAATAAAATATGATTTGGATTTTCCAACCCTCCATTTTTTCATACATTACTAAATCAGTTATTAATTGTTTAAAATCATAATTTATTAAATACACTCATAACATGGTAATTAAATGTTTTTAAAGTGCTTTAGTTTTACTCTTATAGGTCATCTTCAATAATGTTACTAATAGCATTGTCTTAAGAAATATAGTCAATCTAAGCCTGTGCTAAAAGCTAGATCCATCTATAACTTTTTACTGAAAATATTGAAAATGTATCTCGTAATGTGAAGAAATAGAACATTCTTTTTTCATTAGTTTCATTGGGAAAAGAGTAAGAGTTATCAATGATACTATGTTAAGCTAAATTTAAAACCAACCAGTTTGCATTCAGATGTTTCGAATATCAGGTGTATGGTTGTTTGTAATTTTTTATTACGCCAAATAAAGTTAATATTGGCCACCATATATTTGCAACCTTACAATCTTATACTAAATTAATTAACAATATTTATTTGCATTCTCACACGAACCAAAAAATTTGCAAAAGCTTGGCGAACTGCAGTTATTATTACAACTAATATTTTACACATTTCAAAGGATTATAATGAAAAATTTTTTTTTTAAATTTGAACATAACAAATCTTCTTAAAGTGCCTTATTTATTAATAAATGTTGGCAACAACTTCGGCAAAATTTGCTTGGTTTTTAGCTGCTTTAATCAATGCATGGGTACTCATATTAGTCCAGTCCCTGATATTTTTAAGCCAGGAGCATCTTCTTCGACCTCGTCCCCTTTTTCCATCGATATTTCCTTCCATGCCGTAAAACGTTGTATTTATCATTTCGGGATAGGTGTCCCAGGTATGCTGTTTTCCTTTTTCTTATAATTATTAGCAATTGCTTTGTGCATTCTTCTCGGCACCTTTTCGTTTGTAATGTGATCTATCCAGCAGCATATTTTTGAATACCCAGAGTTCGAATGCATTTAATCTCTTTTCTGCATTAGCCTTGAGTGTCCAGGCCTTGACGCTGTATAGTAACACTGAATATATGCAACATTGCACGAATCAGTATCTTGTTGTCAGTTAAAGGCTGTGGTTGGTGAGTAACTGTTTCATTCTTAGAAAAGACGATCTTGCTAATTCTATTCTTGATTTTACCTCCAGATCCGGGTCTCCATCCTCTGTCAACCAGGAACCATCTATTGGCGCCATATATTAATGGACCCCATCGTCATCTAATGAAAAGTCCATAAAGTTGACTGACTATTTTTTTAGACAATGCTAATAGAATATTTTTATTTAATCTATCTTTTAACATGACTGGAAAAAAATATATATTGTTATTAAAAAAACTGTGACGATGTGCTTTAAATATTTTTTATAAGGGGTGAAGTATCATAAAATCAGGATTACTTTTTTATGACTACCCATTTACTCCCTATAAAAAAATTGTTTTTAACTGAAAAATTCTTTTAGGCCCATATTAATTTTCTCCGTAACTAGTTATTTCATTATGATGGGCATTTTGACATTATATACAACTTACAAAGAAAAGGGTATTTTTGCAGTTTGTATCCAGAAAGATAGCTCAAAAAAGGATCACATTTGGGAAGCTAGTTCGTATTTACCAAAGTAAGTATCAAGTCAAAACTGTGCGCATATTAGAAGTGAAACTTCTAACTTTTAAACAGCTAGGATTAAATTTAATTATACTGAATATATAAGGAATGTTATACGGATTGGATTGAAGTATTTATAGAACGACATAAACTACTGTTTGCATATGAATATTATTCTTAATTTATTTCTGTAATCTGTACAACAATAAGAGAGACATGCAAGGTGGAAGATGTAATTAGATGGGGACGAAAGCGCAGAAAATACTGGCGGGACCACATAGAAAGAATAGCCAAGATTGTGCTAAATGGAAAAGGCCAATCGGAAGACCAGCCTTTGAAATAAACAGACCAAAAGGTCTTTACAAAGATGAAGAAGAATCTGTACATTACTGGGTGCTGCAATAGCCTGTACATCTTGTGTAGTTATTTTAAATATTTTTTGACAAACACGTGGACTACACAAATAGACGTCGCCTTGCTAAGTATTTTATGCTACGTATCTCTTCTTTTCTACAACAGAACGCGCATGCGCGTTATAAATCGTTACGCTAGCTCATGTGACGCGACCTTGAATTTTTACTTCCAGCGCGCGTATAGAAGTTTCACTTCAAAAATGTACTTGGTTTTCTGTATTATTTCTAAATTTAATAAAAATAACTACTCATTTATTTTTAGTTGGTAAAGTTAACAATCGGTACCCTTCTATTCCCCTCTGTCATTGTATCTCGTCAATTATTATTTAATAAAAATACCGGAATTCTGTAAAAAATGTCAATTCAAATTGATAAGTTATCACGATTCGTTTATATGTCGATAACACTTAAACAATTGATAGTTTTCTGTCATAACCTCCAAAAGAAGGAATCGTTTTATTTTGTTTATTTATCGTTTGTTTCCAACACACCTTGAGGTTAGTCTCACCAAAATAAATACTAGAAAATAACAGAAGGTTTTGTGTTTGCATTGAGCATAAACTAATGGTATTAGAAGAGACAGAGAGAAATCCAGTAATAATTATGAATATCTGGTAATGAAAACGGATCACTTTGATCCCTCAATCTCCTTCGGGATAATCGTTGTCTTTGAATAATCCTGACATTCACAGTCAACATTTTCGGAAAACATTCACTATAAGTACTCTTATAAATGGAATATGGAATTAATGTGTTTTTATGGGATTTTACAAAAACATTTTAATATATAACCTACATTTCCTGAACTGAATACAGCAACAAACCAAATTTTCATGATCTGTGCTAGAAATGTCTAATCAAACCAAAGCATTTTCATAACACCTCAAATGGAATTTGAAAATTGCCGAATGTATTATCAATCATCCAGCAGAGTCGCAAATGTTTACCAAATTAATACAATAATAGGTTATCAAATATTAAAAACCGATAGTCAGATATTTTGTGGGATCCCGCAACAGGTTTTCTTTTAACAGTTCTGTTTTATCTATTACATTTTTGTCTTAATAAGAGTGCACTATTTCATTTAAAGAATATCAGTGGTCTGGGTGCGACCCGAGAGGTCCACACTAAATGATTTTGATCAATAATCATTTGTTATAAACAATGCTTGATAATTACTAACAATAATTTTTCACTGTTATAGCGTCGTCAATACTGACACAAGTTTAAAATTGTCAAATTCCTATTTTTGTTTTCTAAAACTATCTCTTCTCATGAAATGTTGTCATCATATTTTTCATACAAATATTACCAACATGCAATAATCATATTATTCAAAAGATCTTAAAATACTGTACAAAAAATAGTATAATCTATAAATTGCAAAATTCAGGTAGTTTACCATTTTTACCAGTTTTTTTATTCTCCATAAAAAACAGCTCAAATGATTTTGCTTTTAGAACAGTGACATTAATTTTCTCGTCAGTAATTTTATTCCTACGTTAAGAATTATTTTTTACTTTTTAGTCCGATTTGTTTTACTCACTAAAAAAATTATGTATTAAATGGTAAAAGCACAAAAAGAATGCATCGGCTGGGAATCGAACCCGGGCCGCCCGCGTGGCAGGCGAGCATTCTATCACTGAACCACCGATGCGATGAACTGTGTTAATATTTGTTCTGCGCGCATGCTTAGTTCACGCACTAGTTCTCTCTTACTCTCATGCAAAGGATCCCTGAGGAAATTTATGAATCCTGGCGAAAGTAATCAAGATAATCGGATATTTTGATCGAATTATTGCATTGTCGTCGGTCTTTGAGAAGTGTGAAAAGTTTAAATTTAATCTGGATCGCTTAAAGTAGGGCAAAATCGAGGCCAAAGAGTCAGTTACAAACATACATACAAGCAAACAAACAAGATACTGGTGAAACTAATATAAACGTGTTAAAAAAAAGAACACAATGATACAAAACCTTTTTTTTATAACGAATGTTTGTTTTAGATATGATGACAAATACAACTTAGTTCTTGCACTGATTGATGGAAAAACTGGCCAAAAAAGAGAAACAAGTATAAAAAAAAGTGTTGCTAGCTACATAGATGTAAATGGTAGCATAGTTAATGATCTGGTGGAGACTGATGTAACCAAAATGCACAATTCACTTTTAAGTGAAAGAAAAGAAAAATGATGTACGCATAAATCACACCGTAAAAGAATGTGGAGAGTAAATTATTTTATAGTGTTTTATATTTTTAAATAAGTTCATTTGTTTATTTGAAAAAGGGTTTTTTTTTTAGTTTAACTTTATAAAATACACCTCTTTGAGTACATTTTGTTTCTATTTTTTTTAAATTAAAACTGTTTAATTAAAAAGTAAACAAATGCTGCAAACATTTTAAGTAACAATGTTTGAATTGTTTCTACTTTTCAGAAAATATTAATGGTGGGAATGTCTATAAGAATGGGTTACGTGCCTGGTCACGTTTCAACTTTAAAATGGTAGAAAAAGTGACGTAAATGAGACGTCACAGCTTGAGATTATATTTATCTGTCAAAAAGTGGTTTCGGCTACAAGTAACTTAAACCCTACTTTTTAACACTTAAATATTTATGTTTAGTCATTAAAAACCACGAATAACTCTACAATATTGTCCCTTAAACCTAAATATGTGTCAAAAAGCTAACTCTAAACTCAACAAAACCAAAAACGTTAGCCAAACACACTTAACCTTATGAAGGATATGTCATTTGTTGTACTACGTGCTAGTTCTCGAATATTTAGAATCGTCTTCGAAGTTCTCGCTGTATTCGAGAACCTATGTTCGAAAGTTCTCGAGAACTGATGTTCGGATAGTTTATGAGTATTCGTTTTTGACAGTCAGTGTCAATTCTCGAGTTCTCAAGTTTTTTGAAGGTATGCAAATTAGTTGTATTTCCGAAATATTTTAATTCTTTTTTACTCCTGATCAACTGTTGACGACGTACAAGGCTCAAATCCGACCTCTACTGGAGTATTGCTCGCACATGTGGGGTTCAGCACCAAGGCATTCTCTTCGCCTTTTAGATTCCATTCAGAAAAGGGCCATTCTGTTGATAAACTGCTCAACTCTCACAGATACCTTTTACACACTAGAACATAGAAGAAGAGGTGCAGACCAGACATAACTCTACAGATATTTCCATGGCAAATGCTCCAGAAAAATAAAAACTCTTATACCACCAATGGTCACATTTGGCCAAAGAACTCGACATGCTCATCAGTCTTACCCATTTACTCTCAAGATTGACACTACAAGAATCCTTATTTTACAGGGCTGCTACGGAATGGAATAAGCTTCCAAAATCAGTTTTTCCAGAGAACTATGACCTGCAACTTTTCAAAAAGTGGGTCCACAATCATTTCCCTTCCCCTTCTAATAGTTGCAGTGTGGGCCGTCTGCGGCCCACACGATAGGTCTACCCTTTTTGCGACTATTTTCAGTAAAAAAAAAAACATATTGAGCACGACACCGTATTAACATCGACTTCCTTTATTTTGAGTGAAATAGTTCCACACAGCAGATTTCTTTTTTGCAGGTTCTATATTTTTAATTTTCAAAAATATAAAAATGAAAAATAACTGAACAATCCGTACTCAAAAACGTAAAAAAAACCAACTTAAAAGACTTATATGGTTTTCTCATAGTTGTCTTTGTCAGAACTGGACCAAATTGAAATGATGCCACACGGAAAGCAGCACCAGCTTTTAAATAAAAAAAGAATCATCAAAATCGGTTCACCCAATCGAAAGTTCTGAGGTAACAAACATAAAAAAAAATACAGTCGAATTGAGAACCTCCTTCTTTTTTGAAGTCGGTTAAAAACAAAATAAACAATACAAAACTTGTACCATATAATTTTGGAATCCCAAGTATCGATCGATTATCACAAAATCCAAGCACCAAGAACCTATTGACGACAATACTAAATTCAAAATTAATTAAATAAGTACCGGATAGACAGAATTCCAGTTGCTACGGTTCTTACACATGTCTTTCGCTTCTTCTACTTTCATCAGTGTTTTTATACATGCTCGTTGCTTGCTGGCACTCTTGACCTGGCATTTTCTATAAAACAATTTCGATCTTATCGGCATACATTCGCCTAGGTCGACATCTCTACTGACTTTCCCAGTTCCTTTCGTAGTATATTATTATCGATAAACGTATTATATTTTAAATATTTTTTGACAAACACGTGGATTACACAAATAGACGTCACGTTGCTAAGTATTTCTAGAAGATGGGGCACCTCAACAAAAGAGACGATGCTTTGCATTTACCATCTACATGGAAAACCAATATTAAAAAATAAGCGAAACCTTAACTGACAATACCAAACGAAAATTCGAAGGAGCGGAGCCAATGCCAACCAATGAGCGCCGTTACAATCTTTGGCTCAAACCTATAAATATTACCCGATTTCACAGAAACAATCAGTTCTTAGACGACCAGCGAAGACTACGCATTGAAAATGCCAAGTGAGACCTTGGCGAAACGTGTGCAAAAATCCAATCAAATTCTAACTAACGAACGGATGCAATTCCGGATCGATATTTCATCACATTCCACCATCCGTGAATCATTTATGTATATATATAAAAACAGATCTCAGATAGTGGTTATTGACTCGGTGAAATCGAAACCTACTTCTGTGTCAATGGGGGTTCCCCAAGGTTCAACTTTGGCTCCACTTTTTTTTATAATATTTATGAGTGACATAGGACTCTCCAGTATGGTCCAGCAAAAAATGATCATCTATGCAGATGACACTAGTAAAATATTGGCTCAGAATAAGCTCCCGCTATCTATAAAAGCAGCAAATTCAACTGCAGATGAATTCGCCAGATGGTGTGAAAATAGTGGTTTAGTTATTAACATCAGTAAAACAGTCTTCATGGTTTTCCAACAAAAAAACATTTCTTATGACTACTGTCCCCTAATAAAAGTTAATCACAAATCCATAGAGCAAGTGAATCTGTTCAAGTATCTAGGCCTAACTATAGATCAGAAATTAACATGGGAGGTACACATAGAAAACCTTGTCTCAAAAATGAGCTGTCTGTGTTTTGTAATAAAGCAATTACGTGGAACAGTTTCACTACATGTTCTTAAGCTGACCTACTATGGACTTGTACAATCCATTCTATCCTATGGACTACCTTTCTGGGGAAACTCAGCCCATACAATAAAAGTTTTTAAACAACAAAAAAAAGTAATAAGATGTCTAGCTGGACTACATTATAAAGAATCATGTAAGAGTACATTCATTGAGTTAGCCATAATGACCTTACCCAGCCTGTACATCTACATAATCACCATGAATATTAAAAAAAATGAAACACACTATACCAAAAATAATTTGATTCACAACTACTATACCAGAAGAGGTAATGAACTACGGTTACCCTATTCCCGTCTGGCTCTGGGACAGGACTCTGCGAGTTATCAAGGTTTCATCTGCTACAACCATGCACTCAAACTATTTGGATACACATGTAGCTTGAGAAGCTTCAAATCAGCTCTATATAATCATCTCATACAAAATGCTTTTTACTCTGTTGAGGAATTTCTACTATCCCAATATTTTCTTAATATACCCATTTCCTGGAGTATTTTATCTGATCAATTTTATATTTTTATCTATATTTGGTATTATCAATAATCAAATTTAAAATATGTTTTAAACTGTTTGTGTGTTCTGACTAGTCTGATAAAATTTTATAAATGTATGTACTACAGTTGTAGAATTTTCAATGATGAATAAATATTATTATTATTATTATATAAAAATTTATGAAAACTGGAGGAGAGCAAGGCGCGGGACATTCAACTCTTTATGAGATTTTCTCTACTCAAAGTTGGATATCTCTTGTTCTAATAAACATAGAAAGTTCGTTTTGGTCTAAGAACACTCGGTGTTCAGTGTTTATCAAATTATTTAATATGTTAAAACGTCCCTTTCACTTATGTGAGTTGCTATAGTTCTTAACAAAATAAGTTTTTTAATTGGAAATGGACAAATGTTGTGGCACAAACACATACTTTATTCTCATTGGTTCTCCATTTCCGCCAATGATATTTCAGCACCAATCCTATATATACATCTCCTCTTGAACATTTCAATTAGTATTTTTAAGCTATTCAATTATTATCAATAAAAACTATTAAAAACGGCTGATATTCATTGTCTTCGAGGACGCTGAGTTTAATAGTGACATTCCCAATTATGTTAGCACCCATACAAAAGGGATGAGAAGGGGACGAAATATAAAAACTACTAAAAACGACGATGTTAGTGTCGAATTTATAGTTTTTGGGGTCGCTGAGTTTGATAGTGACAATTCAATTTTGTTAGCACCCTTACGAAAGGCGTGAAAAAGGGATAGGATATAAAAACTATTAAAAATGCCGATATTAGTCTCGAATTCATAGTTTTCGGTGTCGCTAAATTTGATAGTGATATTCCCAAAGCAGGTAAGCCAACGTTCGGGCATGACAACGTCGGCCTGGTCCGCTATTGTGTAATAAAAATAATTAGGTTCAAAGTTACTAGAAAGTTATTAAAATATCTGTAAAGATTCAATTGTTGGTGCCATTGTTGTTTACCAAGCTTATGACTTTTTTTAAACTTAAACTAAACTTAAAATGTAATTATAATTTGTATATTCAAATGTTTTCCTGAATCTGATACATCAAAGTTGATGGGTTAGATGTTAGGTTAAAAACTATGGCTGTCCTTTTAACTTTATATGAATAAATCGGTATAATAAATAAAATATGCTTCTTTCCATACTTTATATTTATTTATTTTACAGAACAACTCTTAAATTCTTAATAATATAAATATTTTATGGGTAACTTGTATTTTTTATCAACTTACAAATTACTGGTAGTTTAACCCGCGGTCACTCGCGTTGTTAGATTTCATCTAACATTTTTAATGTTTTTTAGATCTTCTATAATGCAAAGTAAATAACGCGCTATCCAGCTATGGATGCTTTCCTCGTTTCATCATAAATATCAGTGCTATTTCGGTAGCGATATAGGCAGATCAAGAAATACAGTAAAACTGTAGAGCCTCATGATTGACGACGCGAGCAAGTACCTAGTTGTGTTGTGCCAGCCTGTGAGAAGAAACCTAACGACGCGAGTAATCTCATCGGTATTATTTGGTACTTTGTAAAAATATCGTAGAAAGCAGAACAACGACTCCTTTTGGCACTTTGGGAAGCTGTTGAACAAGAAGAGACTGTCCAAGAAATAGAAGATGACGTCTCAGATGAGCATAGTGAACAGTCAGATTCTGAGTGCTCTGACAATGAAGAAGACGCTGTTATTTGTAACAACGCCTTTTATTTTGGAAATGGTCGCATAACAACGTGATTGAAGCATAAACAAAAACAACTCACAAAAACACCTCCAAAAAATTTAGTTCCAAAAGCTCCAAGTGTAGTGCGAGTTGCCAAAAATTGTAAAACTTACTTAGACTGCTGGAAAATATTTTTTCCCGACAATGTTATCCAACATATCGTAGAATGCACCAATATTCAGCTAAATATATTAAAACCTAATTATCAACGTAGTAAGATTGTTTGCCGACAGACTTTGATGAAATTAGTGCTTTTTTGGGGATTTTGTACTTAGCTGGAGTAAAGAAAGCTCAGCATTTGTATACTAGCGACCTGTGGAGCACAGATGGAACTGCTCCAGAATTTTTCTCTGCTGCATTTTTATACCCTTGTTCAAGCTAAAAGATTTGATGACCAGAGAACTTGACTCGAAAAATCGAAAGAAGATAGTTTGGTTCCAATCCGTTTTATATTTGACAGATTTGTTAAAAAAATGTGTCCAAAGCTATTCATTCGGTGAATACGTTACAGTAGACGAAATGCTAGAAGCTTTTAGGTGCCGATGGTGAAATCGATGTTGATAATGAAGATCAAAAACCAACCGTAATAACTTTCTACAATCTTACTAAGGGAATATTCGGTAACAAGATGCAGTAACAGGTGGCAATTTACTGTGTTTTGCTCTCTACTAAATATTGGACGTATTAACTCTTAGATAATATATACTAGCAATACTGAAAAGAATGTTACACATACGATTTTTTTAAAGGAACTTGATAAAAGTTTTACTGAGCCTTATTTACTAAAGCAAGCTAAGACACAAATTCTGTCAATTCCTTTGTGTAAAAAAAAATAAAAAAATTCCTTGGTAAAACAGCAGCACAAATTACAGTTGATCCACAAGTCAAACCTAGATGTAGTTTCTGTCCAATCCGAAAAAACATATTTACCAACCATAAATCCCATTAGCACGGACTGATTTAACATCGAAAAAGGTGTCAGACAGGGATGTGACATGGCTGTTTAACTTATACATAGATGATTGTTTAAAAGATTCGAAAGAAAGTGCATATGGATTGAAAATGAATGATTTGATCGTCAAATGCCTTCTTTACGCCGATGATCAAGTCATATAAGCGTCATTTGAAGAGGAGTTGCAGGCGATGGTTAATGATATGCATGATGCCCTGAAAATCAAAGTGATGAAAATAAATGTAAGCAAAACGAAAGTAATGGTTTTTAAAAGAGAAGAAAGCATGACAAACTGAAGTTTCGATTGAGGGAGAAAGATTGGAACAAATAAATGGATTTGTGTACTTGGGTTCAAAGTTTACGGGAAATGGAAAGTATGACAGTGACATTGAGTGAAGGGTGTTGACAGGCAAACAAATGAACGGGGCATTGCATAGCTGCATAGCATAGAAAGTGTCAAAAAAGGCACGTCTGGCTGTGCATAGAGGTGTGTTGGTTCCTACACTTATGTATGGTAGTGAATGTTGGGTTTGGCAGAAGAAGCATGAAAATAGGATTAATGCTGCGGAGATGAGTAGTCTGAGAAGTATAGCCGAAATGACTAGGTTGGATAAAGTAAAAAATAGTGAGATAAGAGAACGCTGTGGTGTAAAAGAAAAAGTGGTTACAAAGATAGATAAAGGAATGCTTAGATGGTTTGGACACTTAGAAAAGAAAAAAGGATGAAGAAAGATTGATGAAACAAATTTATAAGGCGAGTGTGAATGGACAAGACAGTAGAGGTCGACCTCGGCATAAATATCTGATCAGATCAACATTGTGGAAAGAAGTGGTATGTATGTAAATCCCATTAGTGTTCAAAAGCTTGCAATGAACATGTTAATTTAATCAGGTAAACTTTGTTTTCGTTTGATTTTAATTGTTTTTATATATTATTTATTAGATTCTGAATAAATATCTTAAAAAAGGTTAGTTTACTTATTTCTACAAAATAAATAAACCAAAATTTATAAAATGTTAGATAAAATCTAAAGCACGAGTGATTTCTGATAAAATTCATATGCGAATGATCGAGGGTTAAAAGATCTTAAATAAAAGTTTTTTCTTATTTAATAATTTAATCTATCTATTCCTAGGTCAAAGTAGTCACACTATAGTTGTTCTTTTTTGCACAACTAATCGTATGCTTTTTTAAACATGTACTGGTAGTAAATTTTTTTTCACATATATTACAGCCAAATCTTTTATGACCAGTGTGACCGTACATGTGATGAGTTAAATGACCAGCTAAGTAAAATGACCTGCCACAAATTGTACATAAATGATCTTTTTTATTAAAATGTTTTTTCAAGTGATATCTTAACGAGTCTCTAGTGTTAAATGTAGAAGAACAAAGATGACAGGGATAAACGGGAGGTTGATAATGATTTTTTATGTGTTTTCTTAAAAGATTTTTCAAAACAAATGATCTGCTACAGTCTTTTATAGGGCATTTATAACAGCTCATATTAATATGCTGTTTCATATGATACCTGTATCCAAAAGCAGAGGCTAATGTTTTACTACATATTTCACACTGTAATTTATGAAATTCCTTGTAGTGGTCAATATACTCATCTATTTTATATTCTGGTTTGGCATCACAACGGGGACAAATTATCGAAACGATGTTATGTTCTAAAATATGTTTATAAAAAGGATCTATTCGAGAATGTTTTGTAGGACATATAGGACAAATATAAGGAAATAATTTTTCATCCTGGTTTTCTATATTCCTAATAATGACTGTAGGTTCAACATTTGAAATTTCACAACCAATGTCCTCTTCGGATTCTTCATTATGTAAGTCAGTATTATCTTTATTTACATTAACTTGTAAAAATTCTATTGTAATATTGCTTGTTTCTGTAGGATTGGAATCACTCTGTATTTTGTATTCTTGCTCAGATTCATCACCTGGCATAAATTCTTCAACTTCAGTGTTTATTTCTGCACAGCTGGGCATACGAATTGAATCATAGTTCAAAGTGGATTTCACATTTTGAATTTTTTTACAATATAATTGATTTTGACTGCTATAAAATTGTCTAAAAAATTCATATGCCATTCGAAGAGTTCTATAACAGAATGTGCACAAACTGTCGGGCAAATCGTCGCTTAAATCTGGCTAAAAATTAGACTACTTAATTTGTATTTAGTAAATAAAATAAATATTTACCTTTTTTGAAGTACAAAACTCCAGCATATCAGCTATTGTAAAATCTAAATTTATTAACGTTCCAGTCAAAGTGTACTTTTTAAAAGTTGGTTTTAAACAAGACCTACATAATTCATTAATTGGTTCGGTTGCTTGGGCCATTATTAATTTGGTTATTTAAATATCTAACACTTTTTTAAATGTAAACATTCAACAAATCTTTCCAGGCGTCAAATTTACTGGTAATTTTTAAAATTTTTGTGGTGGTAACATTAAAAGTAAGTAGATTTTTAGAGAGTGTTGTTTTGAAATGTTACTTTAGCTTTTCGGATAATTTTTCACGAACTAACGATGACGTAAAGGAAACAAGGTTTTTAATTTAATCGTAACAATAATCATCATTTATAATTGTATTTAAACTTTCAATAAAATTGAAAATAAAGATTTATTAATAAGATGGAAAAAAATTACGCAGACTGTCAGTGCAAAATTGAGGATTTGTTATTAATTAAGGAAAGGTGACGTGAAAAATAAATCAAATTAAATATGTGTAGGATAGTGATTAATTTAAAATGCTTCAATCAAATTTAAATTGTGCCTATTTGGAAAATATTTGTTAAAATGTTCTCTATTCATATAGATAAATACATAAAGAGCCACCCGCATTTAAATGTACAAACACACTCATGGTTCTATCCACAATTTATACTCATTTGTGACTATCACCTATTTACGTGCCTTAATTAAAAAAATATCAAGAAAAAAACATCTGTGGTACCTGTATAACGCGACGCAACTGCACGCTTATAATGGTTAATAATCATAACATACACAAAAGCTGTGGTGCTTGTCAAATTCCACCTGTAATGTACTTCCAATTAGTCAGTGGCGTTTCTTCGACAAGAAAAAGGGAACAGTAGATATTCTTCATATATATATATATATATATATATTTTAAGTTAAATACAAACAATCACTTGTATACAACAATTATGAATAAGTATAAAATGTTGCTGATAACCAACTTTACAGTTAACGAACAGGTGTTTTCAACATTACTAATTATTAAGCTTAGTGACTATAAAAATCGTAATAACAAATTTTTTTATTTGAAAAGAATTCGGTCATTTTAATAGTAGACTAATCAAAAGTAATGGAATTTCTCCTGGACTTTAAGCTTACAATATTACTCGCATCTAAATAACCGGCAACGTTGCAACATTTGACATTAAAAACATCGATCTACAGTGAGCCTGTAAAGTATGGAATAAATTCGATATTTCCTAAATGAAATTCCTATTAACTTTTCTTTTAAACATACATTCATATAGTCACTCCTTTTTCCCGTAGGGGTAGGCAGATACCATACTTCCTTCCACTTGCTACGATTCTTACACACATCTTTTGCTTCCTCTACTTTCATCAGTGCTCTCATACATGCTCGTCGGTTGTTGGTACTCTTGACCTGTCCTTTCTTCAAAACAATGTTGATCTGAACGAGATATGTTCGCCGAGGTCGACCTCTACCGACTTGTCCATTCACACTCGCCTTATAAATTTGTTTAGTCAATCTTCCTTCATCCATCTTTTCTACGTGTCCAAACCATCTGAGCATTTCTTTGTATATCTTTGTAACCACATCTTCTTTTACACCACAGCGTTCCCTTATCTCACTATTCTTCACTTTATCCAACCGAGTCACTCCGGCTATACTTCTCAGACTACTCATCTCCGTAGCATTATTCCTATTTTCATGCTTCTTCTGCCAAACCCAACATTCACTACCATACATAAGTGTAGAAACCAACACACCTCTAAGCACAGCCAGACGTGCCTTTTTTGATACTTTCTGGGTGTTCATAAAGCTATGCAGTGCCCCATTCATTTGTTTTCCTGCCAACACTCTTCGCTCAATGTCACTGTCATACTTTCCATATCTCGTAAACTTTGAATCCAAGTACACAAATTATGAATTAATAATGATCATTTATCTCTTGTAATAATTAAAAAGATGTTAACCTTATAATTTTTTAATTTTGTCTAAAAATACGTAATAAATGCATACCTATGCATTTATTTTACAAAAAAGAAAATCCATACAAGTAATAAGTTGTGAAAAAACAAATATTAATACTAGAAATAAAAAAAAAAATTTAATTTTCAGTCATTCCACTAACGCCTCGACATATTTACCCTCTCGCTATCAAAAATTCATTTGTATGTCAATGGATATAATTTCAAATTTAAAAAAGGTTTTTTGTTGTGATCAACAATTTTTGATATTATCAAAAACAAAGGTACTTTACCTTTGGACAAAATTCATATTTTTTAACAAACCTCGTATACGACTAAAAAAAATTAATATCTGATGATTGTATTTTAGATTTTAGAATATGCATAGCTTTTTATATAGTTTTTTTTACATCCTTTATTCAGCAATCTATCCGGAGACAATAAGCTTTCGGTTTGATAGTATTGGCATGTGTAGGGGGGTTCCAGTGAGACACCTACGTATTTCTTAACCTAGGGTTAGTTGTATATACAATAATAGTAAAATAATTAAATTAACCGGTTATTTTAAAATATTTGCATTATTCTATGAATCTGTCCTTTAATTCCGATATTGTGTATCTTTTAAGACGTTTTACATTTGCGTTCTGTTCAAACAACTCACTGGCTAGCACATTAGGGTGAATTGATATTTTTTTACGATAGTCTTCACTAATTTCGGCAATTACTTCTTTTACTGGTGATATTGGAACATCTTGTTGTATGGTTTCATTGGAGATGTAGTAAGGGGGCGTCTACCATGAGGCGAATAACTTTGTTTTGGAATCTCTGGACGACACTGATATTGGAGTTACTTGCAGTCCCCTAGAGTTAGATTCCATACGTCCATTTTGGCTTTAGTATAGACTTGTAAAGTAGTACCTTATTTTCTAAAGACAGCTGTGATTTCCGGCCGATTATCCAATACATTTGTCTGAGTTTGATACCAAGTTGCTTACGTTTGGTGAAAATGTGAAAATGTGGACAGGTTTCTTTGCGCAGCGTGAATGTTACTTGAGATGATTTAGTTTCATTTGCCTTCATTAGCCATTCTTCTATCCTGTTTAAATTGATCTGGAGAATCGATTATGATCGATTATACTGCTGAAACAAGACCGGAAACATCCAAAACGGAAAGAATGTTAGAAACCGCTGAAATGAAAATCCTCAGACGCATCGATGGGATAACGATAAGAGATAGAGTCAGAAACGCAGAGACCAGACGATCATGCAAGGTTGAAAACATCAATCAGTCGACAAATCATAGAAGAAGAGAATGGAACAATCACATCAGCAGAATGGATGGAAATAGGATAGTGAGAATAGCCAGAGACAACTCCCCATTAGGGCGAAGGTCCGTAGGGCGCCCAAGGAAAAGATGGAATGACGGCTTAATCGAGATAGTCTGAAGAAAAAACAGGCAGAACTGCCTAAATAAAAGCAGAAGAAGAAGAAGAAAAAGAGAATTTTTGAAGCAATTGTTGGGTTGGAATGAGATACCATTGTTGTGTCATCTACTGGTATATCGCTTTTTATATGTAATAACTTTTTTTCTAAAATTAATAATAAAAAAGTTTTACATATGGTTCCAACTTACGGAGACCGTATATGATACTGTACATTTATCGATTTGTTTTAAATTTATAAGGTACAATTTAAACTTTTTATCAAAAGAATATTTGTAAAGTCTGCCACTGTTAACAGCTATAACCATAGCCGCGCGTTCAAGAATCAATTACATAGATTAGCCCCTTTGAAAATATAGAGGTGATGCGCTTGACAAGTCAAGAGAGACGTGTACACTAGTATACTGCACCTGCTTATTCTTCATTTGAGAAAATTAACGATCTCAGGTAAAGAAAGCATCAGGGCCGGTTCAAGGTATTTGGCCACCCTGGGCGAGTAATATTTTGATGCACACTTTCCCTCCTCATAAATAATATAAAGACTTTGGCGCCTCCATAATTATGTTCACATCTTAATTCTCTCTTTATTCTCTCGTCGTAGTATTGAGAATTAGTCAAAAACCAATATTATGTTATTAAAGGCTACAGACCTTTTTCATTGCTGTGATATTTGAAATGAACTTTCAATAAAAAACAAAGATATTGAGGAGAAACGTGTTTTTATGCAAAACCATAAAAAAATAATATATTTATATCGACATGAGTTTATACCTCTAGAAAAATTATTTCAGCTTGCTTAATTGCTTTGGTTTTTGCAAATTCTTTCACTGGTTCTCTTGGATCGATCTTCTTCTTCTTCGTGTGCCTATCCGAGCCGGATGCTTGCAACCATCAATCATAACTTTGTTAACTGCTTCTCTGAATAGTCCCGTGGTTGACCTTCCGAACCAGACTCTTTGGTTTTTCAGCCATGAGATCCTCCTAACCTAACCTGGTCCTCTTTTCCCGATGCGGCGCAGGATTTTCTCATTGGTCACCCTCTGCATCCAAGGCACTCCCTCGATCTGGCTTGCTAATTCTCTTTGATGGAAATCATAAAGCTACAGTGAAAACCCGTTTTTAGTAAGAAGTGTTTTAGTAGTTAAAACTATTTTTAACTAGATGAACATCTCTGGGAGAGATGATTCAATGAAAATCAATACAGAATTGATTGGGATTAAAAACATTTGTACTGTTTATAATAACATTTATAGAACTTATTGGTCACATATTAATTAAAACAATATAAAAATAATCATACACCATAGGATTATTTTAAAGAAAGTCACAGAGCCATGTCGACATACATACATATAGTCATATAGCATTTTTCCCGTAGGGGTAGGTAGATAGTACTTCCTTCCAATTGCTACGGTTCTTACACACATCTTTTGCTTCCTCTACTTTCATTAGTGCTTTGATACATGCTCGTCGGTTGTTGGAACTCTTGACCTGGCCTTTTTTCAAAACAATGTTGATCTGATCGAGATATGTTCGCCGAGTTCGACCTCTACCGACTTCCGTCTATTCACACTCGCCATTTTAGCATTCCTTTATCTATCTTTGTAACCAAATCTTCTTTTACACCACAGCGTTCTCTTATCTCACTATTTTTTACTCTATCCAACCCAAACACTCCGGCTATAATTCTCAGACTACTCATCTCCGCAGCATTAATCCTATTTTCGTGCTTCTTTTGCCAAACCCAACATTCACTACCATACATAAGTGTAGAAACCAACACACCTCTATGCATTGCCAGACGTACCTTTTTTGACACTTTATGGCTGCTCATAAAGCTATACGTGCCCTATTCTTTTGTTTTCCTGCCAACACCCTTCCTCGCTTCGTTCTGCGCTCGCTTCCGTGTTGGTTTTTTGTACCAGAGTCAAAGACGGCGAGGCACGGATACGAGAAGACTCACTACATTCTTGCCGCACTTCGAGCAGTGTTGTGTTTGTTTTGAGTTAAAGTTAGGTTAAAATTTTGTTGTGCAATTTTGTAGCAAGAGTACATTCGTTTTAACTGAAACATTGCAATATGTGTGATTGGTCACAAGGGCAGACGTTACTATTTCTTAAAATATTTCAAGGAGAACTCGTGGTATGGGATCCAAAAACTTGCCAAACATAAAGATAAAAAGAAAATGAATTTTTTCGGCGCTTTAGTTGTTTTTTTTGTGTAGTAACAATTTAATAAGTTGTAATATGTATATGCACAGAGAGCTGAAGCAGCAGCTACTTCAACGCCTTAGTAATACTTCGTCGAGTACCTCGTCCAGAGTTCCACGCACGAGAGTGTAGAGGTAGCCTTACAATTGACGACGACACTGAAAGCTACAGGAAGAAATCCAGATGAGGGTTGTTGAAGTTGTAGGATGATGTCGGTTCCTGCCTCTGCTGAATCTCGCCGTGCTTCGTTAAGATGGTAAATCTTCGATAACTAGTTGGCTGGTTCGTAATGTAGGCTGTCAATTTTTCCGGCCTTACTGCCGTGAACCTCTTGATAAAGTAAATTAAACAAATACACTTTTCTTGTTTGATAATATATTGCAAGATTTATACAACGAGCTTACAGTTAAAAAAATTCCTGTCTCCTTAGAATACTTTCACTGGCTGAGGGATTTTAAATTAATTGATTTTATTTAATTAAATTAATTCAACAGCATCAGATACGCCGACGATACTGTCTTAATAGCAGACTCGGATCTGGGCTTACAGCGACTCCTCAATGATGTCCACATGGCTTGCGAAGCATCCGACATGAAAATAAACATAAAGAAAACCAAGGTTATGACCATCAAAAGATCTAAGAATGTCTCACTGCCAATACAGTTAAATGGCGAGGTCCTGAAACAGGTGGATAGGTTTCAATATTTGCGATGTTGGATGGATGGCAAGTTGGATCCGGACGCGGAAATAAGATGTAGAATAAAACAAGCCAGAAATTGCTTCATGCGACTTAGAAAGCTGCTCTGTGACTCACGACTCAACCTGGGCCTGCGCTTAAGACTGTCAAAGTGCTACGTTTGGTCTACCCTCTTATATGGAGCAGAAACATGGACACTTAAAGCACAAACCATCAATAAATTAGAAGCCTTTGAGATGTGGACGTACCGTAGAATGCTCAAAATAACATGGACATCGCACACCACGAATGAAGAGGTTCTTCGCAGGCTGGGGATAGAGCGTGAGCTGTTTAAACTCGTAAAGATACGGAAAACTGCATATCTAGGTCACATTCTGAGAAACACTAAATACCGTTACGCTCAGCTTATTGTTAAGCGAAAAATCGAAGGCAAACGTGGCCTCGGAAGAAAGAAAATGTCATGGCTGAGAAACATACGTCAATGGACTGTCCTGGACTTAGAAAAACTTATAAGAGCAGCCGAAGACCGAGAAGAATTTGCGACTGTGATATCCAACCCCCACTGATGGAGATGGCACATTAAGAAGAAGATATTGATTTAAATTTTTACCACGTGGTGTTTTAAAGCTAACTTGCTTGTTCTCTCTCAAACGGAAGTGGTCAAAATAGTTTAGTAATAGCAGCGCTGATGTTAGCTTTTCTAATTGGTTTTGCTTATGACTTTTATGTATGATTGGTTGCCTATAGCAAGCGCCTAATTTATGGAGAGCAAGTGAATAATTGGTTGCCTATAGCACGCATCTATCGGCTGTAATAATGAGGTTTTTAAATCAAGGAATGGATTGAAGAACAGTCTACTGTTGAAAAATACGGAATTTTCAACAACAATCATTTCGTATTTCTCCAATGAATCAATGTTTCGTTCTTCTGCTGCGTGAGGGCGCGATAGAAGCGCGTAGTTCAACTTAAATTAATGCGCGGAATATATAATTGGAGTAATTAATAAATAAAGAAAGTTTCAGAAACAAAGTATCTGATAGAAAACAATTGAATTATAATAACAGTAACAAGCATAAATAATACATTAATTATTTTACTTCACAAATTAGAATTAAAGTAATAAATTTCGCGAAATCACAACTTTGTAGCGGTCCACGCTATAAAATTAACTAGAATATTATTTTATTACTCTCAACAGCAACAATTTTCATTCAATTTCGTCAAAAGAAGTAAATGCTAGTTGGATATAAAATTATCCATCATTCTTTAACGACTTATCTTATAGATAAAATTAACGGTGTGTTATCCTAATGCATCACCTCTGGTGTTTGCGTGCAATATACTTTGTCGTAATAACATAATATTTGTTTAATAATTATTGGGCGTCTATAGTTAAACTTTTCTGTTTACTGGAGCACTTCCAAAACATTTTCCGACCCAAATCATCGACTAATTCCAAATTGAACGAGTTTCATTAGTATGTGTATCTAGCTTAGCTCTATTTAAGTTCGTGTGTGTTGCTGCATCGGTTGTTTCTGAATGTAGGCAATTAACAAAGGAGAAACGTTCCACTAAAAATGATGTATTACCGTTACGGAACAAAAAATAAAACTATACTTTTTTGTTTTAATAAAATAAAATCAGTAGCGCGACGGTTCCCGGTGCAACTTAAAAATAATACGTTACAATTAATGCATGAAGAAGAACGTGAATTTAAAAAAAAATCAGTGGTCTGGGTTCGACGCGAGACGTCCACACGACTAACTTCCCAGTGGAAAGAATGAAAAAATACCATATGTTTTAATGTTATAATTATTAAAATTATTATAAAAAACGATTTCAAATTGTTTATACATACATACATACATATAGTCAAGCCTTTTTCCCGTAGGGGTAGGCAGATACCACTTCCTTCCACTTGCTACGGTTCTTACACACATCTTTTGATTCCTCTACTTTCATTAGTGCTTTCATATATGCTCGTCGGTTGTTGGTACTCTTGACCTGGCCTTTCTTCAAAACAATGTTGATCTGATCGAGATATGTTCGCCGAGGTCGACCTCCACCGACTTTCGTCCATTCACACTCGCCTTATAAATTTGTTTCGTCAATCTTCCTTCATCCATCCTTTCTACGTATCCAAACCATCTCTTATCTCACTATTCTTTACTTTATCCAACCGAGTTACTTAGGCTATACTTCTTAGACTTCTCATCTTCACAGCATTGATCCTATTTTCATGCTTCTTCTGCCAAACCCAACATTCACTACCATACATAAGTGTAGGAACCAACACTCCTCTATGCACAGCCAGACGTGCCTTTTTTGACACTTTATGGGTGTTCATAAAGCTATGGATTCGTTTGTTTTCCTGCCAACTAATAACAAATTGTAATTGTCATTAACAATATTCTGTTTATGTCAACCGTATTCTTTCAAACTTTTTTTTATTTCATAAGTGGGAGCTATTTTCAATGGTTTGTAACAAATGAAAATATTTTTTTAATTATGATTAATAATCATTTGTAAGTAAAAATATTCAATTGTTATAAAAAATGCTTGATTATTACTAACAATAATTTTTCACTGTTATAGCGTCTTTCGCTCAATACTGACACAAGTCTAAAATTCTCCAATTCCTATTTTTGTTTTCTAAAACTATCTCTTTACATGAAATATTGTCATCATATTATTCAAAAGATATTAAAATTCTGTATTCAAAATAGTATAATTTATAAATTGCAAAATTCAGGTGGTTTACCATTTTTTTCAGTTTTTATTCTTCATAAAAAACAGCTTGACCAATTTTGCTGAAAATCTAATTAGTACTAAGTTGCGTAATTATGCGTCGAATGCAATTGGTCCCACGTCTATATCATTTTTTGTTCTCGAGATAATCGAGACGAAAAATAATTCCGAACGCACATACGAACATACGCACATACGTACATACACACACAGACGTCCACTTAAAAACTATTGTATTTGACTCTGGGTAACTTGAAATGTAGAGATTTGTCAAAATTCGGGATTAGCAAAATCGGACCCATTACTATAACTTCCACTGGGAACTTAAAAATTGGCTATCAACATTTTTAATATTTGGAAAATCCTTAAAATATTCTCACATTTTCTTTGTTACGTTTGCAGAAGCTAATGTACTGATTTTTAAATAGCTGATTTCGTAAAAAAATTATTTTACATTAAATATAAAAATTTTAAACGACAATATTTTGTAATCACTCAATTCTCAAGAAATCCAACAGTGGCATAAAGTAAGATCCAAATAATAAATTATCTACTTTTGTAACTATTTACTAAAAATATTATTAATAATATTATTATTGTTTTTATTATTACATGATAAGGGCAGAGGATCAAGTTCTGTTTTGTTCAGGATAAGTTACAGAATATAAATAAAACAATAACTGACACTAAGCCTAAAAAGCTAAAGATTAAAAATATGGGTGTCTATTTGATTTTTAAAACTATTAACATTTTCTGAATTAATTATTTGCTGAGGAAAACCAGTTTTTAAAAGCTCTTTCTTCAGGTTTAAGGAGTGCCCACGGAGACGGTCGTCTAAATGGAGGGGATTTGCCATGGTTAATCTCTCTTCGTACGTAGGTCTAACAAGGCCAAAAGACAGTTTGGTTGCGCGTCTTTGCACTTTTTCCAGCATTTCACGATCTCGAACTAAATCTGGATACCACGAAGGCCCAGCGTATTCAAATATGGGTCGGACATAGCACTTGTAAAGTTTGCAATATGTTTCGAAAGAAAGTTTTTTCTATTTGGAACAATTTAGAGTTCGCGCGTTTGCACATATGAGAAATATGATCATTCCACGAGTTTACTAATAAACTAAGGTCAGTATGTGATGAGACCATGTCTGTCCACTGATGGAATACGGATTTTGCGGGTTATTGTTTCCGACGTGTAACACGACACACTTATTAATGTTTAAAGGCATCAATCAATTGAAACACCATTCTTCAAATCTTTTAAACAATCGTCTATGCATAAGTTAAACAGCTATAGCGAAGCCACACATCCCTGTCTAACACCTTTTACGGTGTTAAATCAGTCCGTGTAGGCTTCGTTAATCTTGACGCAAGCAGTGGAATCCTCGTAAAGTGATTGCAGTGCTCGTATCAAACTACTGCTTACCCATAGACAATGTCGACCACAATTTATTTCTCACCACTCTGTCATGGGTCTTTTCCAAGTCTTGATAAATATGATAAACAAGCATTAATATCTTTTGATATTTATTATTTTATTTTTCATTACACAATTTTTATTAGCTTTTTTACTAGAACATGTAATAAACAAAAGCGGCAGGATACAATACCACTAAGGCTTTTCTACAGAAAATAAACTAAACACTTTTCTTATAATTGCTGTTCCGAATGTGTCATTTTTAATTATTCAAACGATCCCTCATTAGTAAAACAACTAAAAAATTAATTTCGAACACACAGAAAGAGTTTTCCAATTTTAATGAATTTTTTTCTTAGACTGTAATAGAAAATAATAACAATAATACTAAATCTACTTATCCTATACAGTATCTGATACCGTAATGTGTTGCCAAGTAAATCTGCTTGCAGAATATATTTTTTAGTTATGACTTTTAACATTTTTATTTGTATGGTTCTTCCATTATCAATTGCAGAACACAGTTATGTAAGGAGTAATCAATATTTAATATATACGCACGGCACTCGTGCCAAAATTAAAAAAAAATAATGTTTACGTCCCGTATAGAATCTGGTATAAATTAAAGAAAGCGTCTGTCCACGTTGACTTGATTAACGTGTCAAAATTCACAAACTAAGTTATTCAACCAATGGGAACAGCGAATCATAAGGTTAAACGCACTGAATTTGCCGAGGGATGTCATGAGGTTGAAAAAGCTATAATTAATCCTGTTAGATAGTCTGTAATATCAGTGGGATAGTATGATGTGTTGAATTTAGAAATTTAAATAAATAAATAGAAATATGGCGTTTTGGAGACCATGGGCTAATAAAAATAATGAAATTGCACAGACAGATATGAGATTAACAATGAAAATTTAGACATGAGTATTTTTAAAAATAATAAATTCATAAAATGAAGTATCTCCGCCTATGGCAGATCAAATAATGTTGTCGGTAAGGGTTTGGAACATATTTTTATATTCTGCAATTGATAATGGAAGAAATATAAATGATATTACACTATTGAAAATTGGAAATAGTGAAACTAAGACGTAATTGCGTTTCTCTGTAAAAATAAAAGAAACAACATTTAAAACTTTTATTTCAGGTTTAACATTGAAAAAGGTGTGAGACAGGGATATGTGACTTCGCCATGGCTGTTTAACTAATACATGGACTATTGTTAAAAGATTTGAAAGAGAGTGCGTATGGATTGAAAATGAATGATTTGATCGTCAAATGCCTTCTTTACGCCGATGATCGAGACATATTAGCGTCATCTGAAGAGGAGTTGCAGGCGATGGTTAATGTTATGCATGATGCCCTGAAAATCAAAGGGATGAAAATAAATGTAAGCAAAACGAAAGTAATGATTTTTGAAAGAGAAGAAAGCATGACAAACTGTGGAGTTTCGATTGAGGGAGAAAGAGTGGAACAAGTAAATAAATTTGTCTACTTGGGTTCAAAGTTTACGAGAGATGGAAAGTATGACAGTGACATTGAGCGAAAGGTGTTGGCAGGAAGACAAATGAATGGGGCACTGCATAGCTTTATGAATAGCCAGAAAGTGTCAAAAAAGGCACGTCTGGATGTGCATAGAGGTGTGTTGGTTCCTACCCTCATGTATGGTAGTGAATGTTGGGTTTGGCAGAAGAAGCATAAACATGGGATTAATGCTACGGAGATGAGTAGTCTGAGAAGTATAGCCGAAATGACTAGGTTGGATAAAGTAAAAAATAGTGAGATAAGAGAACGCTGTGGTGTAAAAGAAGAAGTGGTTACAAAGATAGATAAAGGAATGCTTAGATGGTTTGGACACTTAGAAAAGGATGAAGAAAGATTGATGAAACAAATTTATAAGGCGAGTGCGAATGGACAAGACAGTAGAGGTCGACCTCGGCATAAATATCTCGATCAGATCAACATTGTTTTGAAGAAAGGCCAGGTCAAGAGTACCAACAACCGACGAGCATGTATGAGAGCACTGATGAAAGTAGAGGACGCAAAAGATGTGTTATAACCGTAACAAGTGGAAGGAAGTGGTCTCTGCCTACCCCTTTGTGAAAAAGGCGTGACTTTATGTATGTATGTATGTTATTCCCTGGTAAGTTAGACGTACACACCGTCGCTAACAGTGTCATACTGATTATTCACATGTCGATGAAGTAGGGACAATTCAAATTAGAGTCATGTGTGTGGCTAATTAAAATTAAATTAATGGTTAATTAATAGTGACAGTTTTAATATCTCAAACGCCAAAACGGCGTCAAAATAAAATAATGTCAGGAATGTTCAAAAAAGGTTGGAATTAAACCAATATATAGTGCTGTTGGTTTGACGTTTGGATTTAATTACTTTCTGATTTTTATAAAGCGATAGTCTAATTTTGTTGTACAAGTAAGTTAGAGAGATTGTGATCACTGTAGTTTTTTAAATTGACGTCCTGTATAGTACGATGTTAAAAACAAAATAAAACGCTTCGTTAAAATCCGTGATCGTGTCGCTAACGTAATCATAAGTCACCGTTCTACGAAAAAAGAAATATTAAAAAAAAAGAACATATTTTAATTTGGAGTAAATCCTAGGAAATGAGTCCGGTACAATTTTCTTGTTTAATGAGGTTATAATAGGAGATACGCTCTGATGAATACCAAGGAGCATTGCCTCTCTGCTTCAGATTATATCTGAAAAATGAACGCACCATCAGTAGTGCGTCCACACTATAAACCATACTCTTAACCCTTTTAAAAAGTTGAAAAACCTTTTCTGAACACGCGAGAATGTTGGAATCATTATAAATGTAATGTAAATATCGTTTAAATTAGTTTTGTAGGAACGTCTACCATGAG
This sequence comes from Agelastica alni, assembly GCA_950111635.1. NCBI lineage: Eukaryota > Metazoa > Arthropoda > Insecta > Coleoptera > Chrysomelidae > Agelastica > Agelastica alni. The sequence goes on along the minus strand of OX467716.1, from coordinate 4,805,587 downwards.
ATTGTGATTTTACTAAATTAATTATTTCAATTCTAATTTGCCAACTATAAAAATAAATGCATAGCTTTATGAACAGCCAGAAAGTGTCAAAAAAGGCACGTCTGGATGTGCATAGAGGTGTGTTGGTTCCTACCCTCATGTATGGTAGTGAATGCTGGGTTTGGCAGAAGAAGCATAAACATGGGATTAATGCTGCGGAGATGAGTAGTCTGAGAAGTTTAACCGGAGTGACTCGGTTAGATAAAGTAAAGAATAGTGAGATAAGTGAACGCTGTGGTGTAAAAGAAGATGTGGTTACAAAGATAGATAAAGGAATGCTTAAATGGTTTGGACACGTAGAAAGAATGGATGAAGGAAGATTGACGAAACAAATTTATAAGGCGAGTGTTAATGGACGGAAGTCGGTAAAGGTCAACCTCGGCAAACATCGATCTCGATCAGATCGACATTGTTTTGAAGAAAGGCCAGCTGTCAAGAGTACCAACAACCGACGAGCATGCATAAGAGCCCTGTTGAAAGTAGAGGAAGCAAAAGATGTGTGTAAGAACCGTAGCGGTGGAAGTGGTCTCTGCCTACCCCTACGGGAAAAAGGCGTGACTATATGTATGTATGTATGTAAAAATAAATGTACGAATTAAAAAAAAATCTATCATTTATTAGTACAAAATGTTTTTATGCACCCACCTAATTACTTAATCATCCAGAATAGACGTCGCTTCGATGGGTAGGTACATGTAATTTGGTTTCCAGAGTGAAAAGGGTCAGAAAAAATGTGTAATTCGGTTCCTAATTTTTATTTACCTGGTTCCCGGAAAGAAAAATTATTCCAACCAATTGAAAAATTTGTTTATTAGTGTGACTAAACAAGCTCGATTTAAAAACACAACTGACTGTCACAGAAGCAATACAATGCACAATATCAATTTTTTAAACTAAATAAGTCTGGAACCAAATTACACATAAAAATCAGGTAAACCTAAAATATCAATATTATCAATTAAACTGCATTTTTACATTATTTTTAAATTAACAGATTTTTTTACAGTAAACACTAATATATAACCTTAAAAAATATCTTAGAAATCTCGGAAAACAATCATTCAAAAACTTTGTAAAAGTAACAGCGCTGTACTTTATGTGAACCTTTTACCAACTGCTTTACAATTTGTTTCATAGGCGTACATAATGTTATTTCAGAGTCATTTTATTGTTTAACTAGCATTTATCTGCGACTCCAGGTCTTTTCTAATACTTTCCCGCTTTTTCAATTTCTTTTCTATAGCCAACGGCTGAACCGATTTTGATGAAACTTTCAGCCAATCTTAAGATTGGCCCGGCAAATGATCGTATAAAGTTTGGTAGCAACACCGAATTTTCAACCCCGAAACGTGAACTTTTTGAATTTCTTTTCTATAGCCAACGGCTGGACCGATTTTGATGAAATTTTTAGCCAATCTTTAGATTAGCCTGGCAAATGATCGTGTTAAGTAAGGTAGCAACCCCGCATTTTTAATTTGAACGTGAATCTAACTTATTTAATTGATATGTCAAATTTAATAATAATGATAATTATTATGATTTATGGTTTTTTTTGGAACGATACAGAATAGATTAACATGGCCCCTGCGCAACAATAACACATGTAAACATTAAAATATATTGTATTCTTTTATTAGGTGTTTTTTATATGAAAAAATTTGTTGAATATGTTAGCAAGGCCCATGCGCAAGGATGTTACGCACGTCGTGCAGAAAAATAAAATTACTTAAAAATCACATTGGTAGAAATTTTTTTTTATTTATTAGACTATTATATGCCACGTGAGAAATCGTAATTCCAATATTTGTATTTCTGCTTAAAACTAATATTTTTTAAGTACCTTGTTTAATGGTAAATGTGAGTTTTACGCATTGCATCAACTTTTACTAGGAATAAAATTTTCTGACAAATCAGTACATTTTTAAGTCATTCTAGTGAATGAAGAACATGTTAAAACAAAAAATAATCTACAGCACTGGTTTTTAGTCGAGGTTTTTCAAATAATTAGAGTACTTCGTGTCCTCTTGAAGTTCATTAATAGAGAACGAGAGCTCAACAAAGGTATTTTGTTGAATCATGCTTTTCACACGGTTGTAGTTTTCTGGCTCATTTTAAAAATGTTCCTCTCGCATTTCACTTCGTTGGCGTGCACGGTGTTAATATTTGTGAACTCATCGATTTTAAATTTCAGCTCCTTGGTTTTTACCCTTCGTTTACAAAAAAAGCATACAAAATAACTGAGATTGTTTTTAGATTCGTAGAAAAGTTATAGGTATATTTAAGACGTAGCTAATTACAATAAAAGATCGACAAAAATAAAATTTTTATTTTTTATAAATGTTTTTTTTTTATTTTTTTTGGCATAGACTACTGTGCTCATTAGCCCTTCGAAGTAGGGTTTGTTGTTTTTCACTCCATTAATCTATATTTTTGTTAGTAAGCGTGTTTGTCTGAGGTATTTAATTGTGGTTGTTTTTTATTTGGGGGTTGAAGGATATCTCGTATTAAGTTGGGTATGATAATTTGTTGTCGTGTAGCGGTAAACTGAATGTGAATGTGGCGACAAAAAGCAGTGGTTTGGGTCAATGGAAAACTAAGCGACGAATGCCAGATTCGGCGTGGAGTGAGACGGGGATGTATACTGTCTCCACTGTTGTTCAACCTATATTCTGACAAAATATTTAAACAGCCGTTGCATGACCAGCTTTGCAGAGTTAAGATTAACGGCGAAGTGATCAATACCATTCACTATGCCGATGACACCGCAATCTTGTGTGATGATCTCCAGGACCTTCAACGTCTTTTAGACTTGGTCAACGTGATGGGACAAGAAATAGGTCTAAACATAAATGTTACTAAAACTAAGTTTATGGTTTTCAGCCGTCAGCCGTATAATGATGCTGCGCTGCAAATGAATGGTCAAAACATTGAAATGCTTTCATGTTTCAAATATCTTGGTTGTTATATTACAGAGCATCTCGACCCGAATAAAGAAGTCAAGTGCAGGATCGAGTCAGCTCGCGCAACCTTTCAAAAAATGAGATCGCTCCTCTGCAATAATAATCTAAATTTAAAGCTCCGCCAGAGAATGATCAAGTGCTACATATGATCTATGCTATTGTAAGGGGCAGAGATTTGGACCTTAAAGCAGCAACCATTAATCGTCTTGAAGCATTTGAAATGTGGCTACATAGACGTATGCTCCGAATCCCATGGGTAGCCAAGCAGACAAATGAAAAAGACAAGCCTCGTTGTTAAGGGAGAGTGGACCGGAATTCGAAGCGCAGAACAACTCTTTAGAATCGCCGAAGACAGAGCACAGCTCGCCATTGTGATTGCCAACATCAGGAGGACCAAAAGAAGAAGAAGCGGTAAATTCTGGGCAGTCCAAGAGGAGATGTGTTATGGGTTGGTTACAGTGGTTGCATACTGGTGGTCTCTCTCCCTTCAACAGTTGAATATGTGTGAGGTTGGTGTGACCTATTTTTAAGCCTGTGAGCGCAACTGGTTTTCGCCTACATGATGAGATTTTCGTGATCCATGGTTCTATGGAAGGTTTAATATTTTTCAGGTATCTGTTGCTTGCAGACCAATCATCCTGCCATTGGTTTCGTATTCTACGTTTGAAATGACTTTTTGTATCATCAGATCGCATACTTATATTTTCTGGTTCCCCACTTCTTGCGGATTTAATTCTTAATCTTAATAAACTTCGGAGTTTTTGCGTGCGGAAAAGGTACTTTGCGCACGTGTTAGGAACAATATTTTTCTTACGAGCTTCATATCAAATAACAAAAATAAAAAAATACAATTCATTTAATAGGTAATTTTTTATTAAACTTGAAAGAAAGAAGTAATTATACAACAAAAAAATTACATATTAGGTGTATAGCAAAGAATTGAAATATTTACGATGACTGATTATGGAGACAGATCGCAAACTCAGTGTGTAATTTATTTAATGAGAAGTATCCAGAAAGACCCATAGCGCAGTCAACAAGAAATAAAATTGAAAAGAAATTTCGAGAAACTGGTACGGTTGAAAATGCACTCAAATCAGGTCGTCCCCTGTATATTTTATGATACAACATTAGATGTTCTACTTCTGTGCACACTTCGTAAGGTTAGTCGTGATCTCGATGTTAGCAAAACAACAATACACAAATTAATAAAACTTGAAAAATGACATCCCTATAAAATCACACTTGTTCAGAAATTAAACGAAGATGATCCAGATAGAAGAATAAAATTTTGCGAAGCAATGATGGATAACTGAAGCCGAGATCCTCTCTTGGTACAGAACATTATTATTTCTGATTGGGCTACTTTCACATTAAATGGCGAGGTCAAAATTGTAGATACTGGCCAAAAAAAAACCTTAACTGGATACGTGAGCATCATACATAATACTCACAAAAGGCAAATTTATGGGCTGGCATTGGAAGAAATAGAATCATCGGACCCTACTTTTTTTAAGGTAATTCAAACGGGCCAACATACCTTCAGTTTTTAAGGGGGTATCTCGTACCTGCTTTAATTAATTTATTTTACAGTAGAATTGGTGCGCCACTGCATTATTCTGCATATGTTTGAAGGTAGCTAGTTGAATTTTTTCCGAACAGGTGGATTGGTAGACGTGGATATATTGAACTGCCAGGGAAGTCGCCAGACTTTAACCTTTTGGTTTATTTTATGTGGGGGCCACTCAGGAGAATGATTATAAAACGAAACCAGCAAATACGGGTGGCCAACCGAAAACGAAACAGAGCTATTTGCAGGAACCCCGTTAACATTTTAGAAAAACGCTCAGGACCGTCGATTTTTGATTAAAGGGGGACACTCTTTTCCGGTATTTTTGATTCCACTTCTTTCAACTCCAAGCGAGGGTAAGAATTACCCCAAAATTTTTAAATGGCATTGGGGGTCGAATAAGATGTCTTTTGAAAGCTCTGACAATTCTCTTTACAATAGTCTTTAAATTTTACGTTTCCTTCCAATACTTTGATAAAAAATAACAATAATATTCCAATTATTTTAGTTGATTACTTACTACTTAATTGATTAAATGTTGAAACTGATGACCGCCCGCTTCCATACAATAATAAAAATTTTGTTCAAAACGTTCACGCACATTCCCAAGAATTTCCGGAGTAATTAGACGGCACTCGTCAACGATTTTTGACGCAAATCTTTCAACGACGCTGGGTGTGTTTTATAGACTTTACTTTTCAGACGTCCCCGCAAAAATAAATCGAGTGGCGATAAATCTGGCGATCGTGGAGGCCATTCAATGCTGCCTCTTCTCCCAATCCAATGCCGTGGAAAACGTTGGTCAAAATTCTGACGAACAATCGCCGCATAATGTGGACGAGCACCGTCCTGTTAAAAATAAAAATGATATCATACTATGGATTACTTTTAAATACATCAGTCAAGGCAGGGTCAATAGCGTCTTTCAGTAATTGCAAATACATTTAACCAGTCAATAGCGGCAATTGTGTTGATTTACCGTCCCGTGCAAGAAAAAACTAGGTACTAAATTTATACCATTGACGTACTTAACTCGAACGAATGACATTTTTACCGTTCGTGATTTTTTTTTTTTTTGTTTTACAAGAGGAAAATCTTTTATAGACAAACAGCGCTTTCACTGCTCTGAAAAGAGCGAGTTTCGGCGCTGAATAGTGTGGGACTCATTGACCGCTCGGTCAACGTTACCCACTAAAAAACTCTTGTGTGTGATTTTTTGGGCTTATTGTCCCTTGGGAGGGGACAATCTTACCCCTTGTGTAGGTGTGGAATTTGAAAATGCTGTGTGTTGTGTTTCAGTGTAAAAAACGGGGGGTTTTATTTAAGGGGGGGAGGGTGCGAAACATTAAAGAATTTTACTTCTTAGATTTTTGTGTCTGCCGCTTTGACGACCTGGTAAAATGTCGAAATTTATAAGTGCGTTTGGATGTGAAACGGCTTTATCGAAAAAGATTTTATGACGATTTTTTAGGTATTCTGTAATCGTTTCGATTTTTAGATCTTTATGTAAGTCGGACATTCTGATGTACCAGGGGGCGTTTGTTATACGTTTTAAAATTTTATTTTGAAATTTTTGTAGTTTATTTTTTGTGGATTTTGCTGCTTGACAGAAGGAAATACAGCCATAAAGTAATTGTGGACGTATAATTTGTTTGTAGATTAGAATTTTGTTTTTGAGGTTTAATTTGCTTCTGTAATACAGAAGATTACGGAGTCTGCCGGATGTTTTGTTACAACGCGAGATTTGCGTGTTTATGTGCGAGTGCCATGAGAGTTTTTTGTCTAAATCTATACCTAAGTATTTTACTTTATTTGTGTAAATAATATCTCTATTATGAACCTTTAATTGAGGCATATTCGGGTTTCTTTTTCGAGAAAAGAGAATAGCTTGCGTTTTTTCGGCGTTTAACTTGATTTTCCAAGTTTTAGTCCATTTTTCTATTTCGTCTATTTGCCTTTGCATATTTATGTGAAGATATCTTAGATTTTTATGTGTGCTAAAGGCCGCAGTGTCGTCTGCGTACATAGCTAGTTCGGTTTTTGATGTTTTCGGAGTATCTGCTATGTAAAGATTGTATAGGGTTGGCGATAACGTTGAACCTTGCGGTACGCCGGCTTCTATACTTCTATCCGTAGACTGTTTTTCGTTAATTTTTACGTTAAATTTTCTGTTTTTTAAAAATGAGTTTATCATCTTTATTTGGCTTATAGGAAAGTTCATCCTGTTTAATTTATATAGAAGAGCTTCGTGCCATACTTTATCGAAGGCTTTTTGTATATCGAAAAGTATCATTAAGGTACTTTTCTTCTTATTGAACCCTGTAGTTATGTGTTCTACAATTCTTGCGAGTTGCGATTCTGTACTGTGATCTCTTCTGAAGCCGAATTGTTCATCCGGGATCACTTTATATTTTTCTATATAATCTTGTAATCTTTTTAAAATTATTTTTTCGAATAATTTGCCTAAACAAGGTAGTAGGGAGATGGGCCGCCAATTTTGAGGGTTTTGTAGATTTTTGTTAGGCTTCGGTAAGATTATTATTTGTGCTTTTTTCCAGATGTTCGGAAAATAGCATGAGAGCAGGCAATCGTTAAAAATTCTCGCCAATAAATCGATTAAGTTATCGGGGAGATTTTTCAACGCTTTATTTGTAATTCTGTCCTCTCCAGCAGCTTTTTTAACTTTCAAGTTTTTTATAAGCGCTTTTATTTCGATGAAATTTGTCGTTACTGTTTCATCTACTTGATTTTGATAGTTTATTATCGCATTTGCTTGTCTGTCGATATAATTTGCGAGGTTCAGATCGTAAAGTATATCGACGTTTGGTTTGAATTGTAGTTCGAAAGTGTCGGCGAAAGCTTCCGCTTTTTCCCTATCTGTGTAGACTGGACCGTTTTCGGATAATATAGGTGGTATTTTTATCTTTTTATCTTTGCATAACGCTTTGGTTAGCTTCCAAATATTTGTTTTATTATTTGGTTCTGCCGAATTTAACTTGGAGAGTTTTTCTTCCCAAGTTTTGTTTCTATGATTTTTTATATGCCAGTTTATCTGGTTCGTTAATCTGTTTGCTTCGATTTTTATCCTACGATCCAGAGTTGCGAATGCTCTTTTTGTTAGTCTATTTCTTTCTTTTATAAGATCCCGAATATGTCTCGGAAGTTGTATAGGGTTTGTTTTTAGAGGTATTATTTTGGAAGCTTGATTAAAAGCTTCTAAAATATGAGTTTTTACTGAAATCGTGTTATTTTCGATTTCTTCCGCGTTATTTGTTCGATTTAAATTTAATGGATTTACGTTTAGGATAGATTTAAACTTTTTCCAGTCCGTTTTTAGGGTTGTTTTGGGTATTTTTTCGAATTTGTGACCAAGATGTATTATTACCGGGGTGTGGTCTGAGGGAAGTTCGTTAAGAACTTCGAGGTTTATCTCTTTTGAAATATTTTTAGACAGAACGATGTCTAGAATGTCGGGGCATCTTATGTGATGATGGGTAGGTTCATCGGGGGCGTATAAAGCGATGAGGTTGTCGTTTACGAACTCCTGCAGACGTTTACCGTTCGCAGTTGTTCGTTTACAACCCCAGTCTTTGTGTTTGGAGTTGAGATCTCCTGCTATTAATGTGGGGGTGTTTTGAATAAAGAAATGTTTGAAAAAAGGTATTTGGAGGGTTTTTTGAGGGGGGTTGTAACACGAAATTATGTTAATAGGACCGTCACTCATGTGCACTTGTATGGCGGTGTTTTCGGCGAGGTTTTGGGGGGCGGTGGGGATCTCGTGATGCGAGATGTCATTTTTGATGAAAATAGCCGTGCCACCTCCTTCTCTATTTTCTCTATCGTTCCTGTACGTGGTGAAATTTTGTAATGTAAAATGTCTAGATGGTACCGTTCGTGATTGTTTGCAGATAAGTTTTACATTTAAAATCTAATTTCTCAATAACTAATAAACGGAATTTTAAAATTTAAAAACTATTGTACAGAGAATTGTCAGGTCTTTCAAAAGACATCTTATTCGACTCCCAATGCCATTTAAAAATTTTGGGGTAATTCTTACCCTCGATTGGGGTTAAAAGTAGTGGAGTCAAAAATACCGGAAAAGAATGTCCTCCTTTAATAAAAAATCGACGGGTCTAAGCGTTTTCGGTTGGCCACTCCGTATTGAAGAATTAAAAGAGATAATTCGAATATAAATAAACAATTTTTCTCAAGAAACCATAAACAAGGCTCATCAACAATTTGTACAACGTTTGACGTATAAGATAAAGTCATTTATCAATTTCTGGATTACTTTCAAATTCTTGTATTAATCATAAGAAATCTATAAAATTTTCGTTTTCGTTCGTGAGATTGCCACACTCGCTACGATCGTGGACAAACTCTCACCTCACGAAAAAAACAGTATTTTCATCTCTTGTTGTAAAATATACTATTTTTATGTTACAGTTATCTTTTTTGCAATAGTTTAATATTAAGTAACGAATTGTTGCCCAGCTTTAGGGCAGCAAACAGTTTAAAACTTCACTAACGAAACATAATTTTAATTGGTTTTAAAAGTGCTTGTACTTATGAACGAACCCTCTATTTCTCCCAATTAAGGTTGATATTTTTTGTGACCAAACTATTACAGTAATTAATTATAAAATAATTAATAGCACGGTCGACTTTGACTGTGTTAAGATTTAAATTGTGCAATTTTAGACGAAATTATTTCAGTTCCTTGAACTTTTTTGAGGTAATTAACTTGAAGTATGTAATCGCATTTGTGTCAGAATTAAATTATCGCTGTTTTTGCGTGACTAGAAACTTACTACCGACATTTTTTAAAGGATACACGTTTTGAGCTTCGAGCTGCACACAAACTCATTTGAAATATCTTCGTATAAATGGACCCTGAGGTATCGCCGATGCAATTTGTTTGCATTTATGTTAGGCACAATTTTTTTAAACAAATTTTCCCGTTTAATTTTCCACGTTACATTTAAATTTCGTACGCGACCATTCAGGAATTCTGGCAATGCGCGCCGACTCCGCCAATGAATATTTTAACAAAAAGCAGCATTTTAAAAATAGACACAAAATAAAACCATATTAAATTGTAATAGTCTCAGCCAGAAACCGACCGCAAACATGCATTCGGTATAAAGTTTTATTTGGAACAAGTTTTTTTATTATGACACAACGTTAACTTCAGATGAAAGAGCATTATTCTCTTGGGAAAAAGAGAGCTGCTTCCTTTCTGATGGCAATTAATTTTGCTTTTGCTACGATTTACAATGAGAATGTTCAACAATATCGCTACATAAAATAGATTTTGATTTGAATAATCGGGATTATTAAAACGAATTTGGTTTACAGTTTGATATCTACTGTTATCTCTATACATAAAATGTTCTTTCTTCATTAGAGGGAGATGCTTAGCGACTTTGCGGGACCTTTGTACTCGTCTCAAGCTTCTGCTAACACCATTATGACACTGTCGCTTTGTAGAAGGCCAGTATTTTCGTAACAGGGTTTCGCTTTAACTTTCTTTGGAGGGCAGAAGTACGCTCCCAGGCATGGAAAACTTTTTGCTGAGAATATTCTTCTTCTTATAGGGCATCTCCTATGGAAGGTTTGCTGTCCCCAGTCCCTTGGGTGTTTAAGGCAGAACACACGGCGTCTACCATTATTTCTCCTTTCATTAATCTTCTCCCGAACTATTTATTTATTTCAACTTTCCTTAGTCCACCTTCCTTCCTAAAGGGTGGTAAGTAAAGTTAAGTTTTAATTTTGCTAATAGCGGTAATTTTCAACATTAATTAATCGTATTTTATTCTTGCATTTTCCATCTTTACCGTTTTCTACTTTTAATAAAAAATCTAATTGAGAAGTGTGTTGAAAAAATACCGGTGGTTAGTCTTTTGCGAATGCACAGAAATTACAAAATTTTGAGGTTCCATCTTTACTTAAATTTAAAAAAAAATTAAAACCAAATTTTATTCACCACCTTTTGGGGGTGATATCTTGGAAGGGGGTGGGCTGAGGAAATTTTGTTATGGGAAGGATCTATCATAATTTCAAACGGACAATCACCTGAATTTTTCGCATACATTGAGAAACACCTTGTATATTAGCTATAAATTTAATAATTAAGTCACATAGTTGTTTTATGTTAAATCATGTTTATGATTGCATTTTAATAAATAGACTGTATTCCCCAAAAGCAATCTAAAGACATACACTGGTCATTTAACACCTAGTTGCATACAATAGATTGTATACAGGGTGATTGATTAGTGTGATAAAGCTCAGTTATCATAGGTGTTACCAAAAAAAAATATTTATAAAAATTGTAGGCATTTTTAAGCTTCACATTTAAAATTTAATAATAATGTGTTCCAAAATACGGTTCCATCCTGTCCCCCACCTTATTGCTTTTACACATCAACGACCTCTTGAAAACCACCACGAACCCCATTTACAATTTCGCAGACGATAGTACACTTGTCTCAACTTTCACATCCTATCGATCACTTTCGGTGAATGATACAAATAGACTCAGGCAGGAACAGATTGATTCCATCAATAGAGATCTTAAAGCAATCGTCGAGTGGGGAACCAACAATCTTGTTCAGTTTAACGCCCAAAAAACACAAAGTGCCACGTTTTCCAAGAAAGTGAATTCCTCAAATCATCCCATCACAATGTCCGGAAATACCCTTGAACCAAGTCCCTCCATCTCGATTTTGGGAGTCACGGTGTCCAATAATATGTCTTGGCATGACCATGTTGCTAACATCGCAAAGTCGTCAAGCCAGAGGCTAGGTTTTCTGTGGAAAGCCAGAAAGTTTTTTACTCCTGATCAACTGTTGACGACGTACAAGGCTCAAATCAGATCTCTACTGGAGTATTGCTCGCACATTTGGGGTTCAGCACCAAGGCATTCTCTTCGTCTTCTAGATTCCATTCATAAAAGAGCTATTCGCTTGATAAACAGCTCAACTCTCACAGATACCCTTCTTCCTCTAGAACATAGAAGAAGAGTTGCAGACCAGTCATAGCTCTACAGATATTTCCATGGCAGATGCTCCAGAGAAATAAAAACTCTTGTACCACCATTGGCCACATTCGGCCGAAGAACACGGCACGCTGATCAGTCTCACCCATTTACTCTCAAGATTGACACTACAATGACCAATCTTCATCAAGATTCCTTCTTTTACAGGGCTGCTACGGAATGGAATAAGCTATCAAAATCAGTTTTTCCAGAGAACTATGACCTGCAACTTTTAAAAAAGCGTGTCCACAATCATTTCCTTTCTATAATCCCTTCCCCTTCTAATAGTCGCAGTGCGGGCCGTCCGCTGCTGGACGTAAGCCTTCCGTTTACATTTCCATTTTTTACGATCTTGAGCCACACTCATCCACTGACTTTCGATTCTTTTTATGTCATCTCTTCATCCTGTGGGAGGTGTTCCTACACTTCGTTTGTCATTTTGCGGTCGCCACTCCAATAATCTCTTCGTCCACCTATCATCATTGCGTCTAGCTACATGTCCTGCATACTGCCACTTTAGTTTCGCAATTCTTGTTATTATGTCTTCCACTTTCGTTCTTTTGCGGATATCTAAGTTCCTAACACGATCTGATAGTTTTATTCCCAGCATAGAGCGTTCCATTTTACGTTGAGTTATTCTAAGTTTTTCTGCACTCGCTCTTGTTAGCGTGAGTGTCTCTGCTCCTTAAGTCATGACAGGGAGCACACACTGATTTATCGCTTCTAGACTATTTTATCTGGGGATATCTAAAAAACATTGTGTACAAGACAAAACCTGATAATCGGGATGAACTGAGAAATAGAATACTAATAACAGCCCGTCAAATAACAAATCAGCAATTGCGTAATACCATATAAGCTTTTTATAATAGACTTGGATACTGTCAAATAGAAGAAGAAAGACCCTGTATACTTCTAATCGACTTATGCAGATGGCCTAAATTATTTGAAAAATACTTTTTTTAACATTTTTTTTTGTAACCCCAACAGGAATCGAAATATTAGCAAGTTAAGTTACTTTTTATACACACTGTTTTATTTTATATTATACAGGATGCTTAAAAAAATCTCTAGAATAGGTATAAAACTAAAAAATAACTACGCCATCCGTATTCAAGATAAAGGGCGTTGAAGAAAAAACATATATACACATTCATTACGATTTTTCCGAAACTACTGGAAACATTCCAATGAAATTTTATACGAATATGTTTTAGAAGCTGATACATCCCATGAATTTGTTTTTTTATTTGACTCTTATAGAGGGCGCTAGTTACACGGTTCGTACCAAGTAGAATTGAACATAACTTTTTTAACGTTAGATTTATTAATCAAAATTTCCAGTCAACTTAAATATCATTCAATTTTACTCCAAAATGGTACTCTTGGTAAAACTCGATACCGTTTGCGGAATATTTTGATTTGAAAATTATGAAGTAATAACCAAATTGTTTTTCTTTAACGCCCTTTATTTTGAATACGGATGGCGTTACGAAAATTTTTTACTAAGCAAACCCCAATTATTTTTCAGATTTCTACCCATCCTAGAGACGGGATCACCTTTTTTGAAACACCCTGTATATTTAAAATATTTTTTTAATACACTGCAATTACGAACCTTTTATTTTGAGTGTTTAATATTAACTTTATTTTTAAATTACATAAAATTTTAATGTTTTGTTTGTATAATTTACCTCTTTAAACCTTAAAATTCATTGGATAGTGATAAAAACAGAACCAAAAGAAAATAGGTCAAAGATAAGTACGTAATACCTAGCAACGGTTGAGCAGTATATTTGTTGCAATTATAATTGGACTCGACCAGAAACATTGTTGACTCTTACGTGTTCGTGTGCTTGAAGGATTTTGAAAAAGCCTTTGACAAAGTCCGACATGACAAACTTATGGAGATACTCAAAACAACTGGTATTGATGACAAAGATATCCGCTTAATAGGTAATATTTATTGGCACCAGTCTTCCAAAGTCAGAATTAACGGTCACCTGACGGAAGATGTTGAAGTGAAGAAAGGTGTGAGACAGGGATGTATATTGTCTCCACTTCTTCTTAATGTATACTCTGAAGAGTTATTTGGGCAGGCCCTAGGAGACATGGATTTGAAAGTTGTGATAAATGGATAAATTCTCAACAACATAAGATACGCAAATGACACCGTAATACTCGCACAGTCCATCGATGACCTACAGAGACTTATTAATAGGGTGACTGAAACTTGCGAAGTATTTGGTTTGAAAATAAACTCGGCAAAAACCAAATACATGCTAATAAGCAAAGGAGTTCATAATCAGGTTGCTAGTGTCTACGTCAACGGAACACAATAAGACAGAGTCTCAAGTGCGAGCCACCTTGGTTGCAGGATAAACGAGGACTGGGATCCATCAGTTGCAATCAAAATACGTATCGAGTGTGCCTGGGCACCATTTATTCGCATGAAAAAACTTTTTATCAGTCACGATCTATCGATTGCCCTGGGAATAAGGATAATTAGAGCATATGTCTTTCCAGTTCTTTTGTATGAAGTCGAGAGCTGGACACTAACAGAAGCCAAGCTCAAACGTCTACAAGCTTTCGAGATGTGGTTGTACAGGAGGATGTTAAGAGTAAGCTGGGTGGAAAAGATCACAAAGGAGGAGGTGCTTAGAAGAAAGCATAAAGATACAGAAGTGGTCAATATTGTAAAACAACGAAAACTTGAATATTTCAGAGATATAATAAGACACCCAGAAAAGTATGATATTTTGCATCTTATAATACAGGGTAAGATTAATAGTAAGAGACGCCCCGAAAGACGAAGAGCTTTCTGGCTCAAAAATCTCAGACAGTGGTTTGGTCTCACCACTATACTTTTCCGAGCGGGTACCAACAAAATAATGATTGCAAACATGATAGCCAGAATGATCGCCAACGATCGTTAAACGGTCATGGCACCTACAAGAAGAACAAGAAACATTGTTGAGATTTTCGACTTTTGCAGGTCCCATTTAACGTTGGAATTGATTTTTCGAAAATAAATCAAAGATAAATGAGACATCCTGCACGTGTAAAGGGTAAATTGAAATTCATTTCTACACCGCTGCACAAGAGCAGTCAATATCCTTTGGTTCATTGTAATCCGTGTTAAATTCAAACTTTACAAAAACCACATAACTGACTTTTATTTTTATGCCTTTTAATCGATTTCGAACCGATATTCTGAAGAATGTTATTATTAGAGAACGGAAGCATTTTTCGGTTCAGTTAATACTTGAAAAAAGCGCCGTTCGATAGCTACTGTTGCGTAATCAACGCCCAACGCAATGCAGTAGTCAAAACCAACTTTAAAGGAGCAAGCTAGTAACATGTGACCCAAAATAAATTACCCTATTGAAAGATGAAATAACTTTTGCCAATGGCGTCAAATGTCAGTTCATTTATGACATTTGTTAAGTAAACATAATTAGAACTTGTGTGAAGAAACCACAGAACGCTATAATCCTCAGAAACACGGAATGATTGTGTCTATTTTTTCACGGAATAATTCGTCTGTGATTTTGGCATAGTGTGAATTTCGTCGTCGTTTTCCTGGTCGTCAATGCACACAGTACGAACGTTTCTGCATTCAGTCTCTTGTCTTGAAGAGACTGGATCAACAAGAGATTCATTGCACAGTGGAAAACCTCGAACTGCTCGTTATGCCCAGAATATTGCTTTACATTTTCTTTGGTCACCACAGTTTTGGGGGCTCCTGCACTTGGTGCACGTTGACAGGACTCTGTTCCCAGTTTGAAATCTCTTACCCGGTACGAAGGGGCAGAGTCACTTAATACTTCTACCATGTCCTTATAAATTTCTTGCAGTGATAACCCCTTTTTACAGATGTACTTCATCGCACCTCTTATCTCAATTTTGTCCATTTTTATAAAATCACTCCCACCACAACTGCTGGTATCAACAATTGTTTGAGTGTTATAGGATTTTTGATATTGATTAATCCAGCCCTTGTGTGGACATGTCACCAAATTAATAAGGTGATTCTAAGAATCTGGAGTTGCGCATCATTGTAATCTTATTTAAAATATACATTAAATTTTTTAATTTTAATCGGGTAATAAAAATCTTTTCCAGTCACCATGTGAATGTTTGTAACATGTCACTTTCAGGAGAAAGAAGTTTTAGCTACATTGGCGTCTATTAAAGCAAAACCCACCACAGGAACGGATCATATCCCTGCATTTATTGTTAGAGACTGTGCTTCAGTATTAGCTCACCCATTAACAACCCTTATTAATGTTTGCATTCGTTCACATACGATACCTTCTATGTGGAAGTGCTCTAAGGTATGTCCGATCTTTAAAAAAGGAACGCGAACTGATATAAAAAATTACAGGCCGATTTCAATTATATGCAATTTTTGCAAGGTATTTGAAATATTGGTGCAAGGAGTTCTGTATCAACACGTCAACAATTATATTTTAGACCAGCAGCACGGTTTTGTAAAAGGCCGATCAACAACAACAAATCTTACCGTTATTGCACAACACATAGCGGAAAATAAAGATAACAGAATTCAGACAGATGTTATTTACATGGATATGACCAAAGCATTTGACAGACTTAACCATAATTTAATGCTGCAAAAACTCTCGAATTTCGGCTTATCGAGTAACCTACTTGCGTTATTCAAATCATATCTGTCCGACCGCACACAGTATGTGCTGTTAAATGGATTTAGGTTTAACAAATACCTCGCCAAATCAGGTGTACCGCAAGGATCTAACCTCGGTCCACTACTGTTTAATATCTTTATCAATGACATTGGTGACATAATTAAGCTTAATTTTTTACTGTGTGCTGATGATCTAAAAATTTTCTCTCCCATCATTAATAAGACTGAATGTGAGAAACTATCGGAAAATCTTAATCAAATAAGCCAATGGTGCAGTCGTAATAATTTAGCGTTAAATCCTACCAAATGTTGCGTTATGTCATATACATTGAGATCTGATCCAATTATATTTGACTATAAGATGGACAATCATTCTCTAGATAGACCATCTAATTTTAAGGATCTTGGACTTTCGACCGAGAGCTGTCTTTCCAAAATCACATAGACAATATAACTACGTCAGCAAGCCGTATGTATGGATTTATAATTAGAGTAGGCCGCGACTTTAACCATTTAACACTTAAAACTCTTTACTATGCTTTTGTGAGATCAAAGCTAGAATATGCATCGGTTATCTGGAATCCATATTATCAAGTGCATATTTATAAACTGGAGGCAATCCAAAGACGCTTTCTCAAATAACTAAGTTTTAAAGTAGATCGGATTTATCCACCAATTGGCACGGCACACGAGAGTTTACTGTCAAGACATAGCTTTTTCACTCTGGATAGAAGACGAGAATGTTCTAGTGTCATTATGCTACAAAAAATAATTAACAATGAAATTAAATGTCAATGCTTACTACATCAGATAAACTTTAAAATTCCCCGTCAGGCATCTCGATACACCGACTCATTCTACACTACCACACCACGAACAAATATACTTAAAAACTCTCCTGTTCATACTATGTGTAGCAACTATAACATAATAAGTGACCAGCTTGATATATTCTATTGTAATGTGAGGCAAATTAAGAGATATTATTATCAGCAGTAATATTGTTGCGTTAGTCTTTAGCTTTCTACTAATGTTAGTCTGATTATGTAAATTGTGTATTACTCTTAAGCTTTTTATTGTTAGTACTATTGTGCAAATGTTTACTTTGTTACTGTTCTGTAATTGGAAATATTTTTTTCTGTGGAACAGTGTAAATAAATAAATAAATTAATAAGATGATTCCAAGAATCTGGAGTTGCAAAGTATATGAAAACATAGGATAAAAGCTTCTGGTGGAGAACGTTATCATTTCCAACGTCTTATTCTTCAGGGTAAAATAGAAGGAGGAAAAAGAGGAGTAGGTAGAATAAAATTCCATCCAGGCACTGCAAAATGCTGCAATTAATAGAATCATATAATGAGAGAAACGATGGACGCCTACGCGGGAATCTGCATGGCACTTTAAGAAGAAGAATAATTTTGTCCTCGAAAGGAACTTCGTGCATCATTGTTATTTTTTTTAAAATATACATTAACTTTTTTAATTTGAATCAGATAAACGTTTTTTCGTGTCACAACATGAATGTTTGTAACACTTAAAAAGTTTAGCACAAGAAATTGTGTAAAAAGGTTTTTATTACTTCTAATTATCACGTTCTTCTTTGTTGAGACAAATCGTATACCCCGGCTAAAAATTTGGGCACGTCTTTGAGTTTCTCGACAAAATGACTTTCAAAGAAACACAAATTACACAACGTAAAACGGTAACATAGTTTTTAGTAGTGACAAAAAGTTCATTTGTTTCAAAGAAATTTCGCCATTGTTAAGTTGACTGTTGCCAATGGTGTTCTTGGTTTATCGAATCAGCGATTGCTGATATGCTGACGATTCGGCATTTTTCTAATCATTGAAAAGTAAAGATTACGCAAGCCATTAACTTTATCCCATTAAACACATCTAAAAATTAAATAAAAGCTTTTTTATTAGTATGCACAAAACATAATAATTAAATAAATTTAATAATCTGTTGTTATCGTTTTTTGATGCGACTTTTCCTTTTTATATTTTATATTCCCAAAAATTCTTGTGAAAAAGACACTACATTATTGCAGTATGAGCCGTTTGCACGGGTTCTACCTAAATAAAAGTGCAGTAAAACACAGTTACCGAACATTTCATATGTAAGTACTCGTAAATAGACTAAGACACCCTTGAACAACGGACCCTCCTCACAACGACTTTGGACAATATTTACCCACATTTTTTTCTAAGTAATTCACCCGCGTTTGGCACCAGGAATTGTTAAGCAAATTATCTTCCCACTGTCTCCCAACCAAATTGCGCCAATGGCTCATGAGCTTCATGTAAGATCGCTCCTTACATATGGCAGATGACGGTATTTCTTCTGATGCGTTCAAAAACCAATGCCGGTGTCCCCCAGGGTTCCATACTGTCCCCCACCCTATTTTTTTTACACATCAACGACCTCTTGAAAACCACCACGAACCCCATTTACAGTTTCGCAGACGACAGAACACTTGTCTCAACTTTCACATCCTATCGATCATTTTCGGTGAATGATACAAATAGACTCAGGCAGGAACAGGTCGATTCGATCAATAGAGATCTTGAAGCAATCGTCGGAAACCAACAATCTTGTTCAGTTCAATGCCCAGAAAACACAAAGAAAGTGAATTCCTCAAATCATACCAACACAATGTCCGGAAATACCCTTGAATTAAGTCCCTCCATCTCGATTTTGGGAGTCACGGTGTCCAATAATATGTCTTGGCATGACCATGTTGCTAACAGCGCAAAGTCAGCAAGCCATAGGCTGGTAAAAATACTTTTTTACGTGTATTCTTGTGGCTAGCAAGTCAGGAACCATTCCGAAAATTTGGTGGTTTTTTGTTTCACTCAGTATCCCGGAGTGATATCCGAGTTGCTCCCCTTCAATTTACCTTTTCAGGGTCAGGAATCAGCAGGAAACTATTCTGAGAATATCCAGGGGAGGGAGATTCAAGAGGTATTCTTTCGCTGCCGTTGGTGTGGTGGACATAATTAGAGGCATAAATTGTCGCGTTTCCGGAAACCATTCTTTATTATTTATAGTTTAACAATATAAAAATTTTATTGAACTGAAAACGTTTAAAACAATGTACAAATGAGCATTTACGTTTTTGCTTGAGAATCCTGGGTACATAAAGAAAGCAACTAAACGAAAAAAATAAAAAAAAATAATAATTTCGTTTGGCCCCGAAAATTTCGACAAATTTCTAGCCCCAATTAAGTTTACAATTTTTCGCAAATAACTTTTTTATTTATTTCTTGCCAACAACTTGTTTTTCCATTTTCGGACCTCTTTGTACTACTATAAGGTTATTGTTCAATAAATACGCCACTTATATATTTACTTTTCTTATATAACAATTATTTATTAATTACAGCGCTTGAATCATTAACAACAAGGTTTAATTCATGTGAACATACATACAGACATATAGTCACTCCTTTTCTCCGTAAGGGTAGGCAGAGGCCACTTCTTTTCACTTGCTACGTTTCTTACACACGTTTTTCGCTTCTTCTAATTCGCTTTCATACATGCTCGTCGGTTGCTGGTACTTTTGACCTGGCCTTTTTTCAAACCAATTTAGATCTGATCGATATACTTTTTCTCCCTGTCTGGAGTGTGTCCAAGATATGAGGTCTTTCTTTTTTTAATTATCAATAGTAGCTCGTGTTCTCCGTGCGCAAAATGTCTTCGTTTGTGACTCTATTTTGAGTATGCAACTATTCAGCCACATCTCAAAGTCCTCCAGTTAGTTCATGGCTTCGACCTTCAGGGTCCATGATTCCACGCCATATAGAAGCACTGATAACGCATAGCACTTGACAAATCGAATTCGAAGATCTAAGTTAAATTCTTTATTAGTCAATATGAGGGCGGCCTCTATCCGGCATTTTATCTCCTTTCCAGACTCCCAGCGCTCATGGAGCCAAGATATTTGAACCGTTCAATGGGTACCTCGTCAATGGTTAACATGCTGTTGACAAATATATGTGGGTTTCTAGTCACTACCATAAATTTCGTTTTGTCCATATTCATATTCAAGTCTATATGCTTACTGTATGCGTTCACTCTATTGGCGATAGCTTGCAAGTCTGATATGCCATCCGCGATCAGAACTGGATCGTCTGCATATCTGATATTGTGGATCCAAACTCCATTCACTTTTATACCCATTTCTATCTCCTCAAGTGCTTCATGAAAGATTAAACAGCATTGGTGGCAAAATACAACCTTGACGAACCCCACTACAGATTTCGATATCATTGGTCAGCCTGCCATCGACTTTAACTTTAGCCGTTTGGTTCCAGTACAAACTCTCCATGCATCGAATATCTTTCTGGTCTAAGCCCATACCTTTTAAAATTTCTATTAGCTTGTCGTGTTGAACATTATCAAATGATTTTTGATAGTCTATAAAACACAGAGCGACATCTTTGCGCTGGTCAAAACAATTTTGCAACAATACTTTCACACTTTCACACCACAGCGATCCCTTGTCTCACTATTCCTTACTCAATTATTTCTAACAACAGTTTGTGGCAAATAATTATTTGTAATGGCTCTTAAGATTAAGAGTTAAAAGTTAAGAAATGTTGGACTTACTTTACCTTGATTATTATCTATAATATTTCGATTCAAAGGTTTCTGGGTTTAGACTTAAAATTATCAAGTTAGCTGGGACACTAAAATATAAAATACACACACACACACACACACACACACACACACACACACACACAGCAGGGCCCTTGTAGAGCCTTGGCTTCTTCGACAACCGCCCTCCATCTGTCTCTATTTCCAGCTGTTAAATTTTAGTTCTGTACTCTCAGCACTTTCAAGTCTTATAGCACATTATCTTTCCATCTTGACCGATGCCGTCCTTTAGGTCGCCTGCCCTCTGGCGTATTTGTAAACAAAGTTCTGGCTGTTCTTGTGTTTGGAATTCTCCAGACATGGCCCACCCGTACTAGAATATAGGTAATACTTACAAAATATCCATTTTTCGAAATTGAGTAGTTTCTAAAAATTAAATACTTTATCAATAGCTTTTTTGATGCTTTTAACAAGCACAAAACATTAAAAAAGATATCTTTCGTCAACTCTCAACTGTGTCTTCTGATGACAGTTGACGTAAGATGGATTTTTACCTTTTTTGTATGTTCGAAGCATCAAGAAAAAAAAACTATATTAAAAGTGAATAATTTTTCAAACACTGTCCATTTCGGTCGAGTAAAATGTTGTGATTGTTATTTTTTATTAGTGCCCTAGCTGCCGTAAAAATTTCAAGCCGAAATTCAGAAACAGTCAAGGTAAAGTTAATTCAAAATCTTTAATTTTCCGATTTCAATTATCTGAAAAAAGTATGCTAAAAATAATTTGAAATGCACCACTCTTTAAACAAGCATCGTAGAATCTCGGAATAAAATAGAAAACTTAATTGACAGTTGACGCAAGTTGGCTTTTTAACGTTTTCTATAAGAGTTATAACTATCAATAAAAGAAATATTGATAAAATGATTAACAGTTATTTCTAGCAACAATTTGTAGCAAATATTTATTTAAAATGGTTCTTACAGTTAAAAAATTACTATGATTACGAGGATAGTTCACGAATTGTTGTCCCTAACATAGTTGGCGTTGAATGACAAATGCAAATAAAGTGTCAGGCAAAAGCTTATAGTATGACATCAGTGTGAGCTAATTAGCATCAGAGCATCAGTTGGTGTAATTTAAATATTAATTTTTTTCCATTGAGGTGTGCGTGATTTTATAAAAATAGACAAAATTGAGATAAGACGTGCGATTAATACCACTGTAAAAAGGGGTTATAACCGCGAGCAATTTATAAGGACATGGTAAAATTATTGGGTGACTCTGCCCCTTTGTTATTTAAGAAGTGGTCACGAGATTTCAAACTGGGAAGAGAGTACTGTCAACATGCACCAGTTGCAGGAGCCCCCAATACTGTGGTGACTAAAGAAAATGTGAATTTAGTCCATGACATGGTATTAAATGACAGAAGAATAACAGTCAAGGCTATAACAGAGACATGAAGGTTTTCTGTTGGAAGCGTTAAACTTATTTTACATCAGCAATTGGGCGTCAAAAAACTCTCTGCACGTTGGGTTCCACGAATGCTGACGAAAGACCAGAGCGTGTTCGTCAGGTTGCAGCGGAGATAAATTTGGAGATCATTAACAGGATTTCC
Source organism: Agelastica alni (assembly GCA_950111635.1). Taxonomy (NCBI): domain Eukaryota; kingdom Metazoa; phylum Arthropoda; class Insecta; order Coleoptera; family Chrysomelidae; genus Agelastica; species Agelastica alni. Next base: position 4,783,095 of record OX467716.1, on the reverse strand, counting down.
GATGAATTTAAGCTAAAATTTCTTATCATCACTTTGACCCAGAATCCAAAAAACAAAGCATAGAATGGCCTTAAAAATTTTCGTGTTGTCCCATCTGCTGGTAAGATCATGGCTACAGTTTTTTTGGAAATTTGCAGGTGTGCTCTTCCACCAGGACAACGCTCCGGCCCTCAAAGGTTGTGTTGCAATGGCTACCATTCAAAACGCGGGATTTGAAATTTTTGAACAACCCCCTTATTCTCCAGATTTGGCCCCCAGCGACTACCATCTATTTTCAAAATTAAAAGAACATCTTCGTGGAATCCGCTTTGCTGATGATAACGAAGTGATGTCGGCGGTAGATCAATGGCTGAAGACTCAAAGTTCTGAATTTTTTTCAAAAGGGTTTAAAACTGTTTTATTGAGTTAGCTTTTCCACTTACCCCTACTAGTTATTTTACAAAATAAAGGAAAAAGTACCGGAGCACTTACACAAAATTATTTGAAGATTATGAATATTTAACTTTTGTGGTAACGTGCATTTATTATAGAAAAATGATGTTTTTGTCTTATTATTGTGAACTACGCCCACTAGCGGTGGAAACTTAAAAATAATTTCCAGCAGTTTCTCGTATGCGAGTTTGTAATACAGATTTTTTTGCCTAAGTTGTACGTTAAATAGTTTCTGAGATAAAGCGGGTTACCTCTTTTAATCAGACACCCGGTACAGTTTATAACAAATACTTATTTGTAATGGCTCTCATGATTATAAATTAAAAGTAAAAAATGTAGACTTTTTTCAACCTTAATTATTTCTGAATTTTGACTAGAAGTTTTTTGAGTATAAATTCCAAATTATCATATTAGCTGGGCACTAATAAAATATAACACTCTCACAAAATTTTGCAAACGGTGTTTGTTTTTAGTGCCCTTATTACCCTGAAAATTTTAAACTTTAAAATTCTGAAACAGTCTATTCGAAAGTGTTTTCGAAAATATTCGAGAGACGCCGCTGTCTCAATAAAGAATATAAATAGGAATGTAAGTAATAAAAAAAGCAGCCCTTCAATTGAAACATATTCTGTTCGTAAAAAAGTTCTACCCCTCACGGTAGGTATCTTCGCAGCGCGCGAATCGTGTCCATCAACCATCATCAGTCCGGTACGCGCTCAGTTCCCCCAGAACCCAGAACCACGAACGATGACTAATAAGCTCCCATCAAGCATCACCCAGTGTCATGGTACCCAACACACAGGTGCAATGGCCTCGCAAAGGTGAAGAGCGGGGGGAATACAAGCTACCTGTCGTAAGTACCAACGCCGGTCAAACTACACAGTGTTCCTATAACCGCGGTACGGCAAAGTCGTACTACCTCGTCGCACATATATTGTCACCTGGCCTGCGAATGGCACTAGAAGAATTCACGGGGAAATTTTTTAACCGCCCGTGGTCTTTGAGTGCCATCCCCAAAGCCTTTGGTAATTTCAACTTTTTCATTACTCGGTAACCAACTTTTGGTGTTGGCAACGGCTGACGTCAGATACTTTGTTGTTTGGTTCTAGGAAGTGCTTAGTGTACTTACAGTGAGAGTCGTCTAGGTTGGCTATGATGACTCGTGATCAAATGGTTAGAACAAAGAACTGTCTCGATTGGTAAGTTGAAGAATTTAATGCTTTCAGCTCGCTTCGTATTTCTTACACAGTTCGATCTATCTGAAAAACACTTCCCATCAAAATTACCACGTAATGTCACAATTTTTATTTTAAAATTATCCAACACTTGGGATTTTATAGATATCTTCAATAAAATAAACAATAAAGTAATTTTTAAAACTGCTATTTCGTTTCCAAACACCACATAGATTTTGTTTTAACACTTTAAATGACACGAAAACTGACATATATTATTGATGCTTCACTAGCAATAAAATAAGAGATTCTTCGATTGTTTACTATTTATTTTTCACAAAAAAATGTACACAATTTTGTAAAGTTTTCAAGGATCATAACCTTTATAGTAGGAGAATATTTTTGATACAGATAAAATTAGTTTTTAATTTAAAATGTTAGATTAATAAACTTGGATTTAAATATAGATACTTTGCATTTCTATTGAGTAGTATCAGCTTTCTTTTTTAAAAAGCGCTGTTATTTTGTTAAAAATGCCTTAATAGTTTGAAATGGTAACCAGAATAAACATAAAAGATTACTCATATCATCAATTTGAATCCCGTTTTGATAAAGTGGAAAGCAAATAACTGAAGGTTTCTATTAATTCACGTTTTAACAAGCATCAATCTTTGAAATAATGGCTTTGTCGTCAATGTAGGATTATTTGAAGGTCAAATGTCATCACTAATAATTGTATATGTGCTGTATACCTAAACCTAGGTTAAAAAAGTAACTTTTATAATTTTTCAACTGACCCCATTCTTTTTTATATCCCTTCGTAACAAATAATTCAGTCCATGTCGTATTTTCCTTCGTTTTTGTTCTTATTATCGACCTTTTATTCTGTCATATCTGTCATATCTTGTCTTTTACTGTTATACATGTAAGTGTTCACGCTAGGATAGTATGGCATCAAGCATCAGCTTCATTCATTGGTTTAGAACCTGCTCTCGGTGTGACAAAATTTGCCATCCGAGGATGCATAAAGGACGAAAACAACATCCTCACTGAACACCTACAAAAATTGGATCTATACAATGGAAAACGTTCCTGCGGTAAATAAAGGAAACAACTAGACATGTAATGTCAGAATGCGAACCTTATCACTTAAAAATCTTCGCTGACTCAAAAGTCCAAGAAGAAAAATATTATTTTGAAAATATGAAACTTATCAGTTAACTGTTTAACATTGACTTATTAGGCAACGAAAAAAATCCACTATTAGTTGATAGTTTTGTTTCTAATACAGAAATCATTAACGAACTGTATACATCAGATGGTATTCCACTCATATAAATTTGGACTTTTGCAGTAAAAACGAGCTACACATAAAAGAAGTGTATTTTAGGGAATGTTGAAAAATTATTTACTGATGGATCAAAATCAGAAGATGGAGTCGGAAGTGCAATTTATTATCCATCAAAGAAAATCAAGATAAGGTATAAACTGCCCAATTTATTATCGATTTGGTAGCAATAAAGGAAGCAATTAATTTATGTTTACAGCGGGAAGAAAGCACCTTTGTCATTTTCACAGATTCGAGAAGCTGCGTTGAAAACATCAAAAATTTTCAGATCAACCCCAATTTAATTCATATACTTCTAGACATCATAAATTTGTATTCTAAAACTTTAAATAGAGGAAAACTAATTTACATAACGTGGATAAAAGCTCATGTGGGCATACCAGAAAATGAAGAGTTAGATATACTAGCAAAAGAAGCCAGAACAAGTGGCATGTACATAAATTTCACTTCTGAAAAAGGGGGATACATCTATTATTACAAATTATCGTCCAATATCCTTAGTTACCCATCTATCGAAAATATTTGAAATAATTATTAGAAAGAGGCTTGTTTCATTTCTCAATAAATATAAAATAATTTCAAACAGCCAATTTGGATTTAGAGAAGACATTTCGATTCAAGATGCTATTCTGTCGTTGACTTCAAAAATTACCGATGCTTTGACTGAAAGTAAACCATCTTTGTGCATATTCATAGACTTATCGAAAGCTTTTGACACTGTCAGTCATCATCTACTCCTACAGTCTTTAGAGGATATTGGAATGAGGGGTAATATTTTGAAATTGTTTGAAAGTTATTTGACGGGAAGAAGCCAGAGAGTTAGAATTAATGACGTGTTGAGTAGCGAAATGGAAATCGACTGTGGCGTACCTCAAGGTTCTGTGCTGGGACCAACTTTATTCAATATATACATCAATGGAATCTTTTCATTAAACAACAATGGAAACATAATCGGTTTTGCAGATAACACAGCCATCTTTTATAAAGCCGATAACTGGAATTCACTAAAAATTAAAGCTGAAACGAAATTTCCTCTCATAAAACAGTGGTTGGATAAAAAGTTGTTAACTGTTAATGTTGATAAAACATGTTACCTTCCATTTTGCTGTAATTCGGTTGGAATGCCTCCATTCGATCTCTTAACGATCTTTACTGAAACACCTTTCCATATACACCAAGAGCGTAAAGTGAAATATGTGGGTATAGTTATTGATATTCATTTAAAATGGGACCTTCATATTAAATATACTGTTAATAAACTGAGGACAATTTTATTCAAATTTAGGAAACTCAAAGAAATCCTGCCACTGAAGTACTTGAAAACTTTGTACTATTCTCTAGTGGAAAGTCACATTCGCTATGGAATAGCAGTGTGGGGTGGAGCTCTGAATACTCATATTCATGTTATTGAAATTATGCAAAGGCGATTTTTAAAACTGATATTTTGTAAGAACAATAGATATTCTTCTAATAATCTATACTCTGAAACACAAATGTTAGACATAAGACAATTGTATTTTTTATGCACCAGTATTAAATATCACGCAAGCAAACATACAGCATTGCTTCCCTCTCATCAGTATAATACTCGTCAGAGGAATCACTTTATTACACCTCTAATGGTTAGGGTCGTTGCTCAACGCTCATAAACTTATTTCGCCTCTAAATTATACAATAACATACCAGAAATAATTAAATCTAGAGTAAATCTTGACAGCTTCAAAAGAGCATTGAAAAAGCACATCCTTCAAAGCCAAAGAACTGAGATGCTACGACTATTCGATTAAGTGATAAAAAATGTATTGATTCATAATTTTTTAATTTTAATTTCCAACCAGAAATGTGTTGTTTTATTTACATTCATACCCTATTTTGTATCTATTAGACATGTTCTTGTAAACTCTTAACATTATTATTGTAATTTTTCTTTGGATGGTATTATTGTATTGTTCGTCGATCCTTGTATTGTATTGTATTGTTATTATCTACATTTTACACTTTACATTTTATATTTTTATATTATACATAGGTATCTTACATTTTTTTTTCTACATTTTGTATTTTTATATTTCACATCTAAGTTTTTATATCTTATAGTTCGCTTTCTACACATGTGTATTTCTCCGCGCTTGCACTTATCGCAAGAGTTCCTTATTCACTTCCACCATGTATACTTATCCAAATTTTTGTATTTATTTATTTATTGAGTGAATAAAGTTATTATTATTATTAGTTATTATTATAAATTGCAAAGTTCCAGCAACTGATTATATTCCGGTACTCAAAAAACAGTTGTATAATGCATGGCAACAAAAATATGATCGAGGAAAATTTTATAAAGATATACAACCAAAAGTTCGTAAGAAACCATGGTTCCATTCTGAAAATAATCGTTACTTTATTCGACTAATACGTAAAATGCGTACAAATCATGCACTATATCCTGCTTACAAATTTAAAATAGGTTTAACAAATAGCGATAAATGCATTTGTGATGAAACTGCCGATCTACAGCACGGTAATTCTAGATTGCAGCTTGAATAAATTAGAAACTGATAAGTTGTATCAAAAATTTATAGGTCAAAATATTAAATTTCCCATAAATATCAAACATCTACTGACACTAAAGGATAATAGTATTTATAATATCTTATACCACTTTGTAAAAATGTCTAACGTATCTATGTAAGTAGCGGTGCTAGCCAATACCATGTCATTGTAAGCCTAAAAAGAAAAAAAAAAACAAAAAAAAATTTTAAAACCATATAACCAAAATAACATGAAACAATGAAATACAATAATATTCGGGCATTTACTAACCCTAAAACTAAAACTAATTTTATAAATACCATTATAATTTAGTGAATTGTAACTGATAAAACCACTCATAAACTACGACTGGTCTGTTGGCTCTGCCAGTGCCAATAAATTAGGGAAAAAAAAAAGAATACGAACCTTTGGATCGCAGAAGACAGGATATATTCTGACAGCTTAGCACATCTTTCGAAGAACATAACATCCAACCGGCGAAGAAGTTGTTTAAATTAGTGGAGGGAACTAGGGTTACGGAATATGCGCCCAATTGGAAGTTACAGAAAGCCCTAGAGGCTGATGTGGCTGGTGAAAGACCAACAAACAAGAAAAAGAAGTGTGTAAGCTTCGGCTCCGTAATGAATGGTGCTACAAACGAAACTCAAAGTTAATATTTAGGTGTTTGTGCTGGTAAGAGCATGTTTAATATTTGTAAATAACCCTCTGGCTTGCTCTATTAGGTTCTAATTTCAGATGACACGTCCCAATTATCATTTATTTAAGAACTAAATCCTAACACAGAGTCATTTACAGGAACCTCGTCAACATTTTAGAAAAAAGCTCAGACCCGTCGATTTTTAAGTAAAGGGGGACACTCCTTTCCGGTAATGCAAAAATCTAAATAAAAGTCACTCACATTATGATTTTCGAAAACAGACAATTAAATAATTTCCAAAACAAAACAAATTTATTGAATACAGCATTCACTAGGTAATTAACTCAGCATAATTATTTCCAAAACATATAATATTATCACACAGATGAAAACAAATCAATGTTGAACTCTACCGGCTTGCCCATTCACACTCGCCTCATAAATTTGTTTCGTCAATCTTCCTTCATTCATCCTTCCTACGTGTCCAAACTATCTAAGCATTTCTTTATCTATCTTTGTAACCACATCTTCTTTCACACCACAGAGTTTCCTTATCTTACTATTCATCGGTTCATCTAACAGATTAAATAATTATAAATAATAATTTGCACATCAACACATCAACAACTTTTTTCGGCGCTAACGTTTATTTTTACTATCTACAATAATACTGTGGGTCGAGATTGACGCTTATTAAACGCTTTTTTTTTGACATATTTGAAAACAAATGAGTCAGATATCTCTAAAAAAAAAGGATTAAAAATTGTTTAAAATAATTTGTTTTATAATCGAATTGAATTCTTTTTAAATACTACCTTTTATGGGTGTTTAGCATGAAAAATGAAAAATCCTTTTCCCATACCTTTTGTTTTTTCAAATCGTTTTTATCTAAACCTCGCAAAACGCTTGGAATTTCGCGTTTTCGTGAAAATTTCAAAGTACGTAAAACAACTTTTCTATTAAGATTCAACGTCGTGTAAAAATTTTAAGTCAATCAATCCAGTGACTATATTTTGACTTTTGCGGACACAAACATGTGGAAGCTGAATTTTTATATACAGTGACCCGTAAAGTGTGGAATAAATTCGATATTTCCTAAATGAAAAGACTTTTTAAAAAATCTAAAACGTTGATTCTTATTGATTCTTAATTTTACATTTTACAAACAAAATTTCATTTTACAGGATGATACACATTAAGGTGATGACGTCATCGACAAGTTTTTGAAAATATAACATCCTTTATTTTATGACATTTTTAGATAAATAAAAATGAGCTGAATCCAAAAAGGTATGATACTTCTAGCCGACAGAATTTGAAAGATATGCGCTTAGAAAATAAATTTTATTGATTTCTAATGATTAATCTAAGATTTTGAAAGTAATCCAAAAATTGATACATGACTTTACCTTAAATGTAGCTCTTGCTGAATTTGACAGCAACCAAAACGTTTTACAAATTCTTGTTGAACCTTGTTTATGGTTTCTTAATGTCCGAAAATTTCGAGGTTTTTAGGTCCCCAAAAGTTGTCCCGATAAATTTTTAGTCTTCATTAATATAAACAGCAAAACAGCGGCACACATATTAATAAAACTTGAAAAATGGCATCCCTAAAAAATTATACTTATACAGGAATTAAACGAGAATGACCCAGATAAAAGAAAACAATTTTGCGAAGCAATGATGGATATTTGCCGCCGAGATTCTCTCTTGGTACAAAACATTTTTTTTTTGATGAGGCTACTTCTACATTAAATGGCGTGGTCAACCGTTAGAATTGTAGATACTGGGCAAAAAACCCCATTTGAAAGCGTGAGCATCATACACAATACCAACAAAAGGTAAATGTAGGGGTTGGCATTGAAAGAAATAGAATCATCGGACCCTACTTTTTCGAAGATAATTTAAACGAGCCAATATACCTTCAGTTTTTAAGGGGGTATCTCGTACCTTCTTCTTCTTCTTCTTCTTCTTCTATGAGTGCTCACCCGTTAACGGATAGTAGCAATCATCATGGCAATTTGAACTTTGGAAATAGCTGCCCTAAAAAGGCCAGTCGTGGAAGCTCATATCTTTATTTATTTTCTCGAGCACCCCAACATTTGTGACGTGGGCTCTCGTACATAATTTAATTAATTAAAGCTCCAGTAAAATTAATCCTGGAGGTTTTGTTAAAAGTTTGTGGTTTCAACAGGATGGTGCGCCTCCGCATTATGCTGTAGATGTTCGAAGGTACCAAGATGAAATTTTTCCGAACAGGTGGATTGGTAGATGTGGACATATCGAATGGCCAGCGAGGTCGCCAGACCTGTATTCAATAAATTTGTTTTGTTTTGGAAATGATTTAATTGTCTGTTTTCGAAAATAATAATGTAAGTGACTTTTATTTAGAATGTTGCATTCAAAAGTGGGTGGTTTGAATTTAGAAAACGAATGCTTCTTTTATGAGCAATTATATGTTGCATGCTTTAGATTCTATAAAACATCTAAAACAAACAAACAAAAAGTGTCTATATACAAGTTTTACAATTTTAGTGAACAAAATTTTTTTTCTTTATTTTTATATTTCACAGCTAGCCACAGCAATGCAAAATGGGGTTTTAAATTAAATGATGAGTTTTCTCGGTAAATCTATGTTCGTTAGAATACCATAACATGGGATAAAAATGCATATAACTTAACTACAAAAAAAAACTTTGCATTAAATCGTAATACTTTTCATTTTGCAGACCTGTATATTTTGTCAGTTGTATAACCTGATTACAATATGAGAAATAACGTTTTAAGAAGACGGATATTTTGCTTCTCACTCTAGGAACTTTTCTTAAACGGTTTTTACGAATCCACCATTCCTTTATTAAATTTTCATTTTCATCATTTTGTGACACAAAATTTCAGAAGAGGCAGTATTAAGTGCTCGTTGCCAGGTTTCCAGTTTCCAGCCTTATCACTGTAACCATTAGATCCAATGTGATTGTCATAATAAGTTTTGCATGTTCCCTAAATATAGTCAATGGGATTAAATTGGCAATGATAAGGCAGAAGTTTTAGCACAGGATGTCCATAACTGAGTATAATTTGATCCACTTAAATTTTTTCTCTTTCGTGCTTTTTAGCTATCAATAATAATTCCGACTTGATGGAATACTCTGTGGAATTGAAATATTTTCGTTCGTTAACCGTTCTTTTATTTTCTGTACCGTCAAGGAGTTTGTTGGTTGCTTTTTTAAAATTTCCGAATAGTACGGAGCATTATCTAATACAATGACAGAGGGTTCATGAAACAATGGTAATAGTTTCTCTTTTAACCATTTCACAAATATCTCTGTATTCATATTGTCATGATAATCGGCCGATTTTGATTTTGACAAAAATAAAAGATCCGCCCTATCAACAAAACCATGCTTTCCACCTGCATGCACAATAGTGTGTCTTTTTCCTTCACTATCAGTGTGTTTTAAAGACTTTATATTATCATCCTGTCAAATTCTTTTTGCTCCACCTTTAGCAAAAATCCAAGTTTCGTCCAGATAAATAAATGAAGAGCATTCTTGTTTACAGTGAGTATAATTTCGCAAAAATTCAATTCTTTTGTGCACGACTCTAGATTTTTCACACAAAGCCTTTCGGTTGTCCTCATTTTTAAACTTAAACCCTATATGTTTCAAATTTCTTCAATGACTTAATCTAAAAATTTCAAATAAATCTTTTTCTTTTACTTTTCCCAATATTAAATATAAAGAGACATGTTCTTTTTTTTTACGGATTTTGTACAGAATGTCGCGAATTTTAAATTTGTCAGCTTCGGAAAAGTCAACAGTCTTTGGATGTCGGCGGGGTTTATATTTTTTAACTTTTTGTTCACTATTTCCATTTTTCACACTTTTTAAAATTGAGGTTAATTTTGTTTCACCAATACCCATCGCATCACACACACGCTACCGTATAGATAAAAATGGTAGCAACGGACCTCCATTGTTCTTTTTCACAGTAAAATAAGCGTGCACATTCAATATTAATGCATCTACATCTAAAACAGGTCGTGGCATTTTCGCGGTTCATCAAGTATACATACACTACTTGAAATCACAATCGGTAATATACGATTTTAATGTCGGTACCCATTACAATGATAACCCAGTATTACTAATTACCTTTCTAGAAATCTAACAAAAATGAATCAACAAGCCAAATAAAAGCTTAATATCTTAGTTTATTAGTGAAATTTGTTTGGATTACTTACCTACCTCTCTTATTATGTACAATAAATAAAGTCATTCAAGAACAAATTTGGTTACAAAAAACCCGTGCTCACAAATAAAAATATTGACTCCTAATTTACAAACAAGAAGTCCCTTATTAAATAAAATTCGTTACCTACGAAATATGTTTAAAAATATTCGGGGAATTTACTTTTGCACTTCTTAAATGTACAGTTGAATGTATAGTGAAATATGCTATAGCTAGTTTATTAATAAAAATATTAAAAAAAAAATTATTGTGCTCGTTTTCTTTATTATGATGTAATTTTTTTAATTTTAATTTACTATTATTGGGGAACATTCTAATATTTTAAAGATCAGCGTATTATTTTAAATAAAAAGAGAAAGCAAGTTTTATTAATATCTTAAAATTTACTCCCCGTTTTTTAGTAATTTTCTGTTTATGTATCTTCAAAATACTTTTCCTCCGTATAAAGCAGCGTTTAATGTAAAACTCCAATTTAAGAATATGGCCATCCTTGCATATCCTTATAGAAAATTATTAATTAACTACAATTCTTAAGTAAACCAAAAATGTAAAAGGAACTTGTTTTTAACGGTATACGAATTCTTTTACCTTCTCTTTTTTTTAATAATGTAGGTGGATTAAAGTTTCCGTCCTAACAAAAATACAAGACATTTTTTCTTTAAACCTATTTTCATTTAACTACATAGTCTCCTTGTAAGTCTTTACACTTCTTTCAGCGATGCTCCCATTTCTTTAACCCGTCCAAATGAATGAATAAATAAATAGGAGTTGTGGAAAAGGTCTAATTTTGCGCTAGGATTTTCAGCTCCTTAGTTTAGTCCTTTTCTTCAATTCTCCTGTTAAGGAGTAGAAGCTCATGTACTGCTATTGCCCCAGGTGGATCACTCCCTTGGTCTTGTATACACCCCAGATAGTGCCTCCACTGGCTTCGCATTCGAAGATAATATGATAATCCAAATAGTACTCGACGTCTTTCTCTGCACAATCATTGTTTACGAAGGAGATGGCCTCCTTATTTGACGAACATTTTTGTACTCCGAGTGCAATTTTTAGAACACTTGGGGCTAGATCTGGTGATTAAAGAGGGTGGTCAAGTAGTTCAAAACTCGATGATTTTCGCCATTGCAACCGTGTCTTGAAGAAACATATTTTTTTGTCTGCAAATGCGGCTATGTTTCCACAATTTCTGCCTTCAGATTGTCAAGTAGACTGCTTCTGTAATGGTTTTTCCTTTTTAAAGATAATAGATTAAAATAGCTCCACGATTATCCCAAAAAACAGTCGCCATCACTTTTCCAAAGAAACATTTTTTTTTTTGGAAACCGATTCCCCTTTCTCAGTCCACGACTTTAATTGTATTTTTGTTTCGGGCATTTTTTTTTTTTTATGTTCTGGTTCCCACGAAAAGGGATATCCTGTAATGTTCAGAGAACATCGTAGGAACCAAGGGAAAGAAGGTAGGAGTTGGTGTTCTTCTTAAATTTCTGGAGGTTGTATGCCTCGGGGAACACCTCCCTAGGCAATGAGTTCCAAAGCCTCGCAATTCGTTGGATGAATGAGTCTTTGGAAAGTGATGTTCTGCAGGTCTCCAAAGTGACCACGAAGGGATGTGAAGACTGAACTTGACGGGTTAATCTCGAAGAGACTGCCAAAGGAGGAACGATTGTTGATATTTCAGAAGAGCATCGCCCATGAAAATATCTATAAAATAGAGACAAATCGCCAACTTTTCTACGGTGTTCCAGACAAGTGAGCGAGTTTGTAAGCGAGGCATCACCGACGAGACGAATTGCCCTTTTTTGGACAGAATCCAGTAGCTTCAGGATATGTTTAGGTGCTGCACTCCAAATATGGGAACAGTACTCCAGTACAGGTCGGATCTGTGCCTTATAGATCATAAGCACCTGACTGGAGGTGAAATAGCTCTTGGCACGAAACAAAAAACCAAGTTTTTGGGATGCACTTTTGGCAATGGACCTCACGTGATTTTCACAGGAAAGGTTATTGTTGATAGTAATACCAAGCATCGATATGGATGACTTCAGTGGTATGGTTACTCCTGACAAAGTTATGTTAGGCACAGTGAGATCGGTTTTTCTAGAGAAAAGACATGCTTGTGTTTTGTTTGCATTGAATTCTACAAAGTTATTGGATCCCCATTCGAGAATTGTTGCTAAGTCCATATTTATATTGTTAACATTTCTTCCTCGTTCATTTCTGGTTTCACGGGCTGATATAGGGGCCCTGGAAGAGAATGCGGTATGGAGGGTACTATCATCGGCAAAGCTGTGTACGGGACATGAAGTTGCTTTCAATAGGTCGTTGATGTGAAGTAAAAATAGTGTTGGTGCTAGAATGGATCCAGCATATATTGGTGTTCTCAAGTTTTATCTACAGTAATTAATCGGCGCCTAAACTGCGCCAACAGAGCGTTGGTCTAGCCTGAACAAACGCAATGCGCAGACAGCCTTGTCATTCCTAATTCTTGATTTAATATGTGACAAACACGTTCTTTGCACATATTCATAGCCTCTGCTACCTCTCTCACTTTAATTCGACGGTCGTTTAGCACCACTTGGTGAACTTTAGCGATGTTATCGTCAGCGGTTGCAGTACACAGCATCCAACTCATCTTTTATTTGAGTAGGCGTATTGCGTTTCAATAACTAATATTCAATGAAAGCTTGATGAACATGTTGCTAACATCGCAAAGTCTGCAAACCAGAAGCTAGGTTTTCTGTGGAAAGTCAGAAAGTTTTTTACTCCTGAATAAATGTTGACAACGTACAAAACTCAAATCCAAACTCTACTGGAGTATTGCTCGCACATTTGGGGTTCAGCACCAAAGCATTATCTTCGTCTTCTAGATTCCATTCAAAAAAGGGCTATTCGGTTGATAAACAGTTCAACTGTCACAGATACCCTTCACCCACTAGAACATCGAAGAAGAGTTGAAGATCATACATTACTTTACAGATATTTTCATGGCAGATGCTCCAGAGAAATAAAAACTCTTATACCACCACTGGCCACATTCGGTCGAAGAACTCGGCACGATGATCAGTCTCACCCATTTACTCTCAAGATTGACATTACAATGACCAATCTTCATCAAGAATCCTTCATTTACAGTGCTGCTACGGAATGGAACAAGCTTTCAAAATCAGTTTTTCCAGAGAACTATGACCTGCAACTTTTTAAAAAGCGGGTCCACAATCATCTCCTTTCTATAATCCCTTCCCTTTCTAATAGTCGCAGTGCGGGCCGTCCGCGGACCACACGATAGGTCTTTCCTTTTTGCGACTATTTTCAGTAAAAAAAAACATTAACCCACTCAAACGATTGTCAAATAACTTACATTCATGCTACTGATAAAACTATATATGAAACTGATAAAGTCTCGGAATCTCGGGTCTCGAATAGATTAAGGGTTATGCACTTAAGATCTGATAGGTCGAGGTGCTTGAGAGGCTTCGTGGACTTAACGACCCCCCCCCCTTTAATCTACAATCTACCTCTGATTCCGTACTTAACTAACTAATCAAGTAAAATGTTACGGTCCCTGGTGTCAGATGCCTTGGAGAGGTCCACAAAAATTCCACAGGATAGATCGGCATTGTCCAATGCTTCCAGTACCTCAGTACTAAAATGAAACAGTGCGGTTTTTGTTAGTCTATCTTTTAGGTATCCGTGTTGACTGTCTGAGAATAACTTGAAATTTTTAAAATATGATAGCAGCCTTCGTGCCATTAGGAGTTCGAGGATTTTTGCAAAATAAGTTAGCAAACTAATAGGCCTATAGTTAGAATATCTGTGCTATCCTTTTTATATAGTTATTTTACTACAGCCAACTTTAAAATTCCTGGCAAAACTTCTTGAGCGAATTATTTATTTACCCAAAACGTTAAAAATTTTAGTGCACAAGCCTTCAGAACATGAATTGGTACCTCATCAATACTTGTGCTTATTTTTTTCTTCATATTCTTGATAATGGCTTCTACCTTCTCTATTGTTACTGGATATAGGAAAAGAGTGAATTCATAACTATATCACCTTCTAAAATTAACTTAAAAACTTGTGGCCCGCGATTTTATTAAATAGGTGCAAATCAATTATTCGAGAAAATTGACGTCTATTCTGGAGTTCTCCAAATATTTTAATACCGCCGGTGACCAAAGTAAATCATCCGCTCATTTGATGACACCCAAAAGCCGCACCATCGCCTCAAGCCAAATAATATGACAGGGGTGGACCCGTTGATCGCAATCCGTAACAATATTATTAATGTCATTTGATGCGTCCGAATGTAATCGGGAATTGCAGGCGAAAAATATCAAAGAAGAAATCAAGAAAATTGACACAAAAACGTAAAGAGCTTCAACTACAACACGATAAAGACCCAGGGCGACGGCTCAAGAGAACTAGGCCGTTTAGTTTGCGAAATATTAACCAGTGAAACTTCAACTCTCCGGAACCTTTATAAACAAACTAACGCTCATATTTTCAGCACTTCGTAGTGTAATATATTTTATCCACGACCAGGTGGTTGACTACCTGTATGTGGGCATTTAAGTTAATCGTTAGAATAATTTTAAAACAAAAACTAGTTAGGAAGGTGCTTTATTCCCTTTTTATTATTTTTATTTTATCAGTAGTTGCTCAATCTTTGACGTGTGTAGAGGATGTTATACAGAATCGTACATTTTATGATTTTACTTTTTATTAACTCACGGAATTATCTTTTGTATGATATTGTATTTTATGTGTCGACGTATAAATTTAATGCCAATCTTATGGCGAATCGAGAATAACAATTGATAAATATTTTAACTTTGTCACGGTTTTAGTGTATTGGAAATGGCTGTTTTAAAAAATATTAATCGTTATATAAAAAATGTTTTGGTGAAACGATTACTATTTTAAATAAAAGCAGATGAAGGAATAACATAATTTTTAATCTGCCAATGAAGAAACTTATGATGGAGAAGTTACACAAAAAATATTGTTCTGAATGATCAGTTAGCATTCCAGATGTCTGGAGTTGCAAAATTTGGAAAACTTGTTAGAGATAATTCATTAAATGAAAATATCAGTGGTCTGTGTGCGACCCGAGAGGTCCACACGACTAACTTCCCAGTGAAAAGAATGAAAAAATATCATATGTTTTGTTGTTATAATTATTATTATTAAAAATATTGTCATCAAAGTTTTCATACAAATATTCCTAACATGCAATAATTATATTATTCTGTATTAAAAATAGTATAATTTACAAATTCAGGTAGTTTACCATATTTTTTAGTTTTTTTATTCTCCATAAAAAACAGCTGAAGCGATTTTGCTGAAAATCTAATCAGTTCTAAGTAGCTTAATTATGCGTCGAATGCATTTGGTCCCAAATCGATATCATTTTTGTTCTTGATATAATCGAGACGAAAAATAATTTTGAAAGTTTACCATTTTTTTCAGTTTTTTGATTCTCCATAAAAAACAGCTTGACCAATTTTGCTGAAAATCTAATCAGTTCTAAGTTGCGTAATTATGCGTCGAATGCAATTGTTCCTACGTCGATATCATTTTTTGTTCTCGAGATAATCTCAATATCGCATCCAGAGCTACATCAACGATTTCTGTTCACAATACAGCAAAAAATAAAAAAAAGCCTCTTAACAAAAGCATAAGATTAAACAAAAAAATTTCGGGTTTAAATCTTAGTGGAATTTACCATGTACCTTTCAACACAGTGCCGTTAATTCGATGCCTTGGTGACTTATCCGATTCCGTCGTATATTGGTGAAATAAGCTTTAATAATGTACTATAATATTTTTGAAGTGATAACTTCTTATGGCACGCTGTGAACTTTTTTTGTTATGGGTAAAAAATGTTAAACTCGCGTCAGGACACGTGGCCTGATCGAAAATTCGTAAGACGGATGTATTTCACTGGAGCAATATAAAATGCGACTTTTCTTGACTGGTAACTTGGCAACCTTATTCAACAAACTGACAAATT
This sequence comes from Agelastica alni, assembly GCA_950111635.1. Lineage (NCBI taxonomy): Eukaryota > Metazoa > Arthropoda > Insecta > Coleoptera > Chrysomelidae > Agelastica > Agelastica alni. Next base: position 4,766,689 of record OX467716.1, on the reverse strand, counting down.
CAAGTACATTTTTTATGTCATTTTGACAAATTAATTTAGTAGCTAAATTCAAAATTTAAGTGCTTTTCATTAGTTTATTGATTAAGTTCTGCTTTTGCTGCATTAAAATGGTCCAAGGAGAGGTGTCGTTTTTAGCAGATGTTATGGACATCATAGCGTGTCTTAATGACTCTAATGGTTCTCCCCCCGACAAAATTTTAGATCAAATAATTTATCAGTGCAAGAAGCCGTTAAAAAATGCATCAATTTGTGTTAAAAAAGCATTAAAAACTGGACTGAAAGCTGGTTTGATCAAAGAGAACGGGGGAAGGTTTAAATTAGGTTTTGGTTTGCCGATAACGGAGGCTCGAAGACGAAGAAAAAATAGAAGCAGAAGCCGTAGACGAAGTAGCCAAAAGCGACAAAACCGAAAACGAGGTAGCCGAAAACGAAAAAGTCGAGGTATGAAGAAAAGCGCCATATTGAAAGAAGATCAAGCAAAAAGCGCAAGAAAGAAATCGAAAACATTCAAATCTGGTACTGATGTTTAATATATGATTTATAAAAAAGCGTTAATAAAAATAATGCATTATTCATAAACTATGGAAATCTGGAGACAATATTTTTCAGATTAAAAATAATATTTTTTGAAGTGAAAACTTCTTTAGCGGCGTTGTACACTTTTTTTGCAATGGGTAAAAAATGTTAAACTCGCGTCAGGACACGTGACCTCATCGAAAATTCGTAAGATGGATGGAGAGTAGACAGCTGGCGTGGCGTAGGAGAGGGAGTATCCCCCTCTCTTTCTACGGCGCGGCGAAAATGTATGCCTGCGCCGGCTGTTTCGTTTAGGCGGCGCAGGGCGCACAACGTTAATACTTAAGTTTTCACTTCTGCCGGCACTCCCAGAGTGCAACCCGTAAAATTTTTTTTTTTAAACATCATTTACACTTGACAGTGACAAAGAAAATTAAAATTTATGTTGCCAATTTGATTTTGATTCTGATTAACGCCAATTTGAACATAAAAAGGTATAGTGGGATAAATTCCAAAAATGTATAACATGAAACTATCGAGGCATAAGCTCACTAAGCATCGTCAGCAAACTGTCGGTCTGAAAAGGTATTGATTAAAAGAGTTACGAATAAAACTGATGGAAAGATATGGAATATGCAAAAGAGATCAGATCTTTTCTTTACAAAGCATAGCCGAAAAATTCTTAGCTAAAAGTCATAGTCTTGGAAAAGGTGGTGGTGAGCAATGAATTTTTGTCTACATTGTCAATGTATGGGGTGAGCGGTAGTTTGATACGAGCACTGAAATCACTTTATGAGGATTACACTGCTTGTGTCAGGATTAACGGAGCTTGCACGGACTGGTTTAACATAGAAAAGGTGTTAGACAGTGGTGTGTGACTTCGCCATAGCTATTTAACTTATTCATTATTAAAAAGATTTGAAAGAAAGTGCGTATAGACTGAGAATGTATGATTTAATCGTCAAATGCCTCCTTTACGCCATTGATTGGGTCATATTAAAGCTCAATGCAGCGGATTTATAAGGTGAGTGTGAATGAGCAAGTCGGTATTAGCAACCGACGAACATGTATGAAACCGCTGATGAAAGTAGCAGAAGATAAATACTTCTGTAAGAACCGTTGCAAGTGGAAAAAAGTGGTCTCTGTCTACTCCTACGGACTATATGTATGTTTGAATGTATTGTGATTTGATAGGGGGGGTTTAAAGAAACAGCCAAACTACAAGGGCAGTTTGATAAGTCAGTGACTTTTTGAATAAAACAAATTTTTTTCCACAATAAACATTTTATTTTTCTACATAATCACCTTTTAGCTCGATACATTTAGTCCAGCGTTTTTCAAATTTTTTTATTCCCTCCAAATAATAGGTTTTTTCAAAGCTCTCAAAATACGCGTTTGTTTCGGTAATGACTTCTTCATTCAACTCAAATCTCTTACCGCCCAGCCATTTCTTTAGGTTTGGAAACAGAAAATAGTCGCAGGGGGCTAAATCTGGAGAATATGCTGGAAGAGGTAGCAGTTCGTATCCCAATTCGTGGATTTTCGCCATCGTGACTAGACAAGTGTGCACACGTGCATTGTCTTGATGGAACAGCACTTTCTTCTTCGCCAAATGCGGCCGTTTTTGCTTCAAATCAACGTCGAATCTGTTCAAAAGCTTTGAATAATATTCGCCGGTGATCGTTTTACCTTTCTTGAGGTAATCGATGTGAATGACACCGCGTACATCTCAAAAAACTGTGGCCATGACCTTGTTGGCTGACAGACTCTGTTTCGCCTTCTTTGGTCCACGTTCACCCCGAGCAACCCACTGTTTCGATTATTCCTTGGTCTCTGGCGTGTTGTGATGGATCAATGTTTCATCCACAGAAACAAAACGGCGCAAAAATTCGTCCGGATTACGGCTGAACATAGCTAAACACTCTTTTGAAGTGGTCACACGATTGCGCTTATGGTCGAGTGTGAGCAATCGCGGCACCCATCTCGCAGAGTGTTTTTTCATGTCCAAATATTCGAGTAAAATATGATGTACCCGTTCAGTTGACATACCTACAGTATGAGCCAACTCACGCACTTTTATTCTCCGATCATCCAATATCATTTCATGGATTTTATTGACGATTTCCGGCATAATAACTTCTTTTTGGAGACCTGGACGTTCGGCGTCACTAGTGCTGGTACGACCACAACGGAACTCTGTAAACCACTTCTTAACCATTGAAATTGATGGTGCCGAGTCCCCGTAGTATTTATCAAGTCTTTCCTTAGTTTCAGTAATGGATTTTTTACGTAAAAAGTAATGCTTAATCAGCACACGAAATTCACTTTTTTCCATTTTCGTAAAAATTCACGAGGTTGTCTGCTTTGAACGGCTATTAAACACCAACTGCACGACACAGCTTGCTTAAAATTAGAAAGTTGTCCACTGATAGATTATAGTTGACGGCATCACTGTTGCATATAGAGTAACTGCGCGGGAAATTAAAAAAGTCACTTACTTATCAAACTGCCCTCGTATTACGAAGTGTAAGGGGTGATGGTTTATAATGAATACCAACCCAAATGCCAACCTCACCTGCACGCGGTATACCCTGCTAGATAACAAACGAGGAAATACCGTCCGAATTTCTGCCGGTATAAGCAGAACCCCTCAACTCTGAGGTTAGGGCACTCTCTTGTCCTTGGAGTGAGAAATCGCTCCTAAAGGCGGATGAACTGAACAAGTCAACGGCATGGGAATGCAGAAGGCAACGGGAAACCACTGCATGAAAGGCCCGTATGGGCATTCCTAGTCCGCGGCAGACCTTAAATGGTCAGGGGGTACGAAAAATCACCGCGAGGAGGAACTACCCGAATCGGAACTTGGAACGTTCGTAGTATGTTTATGGCCGGAAAATTGGACAACGTCATTAAGGAAATAAAAAGGATATTAATTAATATAACAATAGATGAGAGATAATAATAGATGAGATGGCCAGGAAAAGGAAAGCAGCAACACGGAGATACCACTATATACTATTCTGGCAACGACTTACCAAATCACCCAAATGGGGTAGGCGTGATATTAAACAATAGACTAAACAAGTCTGTTATTAATTTCGTACCATTCTCAGATAGCACACTCCTATTGCAACTTAAATCTAACAAGTTCAACGTCAATATTGTCCAATGCTATGCTCCTACTGCAAACAAACACAACAACGAAATAGCTAATTTTTATAAGGATTCAAAACACCTCCTAGCATGCAGTTCATGAGGAGTATATTTCATCTCAAATTGGTCTTAAAAATTATTCAATTCCCAGCTTTAGATTTATTGATGTTCTTGTAGTAAAAATTAAATCAAGCGTAAATTATTTTTATGTATATACATTATATATTTCACCGAAAACCCCACTAGAGGAATATGAGACTCTGTTTGAGTGGTTAGAGTCACTAACTTTTTGGTATGAATCGAAAATTATATTGGTAGGCGATTTCAATCTTCCGGATTATACAATATATCTTAATAATTTATGTTCCAATGCTAGACTAACTGCTCTAAACAACTTCGCAAACATTTTTGATCTAACTCAATTAAACTTTGTTTTAAACCATAATAATAAACTGTTAGACTTAGTATACTCTAACTTAAATTGTACCGTAAAAAGATCTTTGGACCCACTCGTTAGAGAAGACAACCATCATCCAGCATTAGAAATAACCTGTACTTTAAATGTGAAAATTAAAAGAGTTAACAATCTAGAATTATCTTATAAAAAGTGTTACAACTTCCGTAAAGCCAATTTCCCATTATTATATGAAATGATAGGCAATATTGACTGGACGTTCTTAGGCACCTTTGTTGAAGCTGAGGATGCCTGCACATATTTTTACGGCAAATTATATAATGTATTAGACTACTGTGTACCTAAGTACTCTACGAATAACAAAAATAAATACCCTCCATGGTTCACTGGCAGTATTATAAGGCAAATTCGTAGGAAGTATAAATACTGGCGCTTGTATAAAGATAACAACGACACTCAATCACTTGAAGAGTTTAGACAACTTAGACAGGCAATAAAAACTGCCGTTAACATTGCACATACAAATTATGTCAGATAATGTGAATCTAAGATAAATATAAATTCTAACAAATTTTGGGCCTACGTTAACAATAAAAACAAATCTGGTAAAGTACCTAATAGCATGACATACGAAAGTCAGATACTAGCTAATCTATCGGATATACTAAATGGGTTTGCAGACTTTTTTAGTAGTTCTTTCGCGGACCCTTAAAACTTAGCCTCAAATACCATAGAGGATAATGATTCATCGTACCACTTAAATTTAAATAAAAGCAGCTTTCAGGAGAAAGAAGTTTTAGCTACATTGACGTCTATTAAAGCAAAACCCACCACAGGAACGGATCATATCCCTGCATTTATTGTTAGAGACTGTGCTTTAGTATTAGCTCACCCATTAACAACCCTTATTAATGTTTGCATTCGTTCACATACGATACCTTCTATGTGGAAGTGCTCTAAGGTATGTCCGATCTTTAAAAAAGGAACGCGAACTGATATAAAAAATTACAGGCCGATTTCAATTATATGCAATTTTTGCAAGGTATTTGAAATATTGGTGCAAGGAGTTCTGTATCAACACGTCAACAATTATATTCTAGACCAGCAGCACGGTTTCGTAAAAGGCCGATCAACAACAACAAATCTTACCGTTATTGCACAACACATAGCGGAAAATATAGATAACAGAATTTAGACAGATGTTATTTACATGGATATGACCAAAGCATTTGACAGACTTAACCATAACCTATTCCTGCAAAAACTCTCGAATTTCGGCTTATCGAGTAACCTACTTGCGTTATTCAAATCATATCTGTCCGACCGCACACAGTATGTGCAGTTAAATGGATTTAGGTCTAACAAATACCTCGCCAAATCAGGTGTACCGCAAGGATCTAACCTCGGTCCACTACCGTTTAATATCTTTATTAATGACATTGGTGACATAATTAAGCTTAATTTTTTACTGTATGCTGATGATCTAAAAATTTTCTCTCCTATCATTAATATGAATGAATGTGAGAAACTATCGAAAAATCTTAATCAAATAAGCCAATGGTGCAGTCGTAATAATTTAGCGTTAAATCCTACCAAATGTTGCGTAATGTCATATACATTGAGATCTGATCCAATTATATTTGACTATAAGATAGACAATTATTCTCTAGACAGACCATGTAATTTTAAGGATCTTGGAGTTACTTTCGACCGAGAGCTATCTTTCCAAAACCACATAGACAATATAACTACGTCAGCAAACCGTATGTATGGATTTATAATTAGAGTAGGCCGCGACTTTAACCATTTAACACTTAAAACTCTCTACTATGCTTTTGTGAGATCAAAGCTAGAATATGCATCGGTTATCTGGAACCCATATTATCAAGTGCATATTTATAAACTGGAGGCAATCCAAAGACGCTTTCTCAAATACCTAAGTTTTAAAGTAGATCGGACTTATCCACTAATTGGCACGGCACACGAGAGTTTACTGTCAAGATATAGCTTTTTCACTCTGGATAGAAGACGAGAATGTTCTAGTGTCATTATGCTACACAAAATAATTAACAATGAAATTAAATGTCAATGCTTACTACATCAGATAAACTTTAAAATTCCCCGTCAGGCATCTCGATACACTGACTCATTCTACACTACCACACCACGAACAAATATACTTAAAAACTCTCCTGTTCATACTATGTGTAGCAACTATAACCTTATGAGTGACCAGCTTGATATATTCTATTGTAATGTGAGGCAAATTAAGAGCTATTATTATCAGCAGTAATAATGTTGTGTTAGTCTTAAGCTTTCTACTAATGTTAGTCTGATTTTGTAAATTGTGTATTACTCTTAAGCTTTTTTATTGTTAGTACTATTGTGCAAATATTTACTTTGTTCCTGTTCTGTAATTGGAAATCTTTTTTTCTGTAGAACAGTGTAAATAAAAAAATAAATAAATAAATATAGTCGGAAAAACTAACCCCTCATTATTCTTGGAGACTTCAATGCCAAGGTTGGTAAAGGAGGAGTGGATAATGTTGTCGGAGAATATGGGCTTGGCGAGCGGAACGACCGCGGTGACACCTTAGTGCAATTCTGTCAAGAGGAAAACTTCGCCATCGCCAACTCTTGGTTTAAATTACCTCCACGAAGACTCTATATACACTTGGCAATCCCCGCAACACAATGAAACAAACGCTGTCAGAAATCAAATTCAAAGAGTTATTTTTAATTAATTTTAAACTTTATATAAAAAGTATATTAAACCATAAAAGCTTCAAAAATTTTTAAACAAATATTTAAATCATGAAAAATTAATGTATCATATTTAAAAATGCAATTGATTTATTAAATTTTAAGAATGGTTTTATCGGATTTTCAAGCGCATTAGTTTGCTAAATATTGCGTTTAACATAGTCTCAGTTTCATATCTCTGCAGGCGTATTGGTTGTCAAAACACGAATACCAACATTATTGTTCATTCCTTTAGCTAAATAATTTAAAGTTGCAATAAAATGTGAATATTTTATGACGCATAAGTAGTTGTAAAAAATAAATGGTTACAAATTTTTACATTCGTTGTCCACATTGATGGCTCTTTATTTTTATGGTGTCCGTGTCTCTAGGAAATGAAATAAATACGTAACCACATATGGAACTTGCTAATACTACATGAGACATCTAGAGAATGCAAACAAAAATATTATTTAGAATTTAGATTAAGGAAAGTGGCGTGAAAACATAAAATATTCGATTACTTGAAAAATATTGTTGCACACGGATGACGAATAGAGTTTTTAACGATTTAAGCTGCGCAGCTGCGCAGACATTAACTTCTTATGATAAAACGCATGTTTTTTCACATTTGGTATGCCATTCTCAATTGCTTTTTACATTTTCAACAGTCTGGACGCCATCTGACGAATAATTTATGAAGCTAGTTTGTAATTAGTCTGAGATATGCCGATGATACTCTCATATTGGCGACAGATCAACTCGAGCTGAAAATGATCATGACAAGACTGGGAAATATAAGCAAAGACTACGGCTTAAAACTAAACATCAGTTAAACTAAAGTCGTGATAGTAGACCGGAAAACGAACAACTCTCCGCATATCCGACAGGTAGCCGGTTTCAAAGTAGTGGATAAATTTATTTATCTTGGCTCCCTCATCACCAACACAGGGGGTAGCGAAGCCGAAATAAGGCGACGGCTAGCAATAGCAAGAACGGCCACAGCTAAACTGACACGCATATGGAAGGACACGTCAATTAGTAAAGCTACGAAAATCAGGCTGGTCTCTACTTTAATTTTCCCAATTGCATCATACGCAGCTGAAACCTGGTCGATCAGACAATCGGACAGAAATAAAATAGATGCATTTGGAATGTGGGTTTTATCGACGATGCTCCGAATATCATGGACGCAGCACCGCACCAATGTATCGATCCTAGAAGAACTGAAAATCGAGGACAGGTTGTTCAAGAGAATCAACCGGAACAATGTGAGGTATTTCGGGAACGTCTCCAGAAGACCGGATGCTTTAGAAAAGCTAGTGGTTCAAGGCAAAGTCTACGGACGAAGGTCACGAGAAAGATCTCCAGCCCGATGGGTAGACAGAATCACAAGCTTGACTGGACTCTCTCTGCACGAGGCCACAGAACTAGCCCAAAACAGAGAGGAGTGGAAAATTGCTATAAAAATGGTAAAAGCATAGTGCCACCAAACCCTTGTGAGGGTAATAGGACCGAAGAGAGAGAGAGATATCAATTGAGTGGGGCGAAGTAAAACGCCTTAGAATGTGTCAACCCTGGTAGATCAGACCGGTGCGTAAGTCTTTTCCCCTCCGCCCAGTCTGAAATAGTGGTTTTGGCAGCACTTGTGGTGATTCCAAAGACTGGTTCTGGTCCTGTGAACGCAGATTCGGCTTCCTGTTTTGCAAGGATGTCGCTTTTCCCGTTGCCCTCCACCCCCTGGTGCCCTGGTACTTACAGCAGAGTCATTTCGTTGTTTGCACCAAGGCACTCCCTCCAGTGATGCAATTACATTCAGGTTTAGAATTTATTTTGTTGAAGCTTAGTGCTTTTAGAGCAGCCGGCAATCTGAAATGATACTTATGTTTTTGTTTACAGGAGGTCTTACAGATTCAGTGTCAGGGAAGTGGGAAATGGATTGCTCCCCTGTGGGATAGAATATTTTTTAACCGACTTCAAAAAAGAAGAAGGTTCTCAGTTCGACTGTATTTTTTTTTTCTTTTTATGTTTGTTACTTCAGAACTTTCGACTGGGTGAACCGATTTTAATGATTCGTTTTTTATTTGAAAGCTGGTGCTTCTCGTGTGGTCCCATTTCAATTTGGTCCAGTTCTGACAATTGGTAACCATAAGAAAACCATATAAGTCTTAAATTTGCATTGAGTAAATGCGCGACAAATGGACGAATAAGTCAATATCACGCCAACCGATTTCGATGATTATTTTTTTATTGGAAAGGATGTACTTCAAGGGTAGTCTGGTGAGATTTTGATAATGGGATCCATGACAAAGTAACGGAACTATTTAATTCTTAGGAGCAAATTATCGATACTCCGCCGATTCTATCCGGATATTTGTTGAAGTCGGATTTTTTTGCAAGAATTATTTAAAAAATAGTCGCTACCTGTTTTTGTAATTTTTCATACTACTGTTTATTTAGCTAATAATTAATTTATGCTTTACTTTATGCACGCAATGTATATACAGAGTGGACCAAAAGTCTGGAAACGGCCATCATCACAGTCATAACATCTTGTCAGATGTGTTGTGAACTCATTTTTTTGTCAGTTGTTGCTGGTATTGGCCGAGGCATTACTAATATATAGTTTGCCGATTGCTCTCCTAACGGTGTTTCGCCATCTCATCCGATTAGAAGTTAGTTCAGAAGCCCCGCTGACGTTTAGATCAAGACACATCTTTGTGAGATCCACCCAGCGTGTAGGAGATCCACCGCGTCGTCGACCAGTGTACAACTAGTTTCTCCATGTTGTCATTACTGTGAATGTGTCCAGAAAATGTCAGGCACGCTTTAATACTATGGAGGACAGGCGCCTTGGATTACCAATCTCATTTAAAACTGAGACGTTCGTTCTATGTTCCGTCCACGGAATCCGCAGCATTCTCCTCCGGCACCACATCTCGAAGAAATCTATACGATGGCGATCAGCCTGTTTGGTCGTCCACATCTCTGACACGTACAGAAAGATGAAAAAAACCAGGGATCGGGCCAGAGATATTTTAGTTGTTTTGGTGATGTTAGAGTCATGCCATATTCTATTAAGTTTTGTCATGGCTAGTCGTGCCGGTTGAATGTAGGTATACAAAGTTATGCACCACTTGACAGCTTCCAACTTGGGATTTTTGAGAATGGTTGTTATGTTCTCTGTCTATAATCATCACTTTGGTCTTGCTGTAATTGACTTTAAGGCCGTAAACCTCGCTAGTTTGTTCTAGGGTATTAAGGAGAGCCAATAGTTCCACCTCTGTGGTTGCTAGGAGAGCTGTGTCGTCGGCGAATCTCAAGTTAGACATCCTAGTTCCACCAATAGTTATACCTCTCGCCCAGTTGTCCAGCACCTGTCGCATGATAAATTCAGATTAAGCGTTAAAGAGCATAGGGGATAGTATACTTCCGTAACGAACTTCTTTTTCCGTTTTTTTTTCGGCTGACAGCATGCTGTCAATTCGCACATGAGCTGTGTTGCTTTCATAAAGGAAACGGCCTATTATCTCGTAAATTGCTTGTCCGAATGGTACAAAATTTGAGATAAGCCTATTTTGAGATACGGAGATTCCAGATTTGACATTTGCAATGTTGTCAGATTTGACGTTTCTCTGATATTATCAGTCACTTTGGTTTTTTAAATACATCACCCTGTATATTCAGTCATTATTGGAATCTTCTCTTCAATACGAATTTAGCCATATGTAACACTTATTGATCTATGTAACCTAGAAGGTTTTAAATAAATAAAACAGAAGTGTGGCAACGCCTAATTGTCTCAATAATTCTTTTAATAAAAACTATTTTGAACTACATTTAAACGTAACAATTAAAAGATAACATTTTTAATATAATGATTACTTAATCAAGTGTTTAAAATGTACACAGATAATTGCCCGTTTCCAGACTTTTGGCCCACTCTGTAGATTAATTATCACTAGGACTTGCTTGAACATTATACGGGGTGATTCATAACTATTGAGACATAGGCAAAGGGCGGGTGATTTAGACCAGGGTTTCTCAAAGTGGGGTACGCGAATCCCTATTCGTTGGCAGGGGGTTCGCGACAAGATTTAGGTAATGGAGATGATTGTCCACAATCATCTCCGCTCTTTGAAAAGTTGCAGGTCATAGTTCTCTGGAAAAACCGATTTTGGAAGCTTGTTCCATTCCGTAGCAGCCGTGTAAAAGAAGGATTCTTGATGGAAATTGGTCCTTGTAGTGTCAATCTTGAGAGTAAATGGGTGGGGCTGACTAGCGTGCCGAGTTCTTCGGCCGAATATGGCCAGTGGTGGTTTTTATTTTTCTGGAGCATCTGCCATGGAAATATCTGCAGAGTAATGTCTGGTCTGCAACTCTTCTTCTATGTTCTAGTGGGTGAAGGTATCTGCGAGAGTTAAGCTGTTTATCAACCGAATGGCCCTTTTTTAAATGGAATCTAGAAGACAAAGAGAACGCCTTGGTACTGAATCCCATGAATTGGATTTGAGCCTTGTACGTAGTCAACAGTTGATCCCCAAACCATAATTCCTTGAGGAAACTGGTGTCAAATTTTGACTCATCACTTTACTCCAGTCCTAATTAGTTCACAAAATCCTTTCTTTATCCCAAGAAAGACGTTTCTTTTTTTGCTTTCGAGTTAACAAAAGTTTTCTTTTGCCTGCAAAAAAATACTCAAATGTCAAGAATTATTTTAGCAACCTTTAAGCATATCATACCTAATAAAAACTAAGCCCAGATTTATGAATTCACTCTCTTCCCAAATTTAACCCAATTTACTGATTCCAAGAAAAGGTAATTTCGCGCAGTGTTAATCTTCTTTGAGCCTTGCAAATTTTTACCAATAGTCTTCTATTTCTTTCAGTTACTAATTGTGAGCGTCCAGTAGTTTACCACGAACAGCTAAATTACCAGTTTCTCTTTGTTTCTTCTTAATGATGTCTCCAATTGTTGTTTTTGATATTTCAAGATCAGAAGTGACTTACCTTCTATATGTTTTTTATCAATCAATTCTTAAAATTTTTAACGGTGTGACTAATCCCTGGCCCATTTTCACTCTACAAAATTACAACCTCTTTTGCCACACCTTTAAACTTTTATACTCATTCCTTGCCTTGTTTACATCCTCAATCTATGTCTTTTGCACTGTTGGATTGGCTTTTGTAAGCAACCAATTCAACCAGCCTTTTTTCTTTTCTGACGCTGCTAATTTTTAAAATAATATTTGATTTAGGTACATCGCGGACGCCACTGATTTGCATGGAATCTCTGTGTGCCAGTCGCGTCAGGTGGATATTATTATTTTTTGCTTCTTGAGATGCTCACGATTGTAACGGAATTAGAAGGCACTACAAGACTGATGCATACGTTTATTTCAATTTTTGGTTTAATCATCCTGTACCTATATTATTCGCAAAATATTGTATGTGATACGAGCTGAATCATTAAATAAATCAATCACTATACACTCGGGAACATTGACCATTTGAAATCTTTTATTTTTTTGTTTGTTCATACTTTTTAAAATTAGTTTTATCTCACTGTAGATTTAGACCGAAGTATTTAGCTGTTTTATGTTACGTGTCATGTTGTTTATTGCCTTGTTTCTTCTAAATCCTCAATATCGTCAGCAAACTTGGCTTATGCTTTATGTTATCAGCTGATAAAATGTCTTGTGAACATGACAGACAGAACACTGATCCCCAAATGCTGCCTCGGAACACTTCTGCGTTTTATTGATTTCAGTTTTGAATGTTCCTTTTTAAATTTAACTCTGATGGTTCTATGATTTCAGGAGCTGAACGTGTTGCACTGGTAAGCAACTTTTGAATTGTACGTTCATTACGAAATCTAAACTTGTAATCGGGGACCAACATTGCACTTCGTGAAATATTATGGTAAAAATATACCATTCGTTAATTCAATGCCATCAAAAACATAACTTGTAAGTTCAGTCCCTAATTAGCTAACCTAACAACATCTTATAGTGATCATATCAACATTAAACATCTTTTATGTTTTAAATAAATAGATTGACTTGGCCATCGCATGAAAACACAAGTAATACAATATATTATTCTAAATTAGATTGTTTAGTGCGATTGCCAAGTCAATCTATTTATTTAAAACATAAAAGAATAAATATTGATATGGTCACTATAAGACGTTTTTTGCTTAGCTAATTACGTAATAACTTAAGACAGAAGGACCCTTAAGTATACTGAATAAATTAACCGACTTGGTAGGTATTACATGGATCTCACTTTTTACGGTAGAACTGAGTTGCGAGAATTGCAAGTTATGTTTTTGATGGCATCTCATTTCCTTTTGTAGATGCTTCCTCTACATTCATCAGTGTTCTCATGCATGCTCGTCGGTTGTTGGTACTCTTGACCTGGCCTTTCTTCAAAACAATGTTGATCTGATCGAGATATGTTCGCCGAGGTCGACCTCTAACGACTTGTCCATTCACACTCGCCTTATAAATTTGTTTCGTCAATCTTCCTTCATCCATCCTTTCTACGTGTCCAAACCATCTAAGTATTCCTTTATCTATCTTTGTAACCATATCTTCTTTAACATCAAAGCATCTTATCTCACTATTTTTCACTTTATCTAACCGAGTCACTCCGGCTATACTTCTTAAACTACTCATCTCCGCAGCATTAATCCTTTTTTCATGCTTCTTCTGCCACACCCAACGTTCACTACCATACATAAGTGTAGGAACCAACACACCTCTGTTAGTGTTTTATCATAAAATCCTTGTAATAATATACAGTTTCACTGATTCATTCACTGCAAATAAACTTTGTAGTCCCATATATTTGTATGGGATTACAAAGTTATTTATGCATTTGGTGTATTCAGAAAACTGAACCGATATTGCAAAATATTTTAGATTTTCCTTGATTTATATACTAAACACTAATTGTATTTTAAATTTGAAGCTTTTATGTCTACTAAATGTGCCTTAGAGTTTTGATGAGTCAGTGAGTGACAATAATTAAAAAACTTTGACTAGTTATAATTCTTACACTACTGGTTTAAATTGAATGAAATTTGAAATATACCGTATTTATACAATGCCTGTTTGGTTACTAAAAAAGATGGTACGGCCGTGCCGCTTTTTTGCTCGACTTGGCAGGGGTAATTTCGTCCCCCCAGGTAATAAAATGATTTAAAATTTAGTAAAACCTTCGCTATCGAATTGTGTGCAAGAGAGTTGACCAACAGACCTCTAGAGTACCTTGGTGCGAACAACAGGATGACCCTACTGTTGGTACCTGAGCACCAGGGGGTGGAGGGAAACGAAAAAGCTGACACCCTTGCAAAACAGGAGGCCGAATCTGCGTTCACTGGACCAGAACCGGTTTTTGGAGTCACCACAAGTGCCGCCAAAACAATTATTTCGGACTGGGCGGAGAGGAAAATACTCACGTACTGGTCCGATATACCAAGGTTAACTTACTCGAAGGCGTTTTCACTTAAACCCTCGAGAAGCACAATTAAGCAGATCCTAGAATGAAGCAGAAATGACCTGGGTATTCTAACGGGACTTACAGGACACTGTAGTCTAAGATACCACCTCAGAAAGATAGGTCTGAACCAACAAACGGACTGTCGGTTTTGCTGCGAGAAAGACGAAACTGCTGAACATATACTATGTTCATGCCCCGGCCTGGGAAGAATAAGGTTCAACATATTTGGTTACACCAACCTAGAACCTACTGATTTCAAAAAAATCTCATCCCATACAACCATGAACTTCGTGAGAAGGGCTGGATTGTGCGGAGAACTATAACCTCTAGTGGTGAGCCACAATAGACCTACTAAGGGTCGCAGTGGAGGGACGACCACGCCCCACTCACATGATACCTAACCTAACCTAAAAACCAAAGAATAAATATGGGAAAAAATTATTTAGAAAAAATGTGTATTTGGTAGTAAAAAAATTAATTATTCTAAATGTTATAAAACATTAATGTTTCATTAATAATTTATTTAATGAAATAGTCATAATATCCTTAGGTTCATTATAATTTTTTCTGGTTGAAAATGGTGATATAACAAGTAAACGATTAAAACTATGATCCATTATGGATTTCCTGTTTTTTCATTGTTATTATCAACATTTATATCTCTTTGTTGTCATCATTTCCTAAAATAGAATAAAGGGAAACTAGTTTTTTAGGTTTTAAATAAAAAAAAAACGAATTAAGTTTTTTCTTGTCGACTGGAATTTAAAACGCTATCAAATAGTTCTGTAGTTCAATTACTACGGATTAAAATTTAATGTTAAAATTTCTGTAGATAATACTCCAGCACTAATATTTCTCAGATAAACAAAAAAAATACTTAACGTGAAGGCCCCTAAATCAGTTATTGGCAGTGGAAAATATGATTTTGAAGAATAAGCCAGTTCATAAATTCTAATTATTTGAATATGTTTAACAACATATTGAGTAAAAAGACAGAGTACTCTGTACTATGTACAGTTCATACAAACAACATACTAAAATATTAAAACAATATTAAACTATTAAAATTAAACAAGTTAAAAAAAATAGTAATAAAGAGAGAGGGCGGCTCAGTTAGTAATATAACAGTTTGCTACTTCATATTTCAACGTCAAGGTTTGTGATCCAATCTAGCGCCGAGAATCCAATCGTGTGTCCATTGGGCTTTTGAGTCGTAGTCGCTACTTTGGAGATTTTCAGTCAGGCGAATAGGGGGGTTCCTCGATTTTTGCCAGGTGCGTCTCAGTTGGGTATATCCTCACGTATCGGCAGTTTTGGGTTTGCCACAATTTTTTTATGCTCTTGTAGTGGGGTTTCATTTCTGCATAAGTTTGGGGGGAGTACGTTGCATAGCACTGGCAGTCATTGTATAGATGTTGACCTGATTATACCAGAAATGAGTCTCATTGTATTGTTAATGAGTTTGGTATGGCAGCTGTTGATCCATGCGAGCAATATTCGGCAGCGGAAAACACCAGAGCAAGCAATGAGCCCCTGGTTGTACCACACGGTTTCTGAATTATGTTATTCCGAGTCCCTCTTTAAGTATAACACCAACAAGAGTTTTGTAATTATTGCAATCTAATCATTACTACAATCCATATGTAAATTAGTTCTATCTGAACTTAATACTACAACAGACTTATCTTAAAGTAATTTTTTTTTTTAAAAAAACAATTACCCTTGTGCGGCATTGTGTTAAGATTACAATCTGATCATAAGATCAATCAGCAACTTACAGCTAACTTAAATTACTACTCTGTATCTGTATCTTAAAGTCATACAGTAACTTTTAAAGCTTTTTAATATTTTACTTATGGTTCAGCCGAAAAAAAATTTGCTTTGATTTACTAAACAGAACCAATAGTAACTAGCGCCCTCTATTAGCAATGCTAAATTAGAGTCGAAATTGGCAATCCTTATGCCAAAAAACGTAAAATTTCCAATTTTCCAACAGAGATTGTAAAAACATGAAAACTTTATTGCGAAAATTAATATTCTTATTTAAGTAGCCGGAATCTTGGAAACTAGCAATATTGGTATAAGGCAGCGTTTCTCAAACTGTGGGGCGCGCCCCCTAAGGGGGGCGCGTTTACATTATTGGGGGGGGGGGGCGCAGTACAGATTAAAAATAAAATGGTAATGATAAAATGCTACAGATAGATTTTTAAAAAATCTTTATTGAAATTTTACTTACTTAATGATGACAAAGAAACATTCTAAGGACTAATGGCTAACATGAGCTTGTTTTAAGGCGCACAACTTCTCTAAATTTGGTTCTATGTTAGAGATGGCCACTCTGAGTTCATTTTCTACTTGAAGTTTATTTCTGTATTTAGATTTCACGACAGCAAGTGCAGAAAATCCAGTTTCACAAAGGTAGGACGTTGGAAAAGGCAACAGAATTCTAAGCGCTTTGGCTTTTATAACGGAGTAGTCGTTCGGAAGTTCAGTCCAGAAGTTTGTTAAAGATTTGTTAACAAAGTTTGATTTTTGTAAGGGATTTGTTGAAATATCTATCAGTTGTTCTTCTTCTTGCAGTGATAGTCCGACAGGTCTATTTTCGAATGGATTTAAAACCCAACTCCAGTCTGACAACTTGATATCTTTCTCTGCAAAGAAGTATCGCTTGAAATTCTCAGTTAAGTTTTCTAAATGGCTTCATGGTTTTTAGCATCACAGCTTTATGAATATCTTCCAATGGGGAATCTTGCACAAAATCGCAAAATGTGGGAAACATTTCCAAACTGTTTTCTTTCAATTTGTTATGCCATAACTGCAATTTCTTACAAAAAGCATCAATCTTTTGACTTAAATCAAATATATTTACGTCTTTTCCTTGCAGCTGAAGATTAAGTATATTAAGTTTTTCAAAAATATCTACTAAATAAGAAAGCTTCAGTAAAAATAATTTGTCGAAAAAATCTGTTGAATGCTTGTGACCTTCCTCGCTTAAAAATATCGCTATTTCCCTTCTTAATTCAAAGACACGCTTAACTGTCTTACCGCGTGACAACCATCAGGATGAGGAATAAAACAACAAAGATTGATGCTCAGCTCCCATATCTTCACACAGAACAGAGAACATCCTTGTTTTTAGTGGTCTGGTTTTTATAAAGTTAACAACTTCAATAACTACTGTCAAAATCATGTTTAGTCCAGGGCTTAGCTTAGATTTTGATGCTAACGCTTCCCGATGTATCATGCATTGCGTCCAGATAATTTCTGAGGATTCCTTTTTTACTAGCGCTTGTAAACTGTTGTATTTACCAGACATGGCTTGAGCTCCATCGGTGCAAATCGCAACACAATTTTTCCATTGCAAATTCATTTTAGTAATAGAATCATTTGTAATCTTGAACAACTCGGTGGCTGTAGTTCTTCCTTCAATCTGTTTACAAAACAATAAATCTTCACATATTTTAGAACATTGACAGAATCTAATGTAGCAAATCAAATGGGAATCATTACTAGAGTCAGTTGCTTCGTCAAGTTGTATAGCAAACAAGTTTCCAGTAAGCTCAGATTCAAGCTGCTGCTGCATATCAACTGATATATCGTTAATTCGTCGACAGATTGTATCATTTGACAGAGGAATATTGTTAAGTTGTGAAGTAAAATTTTCACCAAACATTATTTCTACAATGTCTTTGCAAGCGGGTAAAATAAGTTGCTCTGCAATAGTGTGCGGTTTTTTGCATTTAGCTACTTTGTATGCCACTTTATATGATGCCAAGAGAGCCTTCTCATTTACTGCCAGTACTCTATGGAAGCTGGATTTTTGTTTTTTAAACAATCTGAGTTTCTCCATAAAAAAATCTCGCGGTTTATTGACATATTCTCTGTGCAGCGTTTCTAGATGCCTCTGTAATTTATTTGGTTTCATGCTATCTGCAGCCAATACTTTTAAAACTGCTACCCCATCCAGCATATTCTCCAGATTTAGCCCTCTGCGACTATTTTCTGTTTTCAAACCTAAAGAAACAAACGCGTATTTTGAGAGCTTTGAAAAAACCTATTATTTGGAGGGAATAAAAAAATTAGAAAAACGCTGGACTAAATGTATCGAGCTAAAAGGTGATTATGTAGAAAAATAAAATGTTTATTTGCGGAAAAAAATTTGTTTTATTCAAAAAGTCACTGACTTATTAAACTGCCCTCGTATCAAACGACGCAAACTAGAACATTTTGGTCATATTATAAGACATCCGGAGAAATATGAGATCTGACATCTTATCATAGAGGGAAAAATCTTTGGCAAGCGTGGTCCAGGGAGAAGAAGAACATCGTGGTTAAAGAATTTGAGGCAGTGGTACGCGAAATGTACAGTTCAACTTTTCCGAGCAGCTGTCAATAAAACAATAATTATTAACATGGTAGCCAACATGATAACCAACGATCGTTGAACGGTCATGGTACCAGAAGAAGAGAAGAAAAAAGAATAAACCACCCTGTATATATATTATGATTACTTAAAAACTAGCTATTTAAACTGGTGGTGTCCAGACTTTTGTAACAAGCAAATAGCGCGCACGTATTGAGGTTTTAGATGATACACTGAAATAAAAGATTATCATGTTATGTTTTAATAAATAAAATAGGTACTAACAATGGACCAAGCCTATTCCAGCACGCAGTTTATCCAAATGCAATTCGCGACAGCTGGTTTAACCAGTTTCAATTAGCTCCATTTAATGACGTCGGCAGAAAAACCAGCTCCCTTGTAAATTTTCCGAAAAAATTGAATTTTTATGTACTTGATTTTCGAACACGAATATCGCCTGTAATAAAGACTTTTTCGATGAATGAACCACACGAAAAAATTGCTCCCGATCCGAACTAAATTGCTTCGTGGTCAGATCATCGAAAGGTGCATGCAAAAATGAAATAATTGTTAAACAATTGATTCGTAGATTTTCCGACGCAGGAAGGCGAAGTGCGCATGCGCTACCGAGCCCACTCCAGCCCGCAAAGTTTATTCAAACGCAATTCGCGACAGCTAGTTTAACCAGTTTCAATTAGCTCCATTTACTGACCGTATCAACGGAAGCACTGCAAGTCATTACCGGACAACTGCCCATAGACCTAATGATTAAAAAACGATGCCGGACAGAGGACAGGGTAGAAGGAATCCAGAATTACGAGAAAATCCTCATTCAGGAATGGCAGGAAAGATGGACAAGCCACCACAGCACGGCCAAGTGGACAAAACAGCTTATTCCGGACGTTATAAGATGGGTAAATTGTAAGTACAAGGAAAGATTTATTCGCATTGAAGGAAAACCACTATTATACTGTGGATTCATTGTATATGACAAATATTTGATTTGTACCGACTCTCTTAGCTCTATACAAAGTATCACACGACCCCGGTATGGAAATCAATTAGCATGTAATATTGCATGTCTCATCCACGACCTTAAACAGAAGAATAAAATTATAATTTTTGTCTGGACCCCTAGTCATATTGGCATCAGAATAAATGAAGTAGCCGACAAAGCAGCAAAAACTGCGGCAAATATTGCTATTCCAGTAAACCCTCTTGACAAGAGTTGACCAACAGACCTCTAGCAAACAAAAACATAAATATAATATCAGACAGCCAGGCCGCTTTAAAAGCACTGAGCTCCAACAAAATAAATTCTAAACTTGTATGGAATTGCATCGAATCCTTAGAGTACCTCGGTGCGAACAACAGGGTGACCCTACTGTGGGTACCTGGGCACCAGGGGGTGAAAGGAAACGAAAAAGCCGACACCCTTGCAAAACAGGAGGCCGAATCTGCGTTCACTGGACCAGAACCGGTTTTTGGAGTCACTACAAGTGCCGCCAAAACAATTATTTCGGACTGGGCGGAGAGGAAAATACTCACGTACTGGTCCGACTTACCAGGGCTAACACACTCGAAGGCGTTTTTACCGTTACAACCCTCGAGAAACACAACTAAGCAGATCCTAGAATGGAGCAGAAATGACCTGCGTATTCTAACAGGACTGCTTACGGGACACTGTCGTCTTAGATACCACCTCAGAAAGATAGATCTGAACCAACAAACGGACTGTCGGTTCTGCTGCGTGGAAGACGAAATTGCTGAACATATACTATGTTCATGCCCCGGCCTGGGAAGAATAAGGTTCAACATATTTGGTTACACTAACCTAGAACCTACCGATTTTAAAAAAATCTCACCCTATACAACCATGAACTTCGTAAGAAGGGCTGGATTGTGCGGTGAACTGTAGCCTCTAGGGGTGAGCCACAATAGACCTACTAAGGGTCGCGGTGGAGGGGCGACCACGCCCCACTCACATAAAACCTAAGGAGGTGGATTACCAATTAACGCGATTTCTTTCCGGGCATGGGTCGTTCAGAACATACACCCACAGGATTGGTATGTCAGACAATGACAGATGCATTTACTGTCAGTATCAGTACAATGCACACACAATCCTAGAATGCAGTAGATGGGCCCTCAAACGGGATCTACTAGAGAGAGAGGTAGGTAAACAACATTATCTTCAAAATGACAAGCTCACCAAAAAACTACAAGAGAATACACAAGTACATAAAACATGACCTCGAAGGAGCAAGAAGAAAGAGCAGGTGCGGAGGAGGGAGCATAATGGAAACGACAACCTGGTCCACGATGTTATTCCCAACAGGGCGGTTTCGTGATCCAGGAGGTAGAAACGAGGTGGTTTTAGTGGGTAAACCGGCTCTTCTGCCGCCGGGAGTCCCACACTGCCGGCGAAAGGTAGAACGAGTAGCCAGAGTGCATCAAGCGTTTCCACCTATCAAAAAAAAAAAGCTGTCGCGAATTTCGTTTGATTAAACTTGCGGGCTGGGGTGGGCTCGGTTATTCACCAACAGCAGTGAATATTTATGAAATTATTTAGAAACGCTTTAACCGACAGCTAGTCGATGTTATCTTCAGAGTAGAAACGTCTGTCGATTAAATTAAAAAAAAAAACAGTAAATAAAAAATCCGACATTGTGTATGCATATGCAGGTAGGCACTTCTGAGAGACATGTGTCCACCGTAACTTATCTCTATATACAGGTGTACAGTTGTACGATATCAACAGTTAACGTTTTGTGTGACGTACTTTTTTATTTTGAACAATTTTTATTGGTGTTTTCAAATAGTTTCGTCGCATTCAATAAGTCGTTATGCCCGCAACGATTATGATCGCATTCGTTTCTTAATTAAACACGTTCGAAGTTTGATAATTGGTGTTTACGCCGATTTATTATTAGGTAGGTACTGCGCACGAGGATTTTCCGTTAAATATTTATTTTTAACGAAAAATTAACTACTATATAAAATGTGACATTTAATGATGGCAGTTTTGTAATTTTGACAGCGACAAACCGATGAAAACGCCTCGTCCTGATCACCAGACTACATCTAGAACGCTTACGTCACTGTAATGTCTCCCCTTTAATGTCAGCGACCTCGAAAACTATAAATTCGACAATAATATCGGCGTTTTTAATAGTTTTTTTTATTTCTTTCCGTTACCACTTCTTTCGTAGGGGTACTAACACAATTAAGAATGCCACTATCAAACTCAGCGACCCCAAAAATTATGAATCCGATCGCTACCATTCTTCACAGGAACACCTGCGGGGCTAATCTGAAGTTTTCCTAAAAATTTCATTAAAATCGGGCAGGAGGCCTGAAAACTGAAGCTAACCGACATGAGGAGACTGGGGGCATTTGAAGTGTGGATATACTGGAAAATATTGAGAATCTCATGGGTAGAGAGAATAACCAACGTGGAAGTAATGAGACGTATGCATAAGAAGAGAGAAGTGATTCCGACAATTAAGAGAATAAAAATTCTGTACATAGGACATGTCATAAGGGGAGAAAAATATGAAATGCTACAAATAATTATGCAGGAAAAAATCAAAGGCAAAAGATCCATAGCAAGAAGACGAAATTGATGGCCGGAGAACCTTAGGGATTGGGTTTGATGCAGTAATCTTCTTCTTTTTCCAGTGCCTGTCCGTTACTGGACGTTATCGATCATTCTGGCAATAATTATTTGCGGCCCTAAATAGACCCGTGGTGGAGGTTGCAAACCAAGTTCTCAGTTTTTTAAGCCATAAGATCCTTCTTCTGTTTGATCCCCTCCTTCCAAGCACCTTTCTATGTATAATAAGCTACAACAGACTGTATCTTTCGCTGTTTCTCATGATGTGTCCTAAGTATTCCAATTTCCGACTTTTGACTGTACTCATGATCTCCATTTCCTTGTTTAAAATGTCGAGTACTTTTTTGTTTGTAACATGGGCTGTCCAAGGGATTCTTAGTATACGTCGATACAGCCACATCTCAAATGCGTCCAACCTTTTACTGGCTGCATCTGTTACAGTCCATGACTCAACTTCATACAGGAGCACAGGATACACATAGCATCGGAGAAGTGGTATTTTAATTGTTAAGTTCAGAAAGCGGCATTTAAACAATTTCGACATTTTAAGGATTGCAGCACGAGCCCTCTTTATTCGACAACGTACTTCGTTGATTGTAGTTCCCAAATATGTTGTAGTCTCTACCTTTTCAATAACTGTATTTTTTATAATAAGCTGCCTGGGTGGTGGTGGATTTTTGCTTATTACCATGTATTTGGTTTTATTTATATTTATATCTTTTCCATATTCCTGACTGTGCATTGAAAGCTGGCTCATCATATTTTGTAGGTTCCCTAGTTTGTCGGCAAATATTACTGTATCATCCGCGAATCGGATGTTGTTGATTCGTTTACCATTTATAACAATTCCTGATGTTGAATCACTCAGCGTATGCAGTAATAATGAACTATTTAGAGCTGCGGTCTCAAAAATAAGAATTGCTATGATGATTGCCAACCTTCGAAGCGAAGACGGCACCTAGAGAAGAAGAGGTATTTCAATTTTTGCGATACTAACGAACGGCGATTCATTTTTATATTATAGATATTTTTTAGCTTTTCTTTAGGATTTTCCCTTATATTTTTTTTCAAACCACCACTGTGATTTTATGAAAAATAGGTTAGCCTGACTTCCTTTGACACAATAAATTTTACTTTATTCGCGAAAAATTGCCTCTATAATTTTTCTCAAATCACTCGCAAAAAACTCTCTCAATAAAAGATGGGTTAGCTTGACGTCCTTCAAAAATGTATACCTATACTTTTTCGAGAACAAAATTGACATTATCTCTTTGATAGATAAATTTGCAAAAATCTATCACGCCTTTCAGGATTTTTCCCTATTATTTTTGTTTTTAAACCACCACTGTGATCTAATGAAAGATAGGTTAGCTTGACGTTCTTTAACACAATAAATTTTATTTTATTCGCGAAAAATTGCCTTTATAATTTTTCGCAAATCTATCGCGAAAAACTCGCTCGATGAAAAAAAGGCTTGACGTTCAAAAATGTATACGTACACAGATACACACATGTATATATATTTTTTAGCTTTTCCTTAGAATTTTTCCCATTATTATTCTTTTTAAGCCACCAATGTATTAAAGCAAACAGAACAAAAAAAATCATTCCACTCGGTCGGTTTTGTATATATAGATTCGACAACAAACTGACACTTTTTTGGATTTTTAAAATCTAAATACGTAATAATCCGAATACATTATTTCTGAAAAAGAACTGTTTTGCATCCCAACAAAACATATATTGTGTGTGTGTGAAATAGCATAATAAAGACTTTTATGTAGCATAATATATCTTTCTTAGTTACTCTGCAACTAAAATTGGACTAAACACCACAAATAATAAAATTACCAATCATTCAAAACATGCTAGTACAGTTTCCCAGTTAGCCAAAGCAGGAGTAAGTGACCAACAACTTATAAAGATAACGGGACATTCATCATCATCATCTTCTATAAAACCCTACCTCCAAATTGACCCTGAACATCACGAAAATTTTATTAGTTCCTTACCACCTTTGAATAAGAAAGATCAAAATGAATATTTCACATGTATGAATATCAGAGAAGAAAAAATTTTGAAATCAGTACACCAATATAACAATTGTGTATTTAACTGTTCACTCAAATAATTTAATTGTGTCAATAAAGATAATTATTGTTGTTGTTTATTCATAATATTCGGTCGTTAATTTATCTTGCCAAAAAACACTTGAGCTTTTCTTTTAGGAATAAATTTCTTTTTAACTTAAAATTTCTCCATCAGTTATTTTGTTCGAAAAACTGACATTTGACAACATCGCAATTTTGCCATATTAGTTTTTCTCGCAAAATTACTTCGTTTCAAAAAGAAATTTTTTATTCTTCTTCTTCTTTCTTTAATGTAAGCAATTTGCTTGTTTTTCTTCGTATCCTCTGCCATTCAATTGTTAGAAAGATTGTCGCTCCATCTCTTGCGGGGTCTTCCAACGCTTCGGCGCCCTAAGGGCGACTCGTCTCTAGTTATTTTGACCATTCTGTCGACATTCATCCGATCTATGTGTTCGTTCCACTCTCTCTTTCTTCCCAGTATCCATTCATTTACATTGTCTATTTTACATGTTCTTCTAATGTCCTCGCTTCTCTCCCTGTCAAAAAGTGTTTTTCCAGCGATCCTGCGCACTATTTTCGATGGTTTCTAATATTCTCTTTGTGGTCGATGTATCTGGTCTAGTTTCTGCTGGTTATGTTAAGATAGGTCGGATGACTGCCTTGTAGATTCGGGATTTGGTCTCGATTCCGATATATTTGTTTCGGAGGATTGTATCGTTCAGGTAAGCTAAGGTTCGTGCTGCTTTTGTCGCTTGGTTTCTTACTTTCGCCTCGATGTCACCGTATCCTGATATTTCTATGCCTAGGTATTTAAATTTCATCTTCTGTTGTATAATTTTATCATCCACAACCAGTTTGCATCTGATAGGTGTTTTTGAAGTGGTCATGCATTTCGTCTTTGCTGCAGATATCTTCATTTTTAGACTTTTTGCCGTTGTGCTGAATTAGTAATCTCTGTAGGTCATCTTCGTTTTCTGCAATCGAACAGCATCATCGGCATAGCATAGGATTTTGACGTCTTTGTTCCCCATTTTATACCCTTTCAGGTTACGAGGGCTTTTTATTATTTCGTCCATAACGATGTTGAACAATAAGGGGCTAAGGGAATCTCCTTGTCGAATACCACTATTTACAGAAATTTCTTCGATAGTTGTGCCATTGATTCTGGCTTGTATTTTGTTTCTCTGGTAAATAGTATGATTTATAAATCGCAAAATTCAGGTAGTTTACCATTTTTTTCAGTTCTTTGATTCTCCATAAAAAACAGCTCGACTAATTTGAATGAAAATCTAATCAGTACTAAATTGCGTAATTATGCGTCGATTGCAATTGGTCCCACGTCGAAATCATTGTTTGTTCTCGAGATAATCGAGACGAAAAATAATTCCGAAAGTTTACCATTTTTTTTAGTTTTTTTATTCTCCATAAAAAACAGCTTGACCGATTTTGCTGAAAATTTAATCAGTTCTGAGTTGCGTAATTATGCGTCGAATGCAATTGGTCCCACGTCGATATAATTTTTTGATCTCGAGATAATCGGGACAAAATAAAAAATAATAAAACTATTGTTTTCGACTCTGGGGACCTTGAAATGTGGAGATGTCAAAATTCGGGATTCGAAAAATCGGACCCATTACTATAACTTCCACTGGGAAGTTAAATATGAATGCAAGCAAGACGAAAATGATGATTTTTGAAAGAGAATAAAGCACGATTAAAGGAGAAAGTTTACGAAAGACAGAAATTATGACTGTAATATTGAGCGAAGGGTGTTGGCAGCGAACCAAATGAATGGGGCCCTTCATAACTTTATGAGCAGCCAGAACGTATCAAAAGGCACGACTGGTTGTGCATGGAGGAGTGCTGGTTCCTACACTTATGTATGGTAGTGAATGTTAGGTTTGGCAAAAGAAGCATGAAAGTAAGATCAATGCTGCGGAGATTAGTAGTCTGAGAAGTGTAGCTGGAGTGACTCTGATGGATAATGTCAGAAATAGTGTGACAAAGGAAAGCTGTGGTGTGAAAGAAGATTGAGTAACAAAGATAGATAATGGAATGCTTATATGGTTCGGACAAGTCAGTATATGTCGATCTATAAAAGCTTTCAAAACCTTTAAAGTGTTGATGAAAATAAAAGAAGCGAATGATGTGTGTAAGAATCGTAACGAGTGAAAAAAAGTTGTTTTTGTCGACCCATACGGGAAAAAGGCGTTACTATATGTATGCAGGATGTGTGGACAGGGTTGTCGAAATTTAGTAGTACATTTTTGCTATTTTGAACGATAATAACTTTATATTTTATCACAAGGGTAAATATAAAATTGTTTCCCTTATATTTCTCTACAACTAAATGTTCACGTAAACATGAAAATACCCCATCTTCAAAATTAAAGATTACTAAAATTGCATTATTTTAGAAATAATTTTAAAATTACCAGCAAAATAAAAAGTTATTTAATAAGTAGTTTTGTACATTTAGTGTAAATATTGAAACCTTGAACAATAAAAAAAAATACAAAAATTTATGGCGACTATAATCTAAAAACTAATTAAAAGCGTGTACATACACAGGCATAATTAAAAATGTTTAATGAGACACCAATTAGTAAATATTTTTGGTAAATTTAAAAAGTCTCAAATACAATTTTCAAATTGATATTAATTATGTTGGAATTTATACTTTAATTGTAATTAGAAAACAAATCGTCTCCAAATCACAAGTTAAAAGTTCGTAAACAATAGAATTGTATGTTTTCTTCACGACTTCTTCTTCTAGCTGTTTTCTATCCTTTGGATATAGGCCTCCCTCATATTTTTCCAGTTTTCTCTGTTTTGTGCCACTTGGTACCAGTTAAGTCCGGCTGTTCTTTTGATGTCATCATACCATCTTTGCTGAGGTCTGCCGGTGCTTTTTTTCTCTCCCCAAGGTCTCCATCTTGTTGTTTTTCCGCTCCAATTGGTTGTATTTCGGGCAACATGTCCGGCCCAATTCCATTTAAGACCACCTATTCGTCTCACTATATCTTTGACCCTGGTTCTATTTCTTATCCACTCATTGGCTTTATGATCTTTAAGCATTATTCCTAAAATTTTTCGTTCTATTGCTCTTTGGTGTACCTTTAATTTATTTGGGATTTTCTTTGTTAGAACCCATGTTTCGAATCCTTATGTTGTTACCGGGAGAATGCATTCCATGTAAACCTTGGTTTTTAGTTTTAGGGGTAGGTTGGAGTTGAAGATGTGTCGCATCTTCCCGTAGGCCGCCCATCCTAGACGTAATCTATGGTTAATTTCAAGTTATTGATTAGTTTTTCCCAATGTTACCTCTTGACTTAGGTAGACATAAGATTTCGCTTTCTCTACCTGTTGTCCTAGCCCATTTATGCTCTCTATGTTTGTCTGTTGGTTTGTCATGAATTTAGTTTTGATAATGTTCATTTGTAGGCCTACTTTTTTTGCTTCCTGTTCTAGTTCACTGTTCACTGTTTGGGGCAAAAATGGCAATGTCAAAAGCAAATCTTAGGTTACTGAGTTTTTCTCCCGATATATTAATTCCTCTGTCTTCTCAGTGCTGGCTTTTGAAAACTTCACGACTGGCAGTTGTTATCTATGAAAAGTTATCGACTATGTGATGTACGAGGTGTGGCCAATAAATAACGAGACTGACGTTGCGGCGGAACAAGTGCACTTGCGCCAACCGCCATAGACCCACAGCTGTTTAGCGTGAAGCTTTCTCTTCAGAATGCAGTTGGTCTCGTTTGTGTAAACTACACCATTGTGGAGAGAAACGAAAAAGCCGTCACCTTTGCAAAAAGGGAGGCTGAATCTGCGTTCACTGGACCAGAACCAGTGTTTGGAGTCACCACAAGTGCCGCCAAAACAATCATTTCGGACTGAGCGGAGAGGAAAACACTCACATGAATGGGGCACTGTATAGCTTTATAAGCAGCCAGAAAGTGTCAAAAAAAGCACGTCTGGCTGTGCATAGAGGTGAGTTGGTTCCTACACTCTGTATGGTAGTGAATGTAGGGTTTGGTAGAAGAAGCAGGAAAATAGGATTCATGTTGTGAAAATGAGTAGTCCAAGTATAGTCGGAGTGACTCGGTTGGATAAAGCAAAGAATAGTGAGATAAGAGAACGCTGTGGTGTAAAAAATGTGGTTGCAAATATAGATAAAGGAATGCTTAGCTGGTTCGGACACGTAGAAAGGATGGATGAAGGAAGATTGACGAAACAAGTAAATAAATAAAACGTTACCGCAATATTTTTGTTTTCCATGGCACTGTACAATAAACATAATACAAATTCGTAATCCATAGGTTAAAAGTTGAATATCTCAATAACGGTTTCATTTAGGTATAGTTGTTAACAAAACTTAAAAAGCAGTAAAATTTCTGGCTAACAACGTTATAAAATACAGGGTCATCCATTTTAGAAAGTTGATAAATCTTTAAATATGCGTTTTGAATCACCCTGTACAATAATAATCATTTTATTAACAAAATGACGTTTGGTAAAGATACACAATATTAGAAAAACATGATGCAAGGAAAAATGTTTAAATTTACATTAATTATAATCATACGGGGTGTCAAATCGGACACGTTTTTGTGATAAAAATGGTCATATCTCGTAAAACTCTCTGTGTAAGGTAGCAAAACTCTATATTGGGAGAATCCCCAAGAGTATATTTATCGAAATACGTAATAATATACAGGATGTTCTATTTAAAATAACCAAGTTATAGTCAACTTCCGGTAAACCGGAAGTAGTTGTAGACTCTAAATATTTTAGATCAATTTGGCATATTCTAAAACCTCTCTATACAGCAAGGAGTACGGCAGGGAGACACCATCTCTCCAAAGTTATTTACGACACTTTTGGAACATACTTGTAAGAGGGCAGACCTATACGATCATGGTATCAACATAAATGGAGAGAAGCTTGGTCATTTAAGATTTGCAGACGACATCGTCCTCATAGCCGATCGTGTGGATGATGCAATAGCAATGTTGGAAAAACTCTACCACGCTTCCTTCGAGGTCGGACTGAGAATCAACATGACCAAGACACAAATAATGACAAACCTGGTGCTAAACCGTAATATTTCTATCGCTGGAAAGGATATTGAGCAGACTGTGCGGACACGAAATTAGACTAGGCAGGGATAACCAAACATGTGAGCTCCCCCGTCGAATAGGATTAACCTGAGCAGCCTTTGGAAAATTAAATTACACTTGCCAGTATGCCTCAAAAGAAAAACCTTTAATCAATGTGTGCTGCCCGTTCTTACTTATGGCGCGGAAACATTGACACTTACAAGAAAGGTCGTAGACAAGATCCGAGTAACACTGAGGGCTAAGGAGCGCCGAATGTTGGGCGTCTCTCTTAGAGACCGGATCCCAAACGAAGAAGTACGTCATAGAACAGGGACAATCGACGCTATAGAAAGAATTGCTACTTTAAAATGGAACTGGGCAGGACACGTTGCCAGATTATCTGACAATCGATGGACAAGACGTATCGTCGAGTGGTGGCCAAGGCAAGAAGCGTTCCGCAGAAGAGGCCGCCCACCTACCAGATGGACTGACGACCTGAAACGTGTTAGTAGCAATTGGACAGATGGAAAAGACTGAGGGAGACCTATGTCCAGCAGTGGACGCGTATGGGTTGACGATGATGAAAACCTTTTACCTTAAATTTTCAAAATTAAATTATGTCAAGTTTCTTTAAAACGTCTAATTAGAACTCCCAAAGAATCACGCTGTATATACATTAGATATTTCTCGTACCGTCACTACTCAACAATTTTCTTTATTAATTATTTAATTATTCAACTCAACAAAACTGCAGTCCATTGCTCTAACTCGCAACAAGAACCAGAACTTTATTGTCACAGACTCATAAGGACCATATCTCGAAATTTTTTAGAAAGTGATTTCCAGTATCTAAAATTAGTCGCAGTGAAAAACTCTTTAACTAGTTACGCCCATATTTAGAATCTGCATTTTTCATTAATATTATTATTCACAGGTCGCAGAAAATTGAAGAAATTCGCCATGGTTTACGCGTTGTTAGCGCCGCGAACAGAAAGCTTTCCATTATCCGATGGTTTGACGACAAACTTTATTGTTCTTTTATTGGTTCTCATGTTTTCTCTCCAAATGTAACTGTTGATACTAGGAGTTGACCGTGTCGAATAAGACATAATAGAATATGGTTTATGCTTATTTCTGCATAAAAGCGAACTATTGAATCGGTTGTTGAAAAAAAATTCAATCGTACATTCAAAAAGAAAAATTATTATTCTCTAGCAGAACAATAAGTCAAATAATAATCGAGTAAAAAAGGTTAATTAGTAACGAATTGGTCTATTTTTTTTGTGGTGGGTTGGCATTAAACCGTAGTTTTTTTACCACAGACTTTTATATCATTATTATCTATAAATTATCGTGATATCAGATTAAAATTAAATTGTGATTTTTTCTTTGATCAGAAATTCCATAATTAATATGTATATATCTTCTTTGAATGTACTCAGCAGAATAACAATATTTGCTGGCAATTGTATTAGAATGAAGAACACCCTGCATATATATTTATATTATATTGATGTTGTTATGTTGTTGTCAATATAAATCAGATACTTGTCAAACTGTTCCTCAAGTTATCTTTCTTATTTCTGGACACCCACAGTTACTTTCAGTTGATCCATTCCATCAAATTGGACACCTTGTAGGATTAATTTATTTAAAAATTCCGACTGATGTGTGTTATGGAGGTTACATGAGAATATTAAGTGGTTCTGCGAAGTTGTTGCAAGGGCAGATAGGTGATATGTTAACTCCAATTTTGGCTAAGTGTGATGGATAACCTTCATGGTTTAATTTCATTCTTGTTATGGTAGAAGAGTAAAGCCTAGATAACTTGAAAGTGATTAAGTAAGGAATGTTTTTAGGAAGTAGAGGGTGGATGGACATGTAAGGGTTTTTGGAAATAGAAACAAAATCTTCCCAAAGTTTCTCCCATCGTATTCGCACTGATTGTTTGGACTCACTAATTGTGTCTTGGGGTGTGAATATGTTATTTATTTGTTGGAGAGAGATGGTATCTTTTGCTGCTTCATCGACTTTCTCATTTCCAACTATGACTGAGTGGCCTTTAACCCAGATAAAAATTATTTTAATGTTGCTGGTTTGGAGAGAGAGCAGTGTTTGAATGATTTCGTTTATAATAGGGCTATAGTTTGATTATAAATGGCAGTCATAACCGACGAATTGGTCTAATGTTCATTAACAGAAAAATATGATTATGAATATTATAGAAGACTAAAACAATATTTTTGTCAGCGAATAAAAATAAAAATTCGATTACTTGTAAAAAAGTTATCAACAATTATTATTTTTTTTTACTGAAAATAGCCGCAAAATATACGTGAATGAAAATATAGGTTTACATGAAAATTTAAAGCCACGAAACTAATTGTAGCGAAATTTAAAGATTAAGTACAACTTACTTTTATGTGAGCCTGTCGGCTGCTCTACACTCGGGAGGGTCGTGAGTAGGAAAATTGTTGAATTAGATTTCTTTAAAAATTTTATATATTTATTCTAAAATTTATGTCTAATTGTTACAAAACAAAAATTGAGCGCGATGTATTTTTTTTCTTTGGTTAAAATAGGAAAACCTCACAATCAAACGCAAAATAATAAAAAAATTACAAAACCGATATTTATCCAGTTCAGATTTCAAATATCCAACAAATGAGAGCGATGCTTATATCTCTATATGTACCACACTATATATACATTCTTAAAATTGAACTTACAAATATTTTACAAAAACCATCCGATATGTATTTGTAATTTAGTTTCACAACACCAACCTTAATCTTTAGAATGCCGGTGTTTGGATGACAGGTACTTCCACAATCTCAGGTAACTTTATACCCAGTATGAGGAGTCTGACTACTCAGTTCGTCAGACTCTATTCATATCTGGTCCATATGCTTCTTTCCAATTAATAAAATCAAAGTAAAATTTATTAAAAACTAATCTTAACAAAATATATCCCTTTTAAAGGTAAGATCTTAAAAATCTTTCAGGATATGTAATTTCACCACGTGAGAGCACAATGGCGTCTCATGTTTTGAAATTCTATTCACAAAAAAAAAACAATTATTCTTAATCACTCGCAAAATTATTCAAAGAAAATCAGGGAGTACAAAAAACGATTTAATTTTAAATGCACCCCTATACTCTTTGTTTTCAGTGCAAAATTTTCTAATCCAAATTTTAACTTTGCCTTTTTCTTATCAGAAAAAAAAAACTAAGGAACGCTACCAAAAATTAACGTCTTATCTCCAGAAAAGACCCACGACGAAAAAGAGTGAGTATCTGTTATTTTATCCTTTCTTATCAAATTCTATTTACCTCTCGTATACCTTGTCACAATGCTGCATTACTTAATTTATGCATCAAAAATATAAAACTATTTAATTAGTTGAATGAAAATAAACCAAAATAATCTTAGTTCTGAAACGACAACCATGTAGTATCTACAATACCTATTTAACATAGAACATATTTAGCTGTCAACATTCAACTAATCAATGAGCTTTAATTTAAATCATGAAAACAAAATATACGAGGAAAATAAAAAACTATATCAAAAAGGAACGAAATTCTCAAGTTACATAATATAACCTATAACCCGTAATTTTTTTCGTAAATCCGCCATAAAAACGAAGATTAAAAAAATCAATCAAAAATGTTGATTTTTCGATTTTTTAGAGACGAAAAACGAGGGGACCGCGATAGTATAAAATTACCTAATTTTACTTGTAAATGTGCAGTAAAATCGTAATAAAACTGACCGAATCACAAACACTTCTAAGCAAATACCAAATACCTAACCCAACTACTCAGTCTCACTCGATCCCGTATGTTATTGACATTTGATGATACAGACTTTTACGTCACATTCGCCCTGCCCAATGACGTCACTCTTCAAATGTTTGAATTTCCCATACTATTTTCGCACTTTTTAAAAATTAATTTCTCGCTAAAAAAAAAAATTATAATCGAAAATATTGATAGAGGCACAATTCTTAAGTAATAAAGTTTATAAAAAAATATTATACCCTTATTTAAACCGCATGCATATTCCCTATTATAGAAACGGTTGTCGGAGTAAATTCCGCAATATTTTTTAGTCAATTTACATCACAATTTAGTATTGTGTGAAACAAGACAAAATTATTATTATGCTTTCAAGCATTGTTTATATAATAAATTAAAATATAAATGTTGGTTTATAAAGATGGTATTAAGCTACAATTTACCTTTTTTTTAACGAACAAATTAAAAAACTGTTGTAAATAGAGTTATTAGTGTTGTGAATTTAATTAGTTGTTGTTAGATACGCGCCTAATGAAGATAAGAGACTAAATGTTGCTATTGAAATTTGACTTTATCATAGTTTAAATGATATTGTGCCTATCGGCCACCCATGTCACTCCGTCACTGGAAGCTAAATTGGGTGAATGCGGGGAGTGGTACAGAATAAAGTTTTTTCTTTTTTAGTATCAGCCGAAATTTTAACAAAATGTATTTGCTGGAGCATTTTTTAGAATGCACCTAAACTTAAAATTTATCGACATTTTATGTTAATTGCTTAGGAAGTCCATTTATCTAGGTGTTTATCTTAGTATTGAACATTCTTATTAGATCAAATAGTCAAGCGTCACTTAAAGCTTTGGCATCACGGAGAATAGACTCAAAAATTGTCCGGGAATGTGCCAACAACCTACGAACCTTGGCTAACCATAACAAAGTCACTTTGTTGTTGGTGCCAGGGCATAAAGGTATTTTTGTTAACGAAGAAGCGGACAAACTAGCTAGGCGGGGCTCTGAAACACCATTTATTGGACCAGAACCAATAATAGGGATACCCAAGGCCGGCGTAAG
Source organism: Agelastica alni (assembly GCA_950111635.1). Taxonomy (NCBI): domain Eukaryota; kingdom Metazoa; phylum Arthropoda; class Insecta; order Coleoptera; family Chrysomelidae; genus Agelastica; species Agelastica alni. The sequence goes on along the minus strand of OX467716.1, from coordinate 4,732,321 downwards.
AACCCTTACCTAAGAAGCCATCGAGGGTGGCGATCCACTACTGTCGCAGAAGGTTACATAGATTCTTCAATAAGTAATAAAATACAAACTGATAAAAAAATTGGTAATGCAGTTCAAGGCAGTAGTGCAGCCACGGCTACAAATTTTGATGATGATATAATAGAAACCAACTTTCAAATAAAAAATGATACTGATGTCAATTTTAATAATACCATGTATGGAGCCAGTAGTGGAAATAAAGAAGAAACTCACCTCAAAGAAAAGAGGCTGATATCATTTAGTAAAAATTTAGCCAAAATGTTTGTTTTCAGCAGGAAACCAAAGATGGAAATATCTACCAGTCTTGGCAGGTATGCCACAATCTTTCAGGCTGAAGTATTCGCTATCGAATTGTGTGCAAGAAAGTTGACCAACAGACCTCTAGCAAACAAAAACATAAATATAATATCAGACAGCCAGGCTGCTTTAAAAGCACTGAGCTCCAACAAGATAAATTCTAAACTTGTATGGAATTGCATCGAATCCTTAGAGTACCTTGGTGCGAACAACAGGGTGACCCTACTGTGGGTACCTGGGCACCAGGGGGTGGAAGGAAACGAAAAAGCCGACACCCTTGCAAAACAGGGGACCGAATCTGCGTTCACTGGACCAGAACCGGTTTTTGGAGTCACCACAAGTGCCGCCAAAACAATTATTTCGGACTGGGCGGAGAGGAAAATACTCACGTACTGGTCCGACATACCAGTGCTAACCCACTCGAAGGCGTTTTTACCGTTACAACCCTCGAGAAACACAACTAAGCAGATCCTAGAATGGAGCAGAAATGACCTGCGTATTCTAACAGGACTGCTTACGGGACACTGTCGTCTAAGATACCACCTCAGAAAGATAGATCTGAACCAACAAACGGACTGTCGGTTCTGCTGTGTGGAAGACGAAACTGCTGAATATATACTATGTTCATGCCCCGGCCTGGGAAGAATAAGGTTCAACATATTTGGTTACACTAACCTAGAACCTACCGATTTTAAAAAAATCTCACCCTATACAACCATGAACTTCGTAAGAAGGGCTGGATTGTGCGGTGAACTGTAGCCTCTAGGGGTGAGCCACAATAGACCTACTAAGGGTCGCGGTGAGTAAGGGTCACATGAAACCTAACCTAACCTAGCCAAAATGTTTATCTGTCCAAATAGAATTGTTTATGACCATTTATTATGAGTTGATATTTATTCGATAAAAAATACAGTTTTGTGGTTTTGATATGAGTTCGTAGAAAAAGTATAGTATGTTACTCGTTTATAAATTTCTCCTCTAGATACTCTTTTATTAAACACTCGTTACTAAAGGGACGTTTATAACACTCGTTACATAATATACTATTAAAAGAGAGCAGTCGTGTATTAAAACGTTTCAACGTCTTAAAGAAGTTACGTAAGAAAAATGACAATGCTCAATTTTCTTTGAGATTCAATGCCGATAATTATTTTATAAGTGTTTCATAATTTTGAAGGTATATTTTGTTTATCTTTTGGGAAAAAACTAATAGCCTAAAATAGTAATAAGTGGTGTTATTTGTTTAAAAAAACTGGAAAATCTTGAATACAGTCGTGTGTGCTGGTAAATTAGTAGAAAATTAATAAATAAATATTTTAATTTTTTTTTATTGCCTCTTATAATCTACTCGAACATTTATACAAAGTAATTAGTAAATGATATGTATGTATTGGTATATATCGCTGATGACACGAGTCAGGTACCATCCATTGATGGTTCAATGGAACTATCTAGCTGGGTCTTCTTCCATGTTCTTCGGAGTCTTCTTTTATCATTTGATTTTAGTGGTCATTTTCTTGGCATAAAGATTAATTACTTCTTGCACGTATGGAATTCGGAAGTCTTTGTGTATTGTTTGATTTGTTACGTATCAAGAGGCACCAATTATCATTCTTATTGTCTTCATCTGGAATATGTAACTATTTTGTTTTCAATTGAGTGTTTTATTTTTTGTTCGTCAGTCAGAACATGCTTTTTAATTTTAGATCTAGGTGGCGCCTTTTGGCTTTTATGTGCTTTTCCGGGTTATATTTTGGTCTAGGTGAAGCCCAAGATATTTTACTTTGCTTATCAGTGGTATGGAAGTATTGCCTGTACTCACTTGTGGACTACGGTTTTATGCCATTGTTGGATCTATATCTGAAGACAAGATCGCAGTATCATCCGCGAATGTTAGTGGTATGTCTGCCGTGTACACTGGGTATAGAAATGGCCCCGGAACTCTACCTTCCAGCTCGCCAGCCTCTACTAGGTGATAGTCGAATCCGTCGTCATCAATTTTTACTCGGAAGTGTCGCTCGTTTAGAATAAGGTAAAGTTGGCTTTTGTTTCAGTCTGTATAGTAGCCCGTTCTGCTAGACCTTATCAAAGACTTTTTGGGCATCTAGAGTCACTTTTTAAACACCTTGGACTGAAGGCTAATAGTTCTGTAAAGTGTCACTTCAATGGGAGGTATTCCGGGCATAAAAATCCTAATGGTTTGTGCAAACTTCCATTGTATATGAGAGTCGCAAAATACTATCGCACCTGAGGTTTTGTATGGTTAAAGCTGATTTATTACAGCTTTGATTTCTGTGTGCTTAAAGTATTTAGTAGGTGGCGATAATTGGCAAGAAGCATTTAAGTACATTCTGACTTCTTCGTGGTTGGGATTGTTGTTAATATTTGTAATGAATACGTTTGCCAGGTGTTCAGCGAACAGTAAATATTTTTATTTGAACGAGCCCAGCTTCTGTCCATTTTCCTCCGAGGTGGTACACCTTTCTTCATGTATTATTTTCTGCTTGCAAAATTTCTGACCATAGCTTGTGAGTTAATGTGTTGAAATTCGTTTTGTTCAGCGGATTTCTGGTATTTTGCCACCTGTTTCTATCTATTCGTTTTTTTTTTTGACCAGCTCCTGAAATAAATATTTTAACTTTTAAAACAATAAAAAAAAATAGTATCCAATCTTCTATTATTTCAGTTATGAGTCAGGTAAGTAGCCTATATCAGAATGCCATCAACAATTATTTTCTTAAAAAATTTATAACATATCTGCGACTACAAATTTTTTACGTCTCCTCTTAGTGCTAAAACATGTAAAATTGAAAATTCATGCACGCCCACAATAAAGTCCAATTAACTGTTTGTTTTCATGTATTCAAATGTTCCTCCTCATACGGAGGAATCGCCATAAAAATGAAAAATAAAATTGAAGCATTGGCGGAGGAAAATTGGTTTATTTTATTTACTTTGGGTACACAATCCAGTAACTTTTTGGTTTAATACGTAAAAGAAATAACTTTATTCTGATAAAGTTGCGCCAATAAACCACATCCTCCTTATTCTCCCGACCTAATCCCACAGGAATGTAAAACGAACAAATTTAAAAATAGTATATTTTACAAGAGATAAAAATACTGTTTTTTTCGTGAGGTGAGAGTTTGTCCACGAGCGTAGCGAACGAAAAAAACGTATTTCATCTCGAGTAGGAAATGCAATTTTTTCTACGATAGATGTTGTTTATCAAATACTGGATTACAATTTTTGGAACTTTATTTATTTATAACACAGACTTGATAATAATACCGGGTACTATATATAATGAGGAGTGACGAATTATCTTTCATGATGAAATTTTATTTATAAATATTGAAAGTACAATTGTTAGTTGTTAATAGTTGGTTGTTGGATTTGTTTGCTGACTTCTGTGGTACTTGTCGAAGGTATGACTGCCGAAGAAGATGCTGCTGCTGCTGCTTTAGATAAGTTCGATGTTATGCTGTCGAAGTCTAATGGTTCTTCATCAAAGTTAACTTTAGTTTCGTGTAAATTTGTAGTTTTTGATATAATTATTGATTGGAATATTTTATGTCCTCGTTTTATTTTAATATTTAGAGGATCTTCAATGTATTGTTCTGCAACAGCGCTAGACTCCCATCCACCGTGTGGCTTTATTTCTGTAAGATTTGCCCCAGTATCCGAAAGAATAGTTGTTGAAAACCTTCTTAATGAATGGCCTGTATACAATTGAACATCCGACAAATTAAGAAACACCGCTACTTGCCTTGAAACATTTCCAAACTTATTGATTCCAATTACTTGCTTTGTACATTTGCCATGTTGGTAATTCAGGAAGAATCGGAAAGTTGTATTATTCACGCTTGATGGACAAAGTTTTATATACTTCTGACAAATGTTATAGTAATTGCCTGTAACTTTAAAAAAACGTGGCGTGTAAGTTTTTGTATTAGGTATGGTTACAAGTAACGCTTTTTTCAGATCTTCAATATTATTCACTTCTAAATTTCGTAACTCATGTGAACGACAAGCTCCAGCGATACCAAAAATCAGTGCTACCCCTATAATTCGTCCTATATTCGTCCTACGTAAGCCATCAGAACATTTTCCGAGAACAAGTTTATCTTGTTATCATTTCTCCAAGTTATGAACTTTGTGTACACAAATTCATACCTTTCTCGGGATTTATCTGGCAAAATATTGTTGGAAACTGAGTTTGCCGCTTCAACTATATTAGGTGGTGTACATGATTCACCAATTTCGTTATCAGAGTCCATATTAATTATAGTTACAAAGAGAAATTCAAATATAATCGTGAAAATGTTATAAACTGTCAAACAAAGTGACGTTCGTTAGCTGATACAAGTGCCAAGTAGTGATATTAACTGTCATTAGTGTCAAAAATCCATCAATTTGTTTTTAGTATATTTCCATCGGGTCGCATGATAATATTCATTTTCATCTCCAGAAAAACAAACTATCACTGGTTGAGACAGTGAATACTGCTTCATTAGTATGATTGCCAAAGAAATCAAGAGAAAAGTACGAATATGCATATAACGTTTTATGGACTATCGCAAGAGTTCTTTCTCGGAAAATGTTGTATTGGCATACTTCCTAGACCTTTGTTTAAAGGTGAAATCTTCAACATTGTGGGCCAATTATTATTTAATGTTAAAGTCAACCCTTGCAATAAAACACAATCTAAATATATCTATATATTCAAAACTTCGTTCTTTATTAAAACGGCAAGCTCAAGGTTATAGGGCAAAGAAATCTAAGATTTTAACGAAGGAAGACATCGAAAGATTTATCCAGAAAGCTCCAGATAAAGAAAATTTAATAATTAAGGTAATTTACAAGGTTTTAATATTTATTTGTATTACACATTTATTCATTTTTTAGGTGGCTTTATTATTTGGTATTTCTGGGGCCTGTAGAATGGATGAGTTAATCCGAATGACTCTACATGATGTAGAAGACCTAGAATCTATGCTTTTAATTTGCATACCTGATTGGAAGACCAACCAACCAAGATCATTTGTAATTAATCAGATGGCATGGCGGATGGAAATCATCAAACGTTGCTGAAGGATATATCGAAGAATCTCTTAACAATAAGGCTGAGGTGGCAAATAAAATTTTTACAGTACAAAATATCCCTACTACCGCGTGTTGTCCAAAATGTTTCTCATAGTTCTAATAATGTTCCTCCAAATTTCAATAATTGTACTAACTGTCAAATAACTAATTTTAAAATGTATTCTGCAATGCATTGAGCTTTTCAAAATATAAATTAATTCCTTATAAACAACGTGTTATCAATCATTTATGTAGAACACTAACAACTGTAAGGAAATATCATTTCCTTACAGTAAGGAAATGAATATTAGGAAATCTTGACTTTGTCTGGAATGTCAAAATTTCATAGCGATTTGCGGAAAAATATATTCCAGGGTTGGAGTGAAAAAAATAAATATTTGTCAAAAATTTTACCGTTTTAAAAACGTCCTGGGAACGTAAATATGATTTAAAAAATAATATCTACCGTCTGTAATCTAAAACCGGCGTTTTAAAAAGAATAAATTATCACCGAACACACCAAAACTGTTAGTTATTCAAAACGTAAAGCAATTTCGTATCATTGGATATTAAAAAAAAATCCATTATCATTACAACTGTAAAAAATATTAAATTAGTTAAATTTTAAATTAATTTGCTGGATTGCGGTATATAATCAACGAAGAAAAATTAGTTTTACTCTATTACACAAAAATGACTACTACTTAAAGCTAAAAGATATTGTTAGAACTACTTATTACTTATTATAAAGGCGATGCATGAATCAGGTCTTTTTATTACCAGATAAAGTCGAAAAATACTTGGCTAAAAGTCAGAAGGTCTATTGCGCTTTTATAGACTTGGAAAAGGCCTATGACAGAGTGGTGAGGAGTAAATTGTGGTCGACAATGTCGTGTGGTAGTTTATTACGAGCACTGAAATTACTTTACGAGGATTCCACTGCTTGTGTCAGAATAAACGGTTTAACATCGAAAAGGGTGTAAGACAGGGATGTGTGGCTTCGCCATGGCTGTTTAACTTATACATGGACGACTGTTTAAAAGATTTGAAAGCGAGTGCGTATGGATTGAAAATGAATTATTTAATCGTCAAATGCCTTCTTTACGCCGATGATCAAGCCATATTAGCGTTATCTGAAGAGGAGTTGCAGGCGATGGTTAATGTTATGCATGATGCTCTGAAAATCAAAAGGATGACAATAAATGTAAGCAAAACGAAAGTAATGGTTTTTGAAAGGGAAGAAAGCATGACAAACTGTGAAGTTCTGATTAAGGAAGAAAGAGTGGAACAAGTAAATAAATTTGTGTACTTGGGTTCAAAGTTTACGAGAGATGGAAAGTATGACAGTGACATTGAGCGAAGGTTGTTGAAAGGAAAACAAATAAATGGGGCACTGCATAGCTTTATGAGCAGCCAGAAAGTGTCAAAAAAGGCACGTCTGGCTGTGCATAGAGGTGTGTTGGTTCCTACACTTATGTATGGTAGTTAATGTTGGGTTTGACAGAAGAAACTTGAAAATAGGATTAATGCTACGAAGATAAGTAGTCTGAGAAGTATAGCCGGAGTGACTCGGTTGGATAAAGTAAAAAATAGTGAGATAAGAGAACGCTGTGGTGTAAAAAAAGATGTGGTTACAAAGATAGACAAAGAAATGCTTAGATGGTTTGGACACATAGAAAGGATGGATAAAGGAAGATTGACGAAACGAATTTATAAGGTGAATGGACGGAAGTCGGTAGAGGTTGACCTCGGCGAGCATATCTCCATCAGATCAACATTGTTTTGAAGAAAGGCCAGGTCAAGAGTACCATCAACCGACGAGCATGTTTGAGAGCACTGATGAAAATAGAGAACTTACCGGAGTCCAAACTTGATTTCTTTATCGAATTTTTGGGTGCCGCAAGTGACGAATATGGGGAATAGTTCCACTATGACATTTCCATCATGGAAAACAATATCAAGGTTAAAAGATATTATTATGGAACTACTTAACATGTCTTTAGTCCTAGACTCCTATCAAGCTTTTTTCTCGAAAATGTTGGTGCAACAAGTAACAAATATGGGAAAGAAGAATTGCCTGTCATGAAAAGACAATATTAGGACTAAAAGATATGGTCAAAGAACTACATAATACTTGTAAGGGAATTGGATGTGTTTCTCTAAAAAATTCCCATTCTGTACTCCTATCTAGCTTTCTTCTCGAAAATTTGGCTGTTAATGTTGTTATACTGACAGTGAGGGCGGGTTCGAAAAGCTGTACCGCTGCCTTTTTGGCGGAATTATCCCAGATGGGAAGAGTTGGTCTGCCGTGTCCTCCACAAACGTTGGCTATCATCATTGCTATCTTTACTGTATCTACCGCTTTTTGAAAAAGTGACGTTGTGCTGGTTTTATACCATTGTTAGATGTTTCTGAGCCAGGACGTTTTACGGCGGCCCGGACCTCTCTTGCCATCAATTTTACCCTCTATGATTAATTGGAATGGATGGTATTTTTCATTACAGATAATAAGTCCAAAGTACTCCAACTTGCGCTTTTTAATGGTAAACATGACCTCAGTTTGTTTATTTAGGCGTCTAAGTAATTTAGCATTTCGTACCCTATTTACCCAAGATATACGCATCATACGAAGGTATTTCCACATTTCAAAATCCTCAAGCTTCTTACTTATGGTACCCGTAAGTGTCTACGATTCGGCTCTATATAATAGTATGCCAAAAACATAACACCGAAGAATTCTGATGCGTAAGGGAATATTCATATCACGGCAGCATAAATTGGTTTTCATTCGCATAAATGCCGCGCGGACCTGTTCTATTCGGCACCGTATCTCCTGTCTGTTGTCCTATTTCTCGTTGACCATACATCCTAAGTATTTGTATGTCGAGACGCGCTTTATAATTTGTCCGTCGCACACAACATGGCCACGAAGAAGTTTTTGTAAATCTTCCGCTCTAGTTGCCAACAGTACCGTGTCATCTGCGTAGCGTAGATTGTTTACGACTACTTCATTCAAAACAATACCTTGAGGTTTTCCGAACAAGGCCTCCTGAAAGATTTTTATGTATTGAAGAGTAGCGGTGACAGTACGCAACCCTGTTGCACCACTTTCGTTATTTGAATCGCCATCTACCCGTATTTGTGCATTTTGCTGCCAATATAGATTTGTTATAATTTTGATGACATGTTCCTCTAAGCCTATAGTGCTAAGTAAATCAATAAATTTATTGTGCTCGAATGATTTCTCGTAATCTAAGAAACGTGTGTATACATCCACAGAGACGTCCCTGCATTGCTGTATCAAGACTTCAAGACTTGTAGACTAAATAAAGCTTCTCACGTTCCAAGCACATTTCTTAATCCAAATTTAGAGTCGTTTACTATTCCTTCACATTTGTTGTGTATACGGTCATGTAGGGGATAAGAATTGGCGGTGAAATAATAAACACCATAAGATTTGCAGACGACACAGTGATTATGGCTAAAATTATGGAAGAGTAACAAACTCTACTAGATGCAGTGAATAGCGAATGCATCCAAATGGGACTTGACATTAACATCGATAAGACCAAGCTTATGATAATATCGATTGGACCTACAAATAATAAACATCTAACCCTGGGTGGGCAACAAATAGAAAAAGTAAAGAAATACAAATATCTGGGTGCCCAAATCAACCCCGAATTAGATCCAGATCGGGGTAAGAATAAAAATAGCAAGCACACCATTCTAAAAATTAGGACTATTACTATGTGACAGAAATTATGTTATGTCTGGTCCCAACTACTTTACAAGGTGGAAACATACATACATACATAAAGTCACGCCTTTTTCCCATAGGGGTAGGCAGAGACCACTTCCTTCCACTTGCTACGGTTCTTACACACATCTTTTGCTTCCTCTACTTTCATCAGTGCTCTTATACATGCTTGTCGGTTGTTGGTACTCTTGACCTGGCCTTTCAAAAGAATGATCGAGATATGTTCTCCGAGGTCGAACTCTCTCGACTTGTCCATTTACACTCGCCTTATAAATTTGTTTCGTCAATCTTCATCCATCATTTTTACGTGTCCAAACCATCTAAGCATTCCTTTATCTATCTTTGTAACCACATCTTTTTTTACACCACAGCGTTCTCTTATCTCACTTTTCTTTACTTTATCCAACCGAGTCACTCCGGCTATACTTCTCAGACTACTCATCACCGCAGCATTAATCCTATTTTCATGCTTCTTCTGCCAAACCCAACATTCACTACCATACATAAGTGTGGGAACCAACACACCTCTATGCACCGCCAGACGTGCCTTTTTTAACACTTTCTGGCTATTCATAAAGCTATGTGCCCCATTAATTTGTTTTCCTGCCAACAACCTTCGCTCAATGTCACTGTCATAATTTCCACCTCTCGTAAACTTTGAACCCAAGTACACAAATTTATTTACTTGTTCCATTCTTTCTCGCTTAATCAGAACTTCACAGTTTGTCATGCTTTCTTCTCTTTCAAAAACCATTACTTTCGTTTTGCTCACATTTATTTAGTTTCAGGTTGAAACATGGACGTTAAAAGCGCAAATAGTAAAGAAGATCGAAGCCTTTGAACTTTGGATGTACAGAAGAATGCTGAGAATTCCATGGACGGTCAGAGTCACCAACGAGAAAGTGCTAAGAAGGATGGGTTGAGAGAAAAAATTGTTAAGAACAATCAAAGTACGCAAGACAGCATACCTTGGACACATTTTGCGGAACGAAAAATACAGGCTATCGCAGGTCATCATGCAGGGTAAAGTAGAAGGGAAAATGGGAATCGGAAGAAAGAAAAAGTCATGGCTACGAAATATTCGAGACTGGACAAACATGAATGTGGAGGAATTATTCCACGCGGCTAAAGACAATTTTTTTTTAAAAATGTGGTCGCCAACCTCCGTTAATGGGAATTGCGTAGGAAGAAGAAGATGGGCGTATAATTTTCAGGAATATATTTAGGACACGACTCATATTTTTCCTAAGGAGTGTGACGAATGTGGAAGTCAGCTAGTCTCGGGGTATACACCCAGTCTTATGGATGATAATAAACAACTTGAATATGATCTCTAGTGATTGTTCTTCTAGTAACAATTTTAATATTTCTGCAGGAATCTCGTCTAGATCTGGGGCTTTCGCGTTCTTCGCAAGATGTATGGCACGTGCCCTGGTTATGTCGGTTTCCTTGAGGACACAGTGGAAAATACCATTTTTAATTGCACCTGTTGGAAGGAATGCAAAGATCGAGTATGCGCAGCTGCATGTATAGTCCTTATAGCAGAAAACATCGTGGAGTTCATGCTGGTAGGTGAGATGGAATGGAAAATAATTGGTCAATGGACAATAGAGGTACTTACCAAATAGGAGCCCAAACAGGAGGAGTTTGAGCTATTAAAATAGCCCAACTCCCTGAAGTAATGTGAGAGTAGTTCCAGGAAGTTGAAGAAAAGAAGGGGGAAGGGATTTAATGCACATGAATCCCACACAAAGTGTGTAAAGCAATTCCTCTCCTCAAAAAAAAAGGATTTTAAACCGTAATTCGTGGATTTTCGTCATGGCAACCGCTGATGTGTGAGACGGTACATTGTCTTAGTTAAACAGAAAAAAAACATTTTGCAAATGTGGCCGTTTCTCGCATTTTCTGCCATCAGCTTGTTAAGTAATGATGTGTAGAATGCTCCTGTAATGGTTTTTCATTTGTGCCCTTGCACAGCGTCTAACTCATCTTTGATTTGCGTAGGCGTATTGCCTTTAGAAAACAGTTCGATACTCGATTTTTTCCATTTTTACAAAAACACTTACATTGACTCACTCAACGATTGTCAAACAACAATAGCGCATGCAAAATAGCTGAAATTTTGGTGAATGCCTCTCAAAATTTGTGTAACCACATTCCCTAGCTTTTATTAACGAATGTTTCGCGCTAAAATTGGAAACTTATCAGACTACCTTCGAATGTTGTTGGAATATAGAGTATTTTTTTCCAGGACTAGTAATGCTTGTCTGCTGTCGGTATAGGTGCAGATATTTATTTCCAGGTATGTCTCTTTCTATTATGTAGATGCCATTTAGTTCTGTTTGAACCACGCCGGCATGTCTGCCCAAAACTCATTTCATTTTAAGGTTTATGGTTGTGGAGTATATTTTGCCACATTAATAGTTATATTTGGTAAGAAAAAATATCTTTTGTTATGTCCATAACGCAAACAATTAGTTAACTTCCTCTTCTGAGTAGCTTCTTAGGTCTTGGCTGCGTTTACGATTTGCCTCCACCGATCTCGGTCCAGCATGCAGAATATCTCGAGAACAAAAAATGATATCGACGTGAGACCAATTACTAATAATATGATTAGTGCATGTTTTGTATAAAAACTATGATCCATTTCAGCAGATACGATTATGAATGCAAGACAAAGGTCAATGTTGTTACCTCGAAAAATTAAAAAAGCTGCTGACCTTGTCGATGAAATAAAAGGTCGCAGGATCTTATATATAGCGAAGAATACACGCAGCAAGCAGCCAGCAATTTTTCTTTAATCAGCTAACAAATGAACTAAATAAGAAATCAGATGAACTTGCACACAACTGAGTGCTTTTTCAGCATCTCTAGGAACCGAATTTATCACCGAAATACTAACACAATAATGGAAAGGCTGAAAAGTATCCTAACCTGTGAAACCCAACAAGTAACGAAATATAAAGATATTGAATGGTCAGAATAACCAAAGGAGATTTATTTGACAGAAGAATTACAGTCAAGGCTCTAGCAGAGACATGTAGGATTTTTGTTGGAAGCGTTGAAAAAATTTTATATCAGGAATTGGATCTCTCTGCACGTTGAGTTCTATGAATACTGACGGCAGACCAGAAGCGTGTTCGCCAAGATCATGGCTACATTTTTTTGGGATTTTGCAGGTGTTATTTTCGTGGATTATTTACCGCGTGGGCGCACCTTAACAGGTGAATATTATGCGAATTTAATACCAAAAGTACGAGAAGCAATCAGAGAGAAGAGTGCTCTTCCCAAAATAAAAAGAACATCTTCGTAGAATCCGCTTTGCTGATGATAACGAAGTGATGTCAGCGGTAGATAAATGGCAGAAGACTTAAAGTTCTGAATTTTTTTCAAAAGGGTTTGGAACACTTCAACACCGATATACCAAGTGTATAAACGTTGCAGGTGATTATGTTGAAAAATAAACTAGTTTCATTCTTCTCATGAGTTTGCTTCCATGTTAGGGACAACAATTCGTGAACTATCCTTGTAACTGAGATAAACAAAATTATTTTAAATTTTGTTTATAAACACAAAATAATCAAAAAACTGTATTTTTTATCAAGGGATGTAAATTTGCTATCCCTACTGCCAGAATCACCTGTTATAACTATATTATTAAACCTCATTTCGAATTGTATCTATTTAATCAAAACAAAATATGCTAGCAACAGAAATTGCAAAACCGCGGAACTGTAATAATTCTTAAATGTAATCGATTCACCTTAATCCAAGAAATGCAAGAAACATTGAAATGGACGCTAATACGCAGGAATGTATAATACTTGAACAATGAAATTCATGGCTGTGAGACAAAAACAAATTAAAAAAAACTGTATGAATTCTCTATTCGTTAAAGACCTGAATGACAATAAGCTACAAAAAAATGTGAGGGGATCACAGAATTTAAGAAATTTTGAGTCTTTGTTACTGGAACCTATTGTAAATGTGAAACTTTAAGTATTCAATCTTGGTATATTGTAAATGTGAAACTTTTCACATCATCATAAGAACAACTCGACCGATTTTGCTCAAAATCTAATCAGTTTTAAGTTGCGTAATTATGCTTCGAATGCAATTGGTCTCACGTCGATATCGTTTTTTGTTATCGAGATAATCGAGACGAAAAATAATTCCGAAAGTTTACAATTTTTCGTATCTATCGTATAAGTTAAGCTGCTTAAGAAGAAGAGGATACGAGTTTGTATTTCCAAGTATTGCGAACAAAAACCTTGCCAAGCATAAGAATATTTGCTGTGTTTTACCAGATCCCAAAAGTAAAAGTATTACACTATTTTAGTTTAATAATGTGTTTTTGATTTAAAATTTAAATTAATCACATATGTTACAGAAAGTCACTTATAAATGTTACCATTTTGATAAGTTACTATATTTATGGGTTTTTTTATGTTTTTCATTCATATAGTCACGCCTTTTTTCCGTAGGGGTAGGCAGAGACCACTTCCTTCCATTTGCTACGGTTCTTACACACATCTTTTGCTTTCTCTACTTTCATCAGTGCTCTCATACATGCTCGTCGGTTGTTGGTACTCTTGACCTGGCCTTAATCAGAGCTTTACAGTTTGTCATGCTTTCTTCTCTTTCAAAAACCATTACTTTCGTTTTTCTTACATTTATTTTCATCTCTTTAATTATTAGGCCATCATGCATAACATTAACCTTCGCCTGCAACTTCTCTTCAGTTGACGCTAATATGAGTTGATCATCGGCGTAAAGAAGGCATTTGACGATCAAATTATTCATTTTAAATCCATACGCACTATTTTTCAAATCTTTTAAACAGTCGTCTATGTATAAGTTAAACAGCCATGGCAAAGCCACACATCCCTGTCTCACACCTTTTTCGATGTTGAACCAGTCCGTGTAAGCTCCGTTTATCCTGACACAAGCGGTGGAATCCTCGTAAAGTGATTTCTGTGCTCGTATTAAACTACCGCTGACCCCATACATAGAAAATGTCGACCGCAATTTACTCCTCACCACTCTGTCATAGGCTTTTCCAAGTCTATAAACGCGCAATAGATCTTCTGACTTCTAGCCAAGAATTTTTCGACTAATGTTTTTCATTAGAACAGTATTTGTTACTTTGGTAAATGTATTAATAAACTATGCGATTTGTGATTTTCTTTATTTATATTTCGTTAATACTTTCGTAATTGAATTAGTAACATATTTGACTGTTATCAATGTTACCAGTCTAATAATAATAAAGTATTGCTTTAGTGTCTTTCTAAATGCATCATAATCTTTAACTTCTTACCCATAATAAAAATACAAATATCCAGGCATACATGATTTTCTGCAGGTTTTTAATGGAAATGAAAGCGCATTAATAACTTATTAAATATATATATCATTTTCCACCTGTATTGCAAAACTGAATAATTTCTGCCAAAAAAATGACTAAATCTTAATGGTATTTTTCTTGATAATATTGATCCATTCCAACTATTATTTGGATTGGTTAAAGAATCAAAATACGTTATTTTGACAGATCACCACGGCAACGGAGGTATTTTAGTGGAAATTTTTTTCTCGAGGGATAACCAACAGCAAATTATACTGTAAATTTTTTGACGTTTACAATAACAGACCGCTCCTTCATTTCCTCTCCAGGCCAATTCATGACCAGCAACGTGGAAAAACTAATTCTGCAGTCCTTCCGGAGTGTTTTCGTCACAAAACTCAACAATTTTTCTCAGCTCGTCTGCTGATAGTGCAGATGAACTTTCCTTTCTCTTGGTTGGATCCATTTGTAGCTTCCGCCGCTTAGCATTTCTTGCAGCTTTTGCGTTCAAAAATTGTATGTCAAAGAATGGATTAAATTTGCGATTATACTTTTAAAAAAAAATATTCCTGCTATTGCTTTGCTGTGAATTTAACGTTTTTTAAATTTAAATGGTCGCAAAAAAGGTAGACCTATCGTGTGGGCCGCGGACGGCCCGCACTGCGACTATTAGAAGGGAAAGGGATTATAGAAAGGAAATGATTGTGGACACGCTTTTTAAAAAGTTGCAGGTCATAGTTCTCTGAAAAAACTGATTTTGGAAGCTTATTCCATTCCGTAGCAGCCCTGTAAAAAAAGGATTCTTGATAAAGATTGGTCCTTGTAGTGTCAAGCTTGAGAGTAAATGTGTGAGACTGATCAGCGTGCCGAGTTCTTCGGCCGAATGTGGCCAATGGTGGTACAAGAGTTTTTATTTCTCCGGAGCATCTGCCATGGAAATATCTGTAGAGCAATGACTGGTCTGCAACTCTTCTTCTATGTTCTAGAGGGTGAAGGGTATCTGTGAAAGTTGAGCTGTTTATCAAGCGAATGGCTCTTTTCTGAATGGAATCTAGAAGATGAAGAGAATGCCTTGGTGCTGAACCCCAAATGTGCGAGCAATACTCCAGTCAACTGCCGGTATTACTAGTGAAAATATTTTAAAAAAGAGTACTATTAAAAAAAATATTTTTCTATATTTATGATCATCCTAGCATCACCCTCTATACCAGCACCGATTGATTAGTATGTATATGAGTTATCTAAATGAGTATCACTAGTTTTGTGTCGATCCTAATAAAATAGTGACTACATATTATCTCGATGACGTTTTCCACGATTTGTCCTTATACGGTCTCGGTTGTTGGGCAAACCAATTAAATCCTACTGAACATTAACATTAATATCCACATTTTAGGTTCACAGATTCCAACGTAAAGCGGGTAACACAATCGAAAATTTTACAGAGAGAGAGTGGGTATATATCTATCAAATTATTTTTATTATTGTCGACCTTGAAAAATGTTTGTGAGAACTACAATACCAATTACATATTATTTTGATGTAACTAAAGAGGAAATTGAATAGCATCGTGATTTGTTATTTCAGTTTCATACCAGGTGAACCTGAACGATCGTCGTATACAAGGTGACTCGGCTCAGAGTCACGAGGTTTCTTCATTAATGGAAATCAACTGAGGTAAACTGTAACAAATTAGAAATTTATATTAGTGTTGGATGACGCAAAATTATTTGATGGTAGAGTTGGGCTTATGCGCACGTAGCCGTTATTGTGGCAGTTAGTCTAATCGATCTGTCAGAGCCACTTTGTTAATTGGTCACAAATTGTAAACTGCAAACAAAAAATATCAGTGGTCTGGGTGCGTCCCAAGAGGTCAACACGACTAACTTCACAGTGGAAAAAATGAAAAAATACCATATGTTTTGTTGTTATAAATATTATTAATAAAATTATTATAAAAACTATTTCAAATTGTTTATAACAAATTATAATTGTCATTAACAATATTCTGTTGATGTTAACCGTATTCTTTCAAACTTTTTCTTATTATTTCATAAGCGGGAGCTATTTTCATTTGTTTATAAAAATTGAACATTTTTTAACACTTCCGAACTCTTTGCTAAAACAGAGTTTTCTTAGAAATTTGTGAATATGTATGAAGATTACCTATCAAAAATTATATACATATGGATCTAGAATGAAAATAGAAACAGAATGTAAATTTATAATAAATGATGATTCATATAACTGAACTCTACCACCAAAATCTAGTAATTATACTGCCGAACTGTACGCTATCTGGCAGGCACTATTATACTGTGGATTCAGTGTATGTGACAAATATTTGATTTGTACCGACTCTCTTAGCTCTATACAAAGTATCCACGACCCCGATATGGAAATCAATTAGCATATAAGTTTGCATGTCTCATCCACGACCTTAAACAAAAGAATAAAATTATAATTTTTGTCTGGACCCCTAGTCATATTGGCATCAGAATAAATGAATTAGCCGACAAAGCAGCAAAAACTGCGGCAAATATTGCTATTACAGTAAACCCTCTTGACAAGAGTTGACCAACAGACCTCTAGCAAACAAAAACATAAATATAATATCAGACAGCCAGGCCGCTACAACAAGATAAATTCTAAACTTGTATGGAATTGCATCGAATCCTTAGAGTACCTTGGTGCGAACAACAGGGTGACCCTACTGTGGGTACCTGGGCACCAGGGGGTGGAAGGAAACGAAAAAGCCGACACCCTTGCAAAACAGGGGGCCGAATCTGCGTTCACTGGACCAGAACCGGTTTTTGGAGTCACCACAAGTGCCGCCAAAACAATTATTTCGGACTGGGCGGAGAGGAAAATACCCACGTACTGGTTCGACATACCAGGGCTAACCCACTCGAAGGCGTTTTTACCGTTACAACCCTCGAGAAACACAACTAAGCAGATCCTAGAATGGAGCAGAAATGACCTGCGTATTCTAACAGGACTGCTTACGGGACACTATCGTCTAAGATACCACCTCAGAAAGATAGATCTGAACTAACAAACGGACTGTCGGTTCTGCTGCGTGGAAGACGAAACTGCTGAACACATACTATGTTCATGCCCCGGCCTGGGAAGAATAAGGTTCAACATATTTGGTTACACTAACCTAGAAACTACCGATTTTAAAAAAAATCTCACCCTATACAACCATGAACTTCGTAAGAAGGGCTGGATTGTGCGGTGAACTGTAGCCTCTAGGGGTGAGCCACAATAGACCTACTAAGGGTCGCGGTGGAGGGGCGACCACGCCCCACTCACATGAAACCTAACCTAACCTAAACCCTCTTGACAATCAAAATCACATTACGAATATCCTTTATCAAGAATGGTATAACACAAATTCCAAATTGAAGGAAATCAAATCTTCTGTTGAACCATGGAAAAACCCATGCAAATTGAATCGTCGCGAACAGGTTACTTTAACCCGGTTGAGTATTGGTCACACACTCGCCTCACATCAAAGTACCTACTTCTTGGTGAAAACCAACCGTTTTGTGATATTTGTGAATGTGAATTAACGGTTAAACATATTGTAGAAGATTGTCCTCTTTATGCACCATCACGAGAAAAATCTATAATAAATTTAATAAGCAAGCAAACTCGATAAAAACATTTTAAAAAGAAAGAGAACGGTTAATGAGCTCAGCAGTTAAAACCGCTGTAAAAAAAAAGATAATATTAAAATTTGGAACGAAGTGCTAACAAATAATGGGATGACTATGAACAATACAAAAACAAAAATTATGGCTATAGCAACTAATAAGAAAGAAATGCATATGTGCTTGAAAGAGGAAAAAAAATGAAGTTGATAGTTTTGAATATTTGGGAACAACTCTGGAAGGAATTGGAAGTCTTGAGATTGAACTGAATAAAAAAATAGAAAAGGCACTAGGTGAATAGGTTCAATATCACTTCAAGTGCACTGATGGGCCGAGATACCTCGTAGCGCGAACCCCTTTACGTGTTCCAGGATTACCCTCGCCCTGACTTGCGAGATACTCTTTCACCACACAATCGCTCCATGCACTATTGCCGGTATCACTACTGCTTCGTAGATCGTACATCCAGGACATTATTCTTGGGTTAGCACTCCAGTTTCTACCGCAACTCCGCCTAAGCGTCCATAACAACGCACAGGCTTTACCACGTCTTCTTTCTATTATTTAAGACCTCCAATTTAACTTCCTATCAAGCACTACCCCCAGGTGCTTGACTGAGTTCACTGGTACAATCTCTTTTCCGTAGAAGAGTAAATTTCTCCACTTTTCCAGTTTCCTCCTGCCTGTGAAAATCACAAGTTCCGTCTGCTAGACCCGTGCTTTCACACAATTTTTTCACTATAATTAGCGCTACTTTTGCGCGGTCACTGGCCGTGCCAGCGTCCCTCGCCGTCGCTAGTACCGCAATATCATCCGCATAATCTTGCGTACGAAAACCTCGGTGGTTTAGAGCAACTATCAGACTTCGACGACCAGGCCCCACACTAACGTTGATAGTACACCTCCTTGTGGACAACCTCGATCCACGATAGCCCTCAGTACCTCCCTCTCTCCATTCCACTTTAAAATCAGTTTGGATTTCGAAATCGAATGGGCACACGGTAAATGTAATAATACAAAAATGTTTTGATATGAACAAAGAAATGTATATGGGATTTATTGACTACGAGAAAGCGTTTGACAGGGTGAGGCACGAAAAGATGATTAACCTCTTACGAGAAAGTCAGCTCTATGAGCAAGATGTCAGAATAATAAAGAACCTCTATTGGAATCAAGTCACTGTGATCAGCTCTGAGGGAAAAACATCAGAATATATAAAAATACAACGAGGGGTAAGACAGGGATGTGTCTTGTCACCACTTGTGTTTAATAATTATTCAGAGGCTATATTCAAAGAAGCTCTCAGGAACAGGAACGTGGGGATAAATATAAATTGAAAGATTATCAATAACATACGTTATGCTGATGACACTTTGATCATAACCGACAACGTACATGATCTTCAAGTATTACTACAAGAGATCGATCGGGTCAGCAGGAAGAACGGTTTAAAAATGAACTATAAAAAAACTAAATACTTGGCCATAAGTAAAACCCCATTAAACCATCCTAATACCAACATCAATATCAATTCATTGTTGGTCGAGAGAGTAAAGCAATATCAGTATCTCGGCACGTGGATCAACGATAGGCATGATCAGTCTTAAGAAATCAAAGTCAGAAACGAAAAGGCTAGAAATGTTTTTTTTAAAATGAAACTACTATTTACTAACGCACACTTAAACCTTCAACTACGTCTGAGAATGGTTAAATGTTAAGTAATCCCAGTGCTTTTATATGGACTAGAATCATGGACGATCAACAAAGCCACAATGAAAAAGCTCCAGGCATTTAAAATGTGGATCTTTCGGCGTGTACTTAAAATATCGCGGATAAAAAAGATTACCAATGAAGAGGTTCTACGCCGAGTAGAAAGAGAAATAGAATTGGAGAACTTGATTAAAGTCATAAAACTGGAATATCTCGGTCACATCATGCGTGGAGAGAGATATAGTATACTACGACTGATAGTGGAGGGCAAGATTGCAAGGAAAGAGATCGGTGGGAAGAAAACGTATATCCTGGCTGAAGAATCTAAGAGAGTGGTTTGGATGCACATCCCTTCAGCTTTTCAGAGTCGCAGCGTCGAAAGTAAAAATAGCCATAATGATAGCCAACCTCCGACGTAGAGATAAGAAGAAGAAGTCATTATCGGAAAAAACATGATTTAAAAAAGAAACATTTTTTGGTTAAGTTATTATTATTTTTCCCAATAAAATTTCAAAAATGACACCCAAACATTGTTCTATATCCAAAAATCTCATTCGACCTTAGCCAATAAATTATGAAATGATAATAAAATCCAAGTATACGGATTAATTATACGTTTTATAACATTAGACGTCCATCAAAATGTAATTTATTTCTTGAAAACAAAAAACATTGACTACCGCCGAATTTAACATACTTATACCGTAGTGATTAGTTATTTATGACATGTTAATTTATTCAAAATAGAACGTGTATAGCAACCAAATAGTATACGTAAAAAAAATGCAATGAGCGATACAGACAATTTGCATGTGTTGTATGATTTAAGGTACTTCACTCAACAAGTCACTGTTCGACAGATATTATTCAGTTTTGGCATACACGTAAAAAAAGACATTAACTTATTTATTTTAAAAGAATATTTGACCTTTTAGCAGTTTATCCGACTATTTCAAATTGTTCCAAAGAAACGCGCTCACAGAATTTTAAATAAAAAAGAGGGAGGTAGATAAATAGTCTTTGGACCGTATGAAATGGTCAATTGATAAAGAAAACGGGATAATTTTTTTGTAATACTTTTTACGAGTTCTTCGCGGCTACGAGGAAAATTTTGAGGATATGGCAACACAGTGCCACACATTTCGAATCCCAGTGGTGTGACTATTTTACAAAACATTTAAATAATAACATATTAAGTGAACTATCTTAACCCTCTATGGCCCACATTTTAAAAAATTTACAAAAATTCTTTATAGTTTTCACATACATATGTACATACACAGGGGCGTACCCAGAGAAGGGCAGCTGCCCCCCCCCCCTCCTGAAGCAAAAAAATAAATCGTTATTAAATTTTGTTGCTGAGATTTATTACAATTCTTGAAATAACTATTAATATAGATTGTAGGGGGGGATAGTGAAGGCTATGCTACGTCTTAAGCACTTCAATCTATCAGATCTTTTGTACATAATCCTTAATCTATTCGAGGCCCGGGATTCCGAGACTTCGTACAAAGTGTATCAGTTAACTGAAAGCTAAGTTCCTGACATCGAAGGGCTTTAGGAAGGCCCCTTCCAGAAACTTGAGCCTCTTGCAGAAAAGCGCTGGGCATTCACGAAACAAATGTTCTGCAGCTTCAGCGCGAAGATCTCACAGTTGCGGCAACTATCACTCTCTGTTTTGCCAATCTTTTTTAGGTGATACCTCAGCGGACAGAGTCCAGTGAAGCTGTTTAGCTTTCATTGGCGAAAGGCTTACTAGCCTTTTCGCTTGTCTTTGTCCTGGCACTTTATGCCAGTGAGATTTCATTTCATCTGTTTCGCAGCGTCGAACCTTTTCTTTCAAGTGGGCTTGGGCCAAAAAAATTGTGTATATTCGCCCCTTCTTTGGCAAAGCAGTCTGCTTCCTCGTTCCCTTTAAGTCCCTTGTGACCTGGAACCCACATCAGAGTAACCTGATTGTTTGCTGTAAGTTGTCTCAGGGATTGTTTACAATCCCAAGTCAACTTAGACTCACAAGTGTATGACTTCAGAGCTTTTAGTGCTGCTTGGCTATCTGATAAAATATAGATCTCTGTCCTTCGGGTGTTCCTTTCGATGCACTCCTGGGCATATATCTCTATGGCGTGTAATTTTGCTTGAAAGATAGTTGGGGTGTTACCAAGCGGCTTTGAGAGCCTAAAATTCGGCCCTGTTACGCCCACTTCAACCCTTTTATCCATCTTGAATCCACCAGTGTACCACATTTAAGCATCCTTTCTTAGTTGAGGTCCGTTCTCTGTGCAAACTTGGTGGTTGTTTATGACCACTTCAAACTGCATTTCGAAGGTCGTACCTAACTGGCATAAAAAATAATATTTATAATCAAAAAAATACTTACACTTTTAAAAATTATGAAATTAGGGTAATTTATTTATATTTTATAGTCGATCGAAATTATCATACAATCGTACTCAATTATTTTCTATATGAATTACTTAAAAAATCACATGATATCGCAGAGAAAGTCGGCGTTGAGTTCACAGTTCCACGAATTGTTCAAAAGCAAATACACAGAAGTAATCCGCCATTTGAGACTGCGATTGAAAACTAGAGATTTTTTTTTACTAAAAATAGTCGCAAAAAGGGTAGAGCTATCGTGTGGGCCGCGGACGGGCCGCACTGCGACTATTAGAAGGAGGAGGGATTGTAGGAAGAAGATGATTGTCAACCCGCTTTTTAAAAAGTTGCAGTTCATAGTTCTCTAAAAAACTGATTTTGGAAGCTTGTTCCATTTTGTAGCAGCCCTGTTAATGAAGGATTCTTCGACCGAATGTGGCCAGTGATGGTATAAGAGTTTTTATTTCTCTGGAGCATCTGCCATGGAAATATCTGTAGACTGTCTGGTCTGCAACTCTTCTTCTATGTTCTAGTGGGTGAAGGGTATCTGTGAGAATTGAGCTGTTTATCAACCGAATGGTCCTTTTCTGAATGGAATCTAGAAGACGAAGAGAATGCCTTGGCGCTGAACCCCAAATTTGCGAGCAATACTCCAGTAGAGGTCGGATTTGAGAAGGTCGTTGATCATCCTTTATCTTGACTCTTTAACTTTATCATTGAATGTTGAATTCTCACACGAAAATACACCTGCTTTTGCCTTTTCCCATCTTTATCCTTTATACATGCTAAAAATTACTTCAAAAGATTTAGAAAAAGATGCAATATTTTTCATTTTTATGAGTTGAGTGATATCTCCGCAGAATTAGATTTGTGGTATAATCTGTGGAAAAAGAAGGATTTAGCAGGAGACAAATTAAAGGACATTGAAGTGGCTGCCCTTTTGGAGAAGGCTAATAAAATTTTTCCTACAACAAGGCATGCACTCCTTATTTTAAGTGCTGTCTCATCCACTACGGCTACTGTTGAACGATCTTTCAGTACCCTTCGAAGGGTAAAGATTTGGCTGAGGAGTGCATGGGAGAGGACTTATTGACTGGGTTGTGTTTTATGAGCGTCCATCGGGCATTTACTAACCCTAAAACTAATAGACTGGCCTGTTGGTTTTGCCAATAAGTCTCAATAAATTGGAAAAAAAGCGTTCATCGGAAATTCTAATGAAAACCAGGACTAGATTAAAACGAGAGTTTTGAACAAGCTTTCTACAAATTCAAGAAAAATGATACTTAAGACATGTAACTAGAATAAAAAATTTTTTTCAAGCAAATAATTGTAATAACTGAGTTGATAAAGCGCTGCTATAATTATTCATAATTTTTTTAAAATTTTAGTTTCATTCACCTTTTCCGTGATAAAATGTTACAACCTGAACGACCATGGCTTGCCCCCACCCTAGATTTGATCCTGGGTACGCCCTTGTACATACATAAAGTATTTTTTTCCTTAAGGATAAGCAGAGACCACTTCTTTCCACATGCATAATGTCTATTAAGATTTACCGCTGTCAAGCAGTCAAATATATAATTTCTATTTAAATTTACCCATGTAATATCTAAATTTAAAGAAATCTCTGTGAAAAGTAAAATTTTTTAATTATCATAATCAGTCCGACGCCAACCAACTGAAATAATTGAACATTTATAAAAACTGGAAAATATATTTTTTATTGAAGTTTGATTAAAACAAATATCCATTTTAAAGCATTCTAAATCATCTAAATAAAGCAAGAAATTTTTAAAATTTATATTTCTTTTTGTTAAATAGTTTTATGTATTAACTTCCTACATCTAGTTAGACAATCATCTTGCTAGGTATATATTGTTTAAAAAAAGCAGTCTTTGAACAATTTGTGTGAAACGTCAAAAGGTATTTGGAGTATATAGTGAATGTTAGGTGCATTAATTATGACACGAATATACGGTGGTTTCAGATTATCGTTAGAAACTCGATAACCAATATTCAACTGTACATTTTAGATGTACGAAAGTAAAAGGTAAAACAAAAAGACACATTATTGTGCATGCAGGTGGAAAGCATGGTTTTGTTGATGGGGCGGATCTTTTATTTTCGTTAAAATTAAAATCGGCCGATTATTATGACAATATGGATACAGAGATCTTTGTGAAATTGTTAAAAGAGAAACTATTACCATCGTTACATGAACCATTGTCATTGTATTAGATAATGCTCCGTACCATTCGGAAATTTTAAATAAGCAACCAACAGACTCCTGGACGGTACAGAAAATAAAAGAATGGTTAATAAACGAAAATATTTTTTAACATAATTAAATATGTGCCTAGACATGGTCAGATTTAAAAACCATAATAGAAGACGACATGAAGAACATTTTTGATTGGTTTAACTATAATTTATTAACAATTAATTATGAAAAACAATGTTTCTGCCTGTTTGTAGCTATAAGAATGGTATGCCTGATTATCGTGAGTTAGTAATTTATAATGAATATAAAAAAAACAGCTTAAAAATTAAACTTACTGAAAATTTAAAATATCTTATTGTAACGTTAGATTGCCATTTAAGATGGGATCATCGTATAAATAACGTCACCAAAACTCTAAGAGCCTTTCTCGGGCGATTTAAATATTTGTTAAATATTCTAGATGCAGATCATTTAAAAATGCTCTACTGTTTATTGGTAGAGTCTAGATTATCCTATGCTATTTTAGCTTGCGGCGGAACTGTAGATTTATATTTGGAGAAGCTACAAATACTTCAGAAATATTTTCTAAAAATAATATTAGGAAAAGAAAGGACGTACCCTTCCGACCAGCTTTTTCGTGACGCATTTGTATTGGATCTTCGCCAGACATTTTTTTTAAAAACTCCAACTTTCTTATTTAAATATAAACAAAACTTGAATAGAATTTCATATACAACAAGAGCTATGAGGAAAAATAGTCTTCATGTTCCGAACGCTCAACGATCAATCGGACAAGGAAACTTTAAGTATTTAGCCCGTCGTTTCTACAACTTTTTACCAGATCTGATAAAAAAATCATACACTTCAAACCGTTTTTAAAAAGCAATAAAGTTTTTCTTGTTATCCAATAATAGACAAATGATTTGTAATTTCTTTCAATTTGATAATTAATCCGTTAAAATGTGTATTACAATTTGTTGAATTTTCATATTAATTATTTATTATTGTTTTAATTGTGTATTTTGTTTAATTTAATTTTATTTATGCAAACAACAAATTAAATTAGTGTTAGATTCTGTGACTGGTAACAATATTGGTTTTTTAATTCATAGTTTTAAATTAATTGCTTAAATTGATTTATATTAATTTGCTAATTTTAATTCATGAATTATTATAATTGTTAATTTTAATTTATAATATTATTAAAATACAAACAATATTTGTAATATATGATAAGATCCCCTGGGGATACGGGGAAAATAGAATAGATCCCAGGTATGGTCTGTCTGTCGTAAAAGGCGACTAACAGACTCCCAATTCAAAGTGTTATGCGACCCGTGCTGATCGATGCATGTCGGTGGGGAAGCACCGTTGCTAACGGAGCCTACAGGAAACCGGGTGAAATCATGTAGTAGACAGCCTTAGTCTTGTGCAGGGGGCACCTAAGGAAGGACCACCCCTTCCCCATACTCGTTGACTGCAAAAAAGAACTGAGAACGCTGGTAGACCGTAATTACGTCAAACTGATACGGGTTCCAGGACACCAGGAAGTTGCAGGTAATGAGGAAGTAGACGAACTTGCAAGAAGAGGTTCGGAAAAATACAAAAACTACTGGAAACGTATACCAGGAAAAAAACACGGTAAATAATAAATCAAAGGAACGTGCCATAAAAGGACAGCAGAACTGTTACCGATGAACAGGAATCAGCTAAGACTGCGGGTTGTGCGGCAGGGATCCGGGGGCGGTGGAGCGCTTGCTGTGCTGCTGCGGTGCGCTGGGGGAATGGGCGGTTCTTGGGTGACTACATTGTTCTCACCCAGTACAGAACTTGTACAAACTTGTACAAGGTACGAAGGTACTTGATTGGATGCAGCGTGGTTCTAGGTCCCGGGAACTGCCTGTCTTTTTCGAACCAGTGCCTCGTGGCGGCGCAGTGTGTGTTTTGCTGTTTTTGGGGTCCTTGCCGGGCGGTCTGCTGGTCGGGTCTTCATTGTACAATGATACAAAAACACATAGGCAAGATACTTTTGGCCAACAGGCCCAAGTGTCACCGGAGGCAATAGCCAGACGGACCTTAATAGGGGTGGAGTTTTAAGTGAGTAGTCCTGACACAGTCAGTGTAGTCTCACAGTAGACCTTGAGCTTTCGGACTCATAACCTTTTCATAAATGATTTTCTTCACCTCTGAAAAAAATATATGATAAGATTACATAGTAAAATTGATAACACGGACAGCCAATTGGCTTTGTGGTTTTCGAGTTTATTAGTAGTGACATTGAGCGAAAGGTGTTGGTAGGAAAACAAATGAATGGGGCACTGCATAGCTTTATGAGCAGTCAGAAAGTATCAAAAAAGGCACGTCTGGCTGTGCATAGAGGTGTGTTGGTTCCTACACTTATGTACGGTAGTGAATGTTGGGTTTGGCAGAATAAGCATGAAAATAGGATTAATGCTGCGAAGATGAGTAGTCTGAGAATTGTATAGCCGGAGTGACTCGGTTGGATAAAGTAAAGAATAGTGAAATAAGAAAACGCTGTAGTGTAAAAGAAGATGTGGTTACAAAGATAGAATGCTTAGATGGTTTGGACACGTAAAAAGGATGGATGAAGAAAGATTGACGAAACAAATTTATGAGGCGAGTGTGAATGGACGGAAGTCGGTAGAGGTCGACCTCGGCGAACATATCTTGATCAGATCAACATTGTTTTAAAGAAAGGCCAGGTCAAGAGTACCAACAAACGACGAGCATGCATGAGAGTCCTGATGAAAGTAGAGGAAGCCAAAGATGCGTGTAAGAACCGTAGCGGAAGTGGAAGGAAGTGGTCTCTGCCTACCCCTACGGGAAAAAGGCGTGACTATATGTATATATGTAGTTGTACTGAAAAGAAAAAAATTAAATTGTATTGTAAAATTACTCTTGTAAAATTGTATTGTAAAATGATTCTTGTTGCTAATAAACATTATTATTATTATTATTAAAAAAGATAATATGTGATTGCAAGTAAGTTTGGTTGTATGTACTTTTAAGTGTACCATGGATACAAAATTTTCAAGGACGAGTAAGCTTCCTTAAATATAGGTTTTATAAGTACAACACTTATATCAGTATCCTTGTTTTAAAGACTTAGTTGCGCCAAATAAGGAATATTTAGTACGTTTACAGAGAAAGTATTTATTGTTGTTTAGTTTTTTTAACAGTACATTCGACGAAGCACGTTTTTTTTTCACTATGATTAATATTTATTTATGTACGAACTGCGTAAAGAATTCTATGATATGTGAAAATAATGCCGTTACATACCAGAGACGCGTTCAAGGTACGCTCATGCACACAATTTAAAATATTTTTTAATTAGCTACATAACAAACATCCCTTTTTAAATTTACTTTTAAAAATACCATATGAGATTTTTTCTTAAGTTTTAGCAAACATCACCGCAGTCGATCACTTTTTGCTAATTCTAACGCAATCTCATACTTGGAGAGCTGGCAAGCAAATTTTCCCTATGATTTGCTCATGTCTGCCTCTGAGTCTGATGTTTATAATCCGAAGAAATTCTAAGAGGCACCGGTGTCAAGTAATCGACTTTTAATTTTTTTTATTATTTAAAAAAGTTAACATAAAGAGTACAATTGGCAGACCTGAGTTTTTTTATTAAATACAATAAAATCACAAAAAAATTGTCTGCCAGCATGTTGTCTCTGCGTTGTCAATTGACAGCGCTTATAAAAAAACATACATATAGTTATATACATTGGTTAGATTGTGCAAAATGAGTGAATCATAAAATAGCAGGCGTCCCCAGAAACTTATGAATAAATTTACCAATTAGAAGAAAGCAGGGTTGAACAATTGAGACACCTTAAAATTATAGTGTTAATTTGGTTGTTTGGAAAATATTATATCTTTAGGATTTTTTTTTTTTAATGAAAATAGTCGCAAAAAGGGAAGACCTAACGTGTGGGCCGCGGACGGCCCACACTGCGACTATTAGAAGTGGAAGGGATTATAGAAAGAAAATGATTATGGACACGCTTTTTGAAAAGTTGCAGGTCATAGTTCTCTGGAAAAACTGATTTTGGAAGCTTATTCCATTCCGTAGCAGCCCTGTAAAAGGAGGATTCTTGATAAAGATTGGTCCTTGTAGTGTCAATCTTGAGAGTAAATGGGTGAGACTGATCAGCGTGCCGAGTTCTTCGGCCGAATGTGGCCAATGGTGGTACAAGAGTTTTTATTTTTCTGGAGCATCTGCCATGGAAATATCTGTAGAGTAATGACTGGTCTGCAACTCTTCTTTTATGTTCTAGAGGGTGAAGGGTATCTGAGAGAGTTGAGCTGTTTATCAAGCGAATGGCTCTTTTCTGAATGGAATCTAGAAGACGAAGAGAATGCCTTGGTGCTGAACCCTAAATGTGCGAGCAATACTCCAGTAGAGGTCGGATTTGAGCCTTGTACGTCGTCAACAGTTGATCAGGAGTAAAAAACTTTCTGGCTTTCTGGCTTCCATTTTATTTTGTTCTCTAAATGAAATATTAGAAATTGGTAGTTTAACTATAATAAGTAATTAATCTTGTGAGGTAGATATCTTCGTGCAAAATCCAAGGGCAGCAATTCGGCTAAGTTTGATTATGAAAGTACTGACGAACCAATAACAGCCCCGAAAATGAATTACAAAATAAAAGTTGATATGACCTTATCATCTTTTAATGCAAGTTTCAAGGGGTTGAAGCAATTTAATAACATTTTTGGATTTATTTATCAAATGTTTAGCTTGAATAAAGAAGAATTAAAAAACTCTTGTGAAAATTTATCATTTTATTTAAAAAATGAAGCACGTAAAGAATCAGATATTGATGCAAATGACTTATTTGATGAAGTTATTTGTTTAAAATGCCACTTACCAGAGCAAAATGAGTTAGGTCCCCAATTAATTCTTTAATTCATTTTAAAGAACAATTTAATTTTAACATTTCCAAATACCGCAGTGGCAATACGAATTTTTTTTAACGCTACCAGTATCTGTAGCATCCGGAGAAAGGTCTTTTTCAAAATTACGCATGTTGCATGACGCATGTCAAATGTAAAATAACCGATGGTACTTCTTAGACTACTCTTCTCCGCAGCATTAATCTTACTTTTATGCTTCTTTTGTCAAACCCCACATTCACTACCATTTAAAGTAGTGATCAGCGGTCCTCTATACAGAGTGTGAAATTATAAGTCGGTGATGACTAAAACGACGTACTGACGTCAACTAAAAACATTTTAACGTCAGTTTTTCGTAAACGCAGATATCAATAAAAATATTCGTACGTATTTTACTTTAACATATTATCATTCAAAGATTTATACATACAAATCTTCAGATAATAAAAAATAAATCTGTTTATTATAATAAGTGGTTAAAATAAAAATGTTGACAAGAATCCAAAATGTACACACATGAAAATAATCTACTCTTTGCTGAAAATTTTCATAAATTGATGTTTTGCACTGGATAAATTAAAATATTATTTTGACAAAATTTAGAATCTCAACCCATTTTTATTTAAGAAAAAATCAAAAAACCTAAACAAAATTGGAGAAAAACTTAAAAATTACCTAAAATATTTACATACATTCATATAATCACGACGGCAAAGACCATTTCTTTTCATTTGATACGGTTCTTACACACGTCTTTTGCTTCTTCTTCATTCATTAGCGCTTTCATAAATGCTCTTTGGTTGCTGTTACTCTTGACCTGGTCTTTCTTCAAAACAATTTTGATCTCATCGAGATACGTTCGCTTGGGTCAAACTTTACCGACTTGCCCTTTGACACTCGACTCATAAATCTATTTTGTCGATTTTCTTTTATCCAATCTCTCTACGTGTCTGAACCATTTGAGCATACCTTCACCTATCTTTCATACTACATCTTTTTTTCCACTATAACGTTCGCCTTAAGAAGCGAACTCACTGAAACCAAACCCGACGAAGACAGTAGTATGCGCCTACCACCTGAAGAATCACGAAGTGCAGATGAAACTCGAGGTTATTTATTTATCGAATAGTTTTACATGGTAAATAGTAACAGTGGTTTTTTTTTTTTTTTTTTTTTATAATGTTCTGGTTCCCACGAAAAGGGATATCCTGTAATGTTCAGAGAACATCGTGGGAACCAAGGGAAAGAAGGTAGGAGTTGGTGTTCTTCTTAAATTTCTGGAGGTTGTATGCCTCGGGGAACACTTTCCTAGGCAATGAGTTCCAAAGCCTCGCAATTCGTTGGATGAATGAGTCTTTGGAAAGTGATGTTCTGCAGGTCTCCAAAGTGACCACGAAGGGATGTGAAGACTGAACTTGACGGGTTAATCTCGAAGAGACTGCCAAAGGAGGAACGATTGTTGATATTTCAGAAGAGCATCGCCCATGAAAATATCTATAAAATAGAGACAAATCGCCAACTTTTCTACGGTGTTCCAGACAAGTGAGCGAGTTTGTAAGCGAGGCATCACCGACGAGACGAATTGCCCTTTTTTGGACAGAATCCAGTAGCTTCAGGATATGTTTAGGTGCTGCACTCCAAATATGGGAACAGTACTCCAGTACAGGTCGGATCTGTGCCTTATAGATCATAAGCAGCTGACTGGAGGTGAAATAGCTCTTGGCACGAAACAAAACACCAAGTTTTTGGGATGCACTTTTGGCAATGGACCTCACGTGATTTTCCCAGGAAAGGTTATTGCTGATAGTAATACCAAGCATCGATATGGATGACTTCAGTGGTATGGTTACTCCTGACAAAGTTATGTTAGGCACAGTGAGATCGGCTTTTCTAGAGAAAAGACATGCTTGTGTTTTGTTTGCATTGAATTCTACCAAGTTATTGGATCCCCATTCGAGAATTGTTGCTAAATCCATATTTATATTGTTAACATTTCTTCCTCGTTCATTTCTGGTTTCACGGGCTGATATAGGGGCCCTGGAAGAGAAAGCGGTATGGAGGGTACTATCATCGGCAAAGCTGTGTACGGGACATGAAGTTGCTTTCAATAGGTCGTTGATGTGAAGTAAAAATAGTGTTGGTGCTAGAATGGATCCTTGCGGAACACCAGCATTTATGAGTAGAGTGTCAGATGAAACTCCATCGAGCACTACATGGGTATAAATAAATACGTGACAAACATTGTATAAAATAAAAATATAAATTGCGGTAGTTATTACAATAAATATATAAGCATAAAGTCAAATTATATTAAAATGTCGAGATCCTTTAACCATTGGATTGCTCTCGGTGTAACCTGCGTCAGTTCCTCCAATCCTCCGGGAAATTTTCGATGTATACAATCCTCGAGTATGCGGTGCATGGTTAGGTTTGCAGCACCGCAGTCGCATACTGTGCTGTTTGTGAGTCCCCATTTGTATAGCATGTGGGCACGTCTTCCATGGCCAGTGCAAAATCTGTCAAGAGCTGTGCATAGTTTACGGGGGAGGGACAGGCCTTTTACTCACGTGGTTGGGTCGATAATGACGTCGGAGTTCGCAGGTGGATTTTGGCTCCAAAACTCTCGCCATCTTAGAGCAACGTTGTATGACAAGACTACTTCCTGGTCTAGCCAAGGAGGTTTCCTCGATTTAAGCCTGGCTGAACCTCGAGGTTAAGTGGGACAGTTAAGTTCAACTTACCCACTCCGACGCTCCCAAATATCTTGGAGTCACGCTGGACAGGACGCTAACCTACAGAGCTCATCGTCAGAACGCCAGGAAGCTGCGAGGCAGCAAGTGGGGCGCAAAGCCAAGCGTTCTGATTAAAAGCGCCAAAGTCTTATTACTACTTAACGGCCGAATACGCCTGTCCTGTCTGGAACAGATTAGTCCACACGAAGAAGGTGGATACAGCGCTGAACGAGACCTAATGCATAATCACAGGTTGCACGAAACCCATACCACTCGATAAACTGCAACGCGCTGCCGGCGCCCTCTGTCCCACTACCTGCACAATGGCGTCAGGGTGGCAGAATACTGGGCCCAGAAATTATAATGAGTCTCAACCTCGGACACGAAACAGTAAAGTAAGTAAGCATTGATCTTACTTTCATGCTTCTTTTACCAAACCCAATCATGCATGAGTGTAAAAACCAACACACCTTTATACACAGCCAGTCGTGCCTTTTTTCACACGTTCTTGCTGTTAAAAACGTTATGCAGCGCCCCGTTCATTTGTTCCCCTGCCAACACCCTTCGCTTGATATCACAGTCATACTTTTCGTCTCTCGCAAACTTTAAAACCAAGTATGCAAACTCTTTCACTTGTTTCACTATTTCTCCTTCAATTAGCACCTCGCAGATAGTCATGCTTTCTTCTCTTTCAAAAACCATTACTTTCGCCTTGCTTGCAATCACTTTCATTCCTCTCATTTGGCCCGATTGAAGGTATACTATCACCTTGAATTCACTTGTTACATTGCTAATGGTTAATCAGCTTGGTTATTTTACTTTAAAGTGAATTTATTGTTTACTCTTAAAACTGTTTGGTCGCACTGTTGGTTGCACCAACAATGACTTTGATGTACCCATTATGCACTCCTACACCAGAACCCTTCAATTGGATTATTGAATCGGCACTTTAACGTGAAGTTTTCGCAATTTTTGGAGAACCTTTTTTACAAATACTTCCTTCGCTGTTACACTAAGCAACTCCAGGGTCTCTAGACTAAGGAAGTTTTAACTTTCTTTTTTAACCTACAACTGACGCTAATAACATACTTTCACTTTCATCTATTTAAACATCCAAGGAGTCACAAATAAAATTCAAATAATATAAACTATTTTCTACCTATTTAAAATGTCACACCCCATACCCCATACAGAATCGTCGGCAATGACTAAAACATTCCGGTAATTACCACTTTTAAAACACATTATTCAAACAAACAGTAACCATGTTAGATGTTAGGTGTTGTGTGTCTTTTAAGTCATTGACCAGATTTTGGTGATTAGTTTTTTTGGTAATCGATTTTTAAATAGATATAGTACCGAAAAGTTCTTAGTTGTTGCAATAACAGGTTATTGGTGTTTTAAATGTTTAACAATACAACCTACAGGGTGTCATAATTACTTTTACCTTTGGTGCGTCTTTTAATGGCAATTGTAAAATGTGACAGCCTCTCGTATTGGTATCTTCTTCTTCTTTCGGTGCCATATCAGATCCCCCTAACGTTGGCAATTACATTGGCGAGTTATTCGCGTTTTTCGGCTAATCTGAATAGTTGTTCGGCACTGCGTATTCCTGTCCAATCGCGAATGTTCTTCAGTCATGACATCTGTTTTTTTCCAATTCCTAGGTATGATACCTTTCTGATCTTTATAGTGACAAATAATTCACGAACCGCATTTGCTCTATTTAACACTGCTTCGTTGGTCTGCCTAGCTGTCCAGGGTATTCGGAGCATTCTTCTATGTAATCACATCTCAAATGCTTCCAGGCGATTGATTGTAGCAGCCTTTAGAGTCCAGGTCTCAGCTCCATATAACAACACTAACCAAATATAACATTTTATCATTCTTTGGCGTAATTTTAGGTTTTGGTTGTCGTTAGAGAAGAATGCTTTCATTTTCAGAAAAGTCGTGCGAGCGGTCTCAACTCTGCACTTAATTTCTTTTATCTGGGTCTAGTTGTTCCGTGATATAGCAACCAAGATATTTGTATTGGGTAACTCTTTGAATGTTTTGTTGGTCTATCTTGTCATGTGCCTATTTTTCCTTCTACAGTTCCATTATTAATTGGGTCTCTTCTGATAGTTTCGTATTCCTTAGTTACTCGTAAGTAGGGTTGCATACCGTTTTTTGTTGTAACTTTAATATATCATCCGTTGTAAATAGTGTTGCATACCTAGTAGTGATAGGATTATTGTTTGGTTTGCATTTCTGTGTGGATGGGGCTGGCTAACAGCACGGACGAGGCGATTGTGGAGCCCGGACTGGAGAAGATTGTGGGTTGACGTTTATTCCGTGTCATTTCTTGATTTCCGGCCTAGGAGTGTCAGTCGTGTGTTGAGAGTCTTGGGAGTGGTGTGGTGAGAGTTGTTGGGAGAAAAACCACTTAATTTTTAACTTGACCATTCTATCTTACCTTTGTTGTTGATATTTTGGATTTTGGCGTCGAGTTAAAATATCCGCTTGCGGGATCTGATGGAGGAAAGCTATTGTTAATTAGCAGGTGCCGTCCCATAATCAACTAGGCCACAGGAGTAGGCCACAGGAGCAGGCCCCAGGAGTAGTGAAGTCGTATACCCAAAGGTTATAAGTGATTTATTTTTAAATAAACTCGATTGTTTTGGCAGTGAAAATCTATGACACCACGATTAAGTTTTGTTTTAGTTTATTAATATAGTACATGTGAATTCGTATACCCAAAGGTTATCAGTAAAAATATTTTTAAATAAACTCGATTGTTTTGGCAGTGAAAATCTTTATGTAAATGGTTAAAACATGAGTAACTTAGCAGCCTTATGTAAACGTTTGGTTTAGTGTTATTAATGAGTAGATTTATATATGTTTTACCTTTTTTTTAGTAACTTGGAAAAGTCTGTTACTCTTACTTCTGTTATGGTTATTTTATAAAGTTGTAAATCCTAAATTTTTGGTTTATTTTAGCAAGAAAATTTACCATAGCTGTTAATTTTTGACTATATGTGTTATAATTTTATTATTGAACTGTGTACTTCGATTTATTGTGTGAGTAAAGTATTCAATATATTTTAGCTATAATTTTATTTATTTGGTTCACCATAATCTTAGTTGTTTATCGTGTGGCTCTGCTAGTGCCTATAAGACCTAGCGGTTTCCGGCTTGAACCGTCTAGGTCGGTGGCGCGGCTCACTTTTATATATATTTTTTTCTTCTACCCTCTACGGCTGAGCTCGGGCATAATTTGCCAGTAGAGAGACCGCTGGCAGAGTACTCTTTAGGGAACGAAAAAAACGTGGCAATCTGTAGGAAAGCATCGGCGTGCGGTTGGCGACTGAACATTATAAATTTTGTCTTAGTAACATTCATTTTCAGACTCATTATTCTTCCCGTCGTGTTTACACAGTCCAATAATTCTTGAAGGCCCTGAATACTGTCGCTCAAGATGGCCGTTTCGTCGGCATATCGAATATTATTAATCAGTTCCCCGTTGATCTTTACTCCGAGGTTTTTATCTTGCAAAGCCTGTTTAAAGATTATATCCGAGTAGATGTTAAATAATAGTGGATCAATACTTGTTACTGCTGTATTGGTATACATTTTTTAAATGCTGGATCTGTCCATCTGGATTGGTTGATTTGGTTTTTATCAACACGTTCACCCTGTACATATTAAATTTTCAAATGACATTTTTCTCTAATAGTACAAGGCTAACTGGTTTTACATTGTTTTGGCAAGTCATTTGTATAGAAATAAATACAATATTGGGTAAAGGACGCTGCACTACACTAGTTAGTGTACATTTTCTAGATTCTCCTGTAATTCTAACAATTCGGCATCCCATTCAGATTGTGAAATTGATTAATTCAAAATAAGGTTTTTGTTCCATAATAGCATACATTATTATCCTAGAGAAAATGATAGTTTTCAAGACAGTGTCTACTGCTTACATTAACGGAACTATAGCACTTGTTAAAAGAATTCCAGTTAGAGATCATGTAAATCGTGATTGTTGCCTTGATAGTCGTCGTGAAGATTTTGTGAAATATAAAATATCTAGAATACCAACACTATTTTCTTGATGTAAATACTTGTTTGCCGTTATGGGAAGAACTTACAAGAATAATTTATTTTTGATGTCTTTGAAGTGCATTAAAAATTGCTATTGTCATGTTTTTACAATTGAGATCAAAGTCTGGACAGTGGCGGAACTAAAATACGACCGGATTAAAACAATGGTTTTTATTTTATTAATATTGTACAAGAAATTTCTCGTTTTTAAAAATATAATAAAAATATTACCTGCAACCAGTGGGGAATTTACTCATTTCCCAAGTATAGGCTGTTACATTTTTGCCTCCCTAATCTCTACAAATGTCAGATCTCAGCAGTGGCGGATGGTCAGGAGAGGTCATATTTCACAGAAACTGCTAGTCTTCTAGTTACCAGGGACGCTACTGGGTAGGTGTATTTTAAGCAACCTGCAACCATGGGGAAAGCATATCACTGGGAAAATACGCCTTGGTCTTTCAGGCCGAGGTCTTTGTCATACTCAGGTGTGCGACGCACCTGACAGAAAACAGAGTGCCAAACAGTAAGATTGATATTCTCACTGACAGTCGCGCGGCCATTGGAGCCCTCGTGAATTGCACCACAACAACATTGGTGGTGTGGGACTACCTGCAGGCCACATCGCACTTAGGGCGCACCTCTTTAAACTTAAGCTGGTGGCTGAGAAAAACTGCCGACTATGCGGCGAAGAGGAAGGGAGCAGCATACATATTCTGTGTTGCTGCCAGATGCTAGCGGTGTACAGAAATCCTGCGGTTTGCCAAAACCAGTGAACTGGAATTCTGATGTCCTGAAGACACAGCGGTAGTCACAGAGGATAAAAAGATCTAGGTGACATAGGTGCCTACACCAATGGCCTAACCGCAAGAATGTAATGTAGTCTTCTAGTAAATGAAGCTCGAACTCTGGCAAGCACTGCTCTATCAATTGAACGATAGACTTACAATTTTAGTATTTGTACAAAGAAGACCACACAAACCCTATATCAGCAAAAAGCTTCTACAAGATGGCAATTCATAATGCAATAAATAAAAAAATCAAAGTATTGTCATTTGTAATGTGTCATTTTCAAACAACCGTAGTAGGTGATGAACCAACCCCTTCGAGTTCGCCTGAATCTCAAAAGATGTGCACGACGCTATTTTCACACATAAATAAAATATACATATTACCTAAAAAATATTGCAGATAAGTAGACTTGAATTATTATTGTTACGGACCACTTCCGGTTAAATCAGTAGGAGTAGGATGAAACGTCAACAAACGACGGTTGCCGAATAACCCTGCTTGAAGGTAAACAAAGAAATACGCGCGAAGGGGGAATATGTAATCATGTAGAAGGAGGTTATAGGTGTGGTTTAGATTAGGTTAGGTTAAAACAGCGGTTCGGAGGGTGGTGTGGTTTAGTTTTATTAGTTGTATAAGTGCAAAGGTGTGACAAATCATTATTTATTCATGATTTAATTAAATATATGGTTTTTTTTCAAATGATGTGATGAAAATCGAGTCTGAATTTATGTGTGTAGCTGTAAAAAAACGTAGCAACAGCGCAAATAGTCATAAGATTGGCAATGAAATTAGCGTCTGTTTACTTTTAATAGCAGCAGCTGACAGCTGATAACATAACCTCAAATGTTTAAAATGGATAAACAATTACGTCAAATTTTAAATTAACAAGTTTAGCCAGTGATTTATTATTAATGACAGATGATGGTGCACACGATGCCTGTTAGGATGTAGAAATGCTACGAAATCTGTCATTAACTTATCTTAAAGGAGAAGATATTAACCACAAAAAAACTATCCAGGATGTTTTATTAAGAATCAAAAGTATTAAGAATGTGAAATACTTACTAAGTTCTTATTTACCGATAAAAAATGTTTTAAGCTTGGGTATGCATAAAAGATTAAGCGAATCTGGCATCAGTTATGATCAAATTGTAAATATGTATATCATATTTATTTAAAGTACAGACAACTTTACACTAATATTAACTTTATGTATAACATTATATTATTATTATTTATAATACACTATATTTATTAACTTTTCACTTTCACTAATCATTATTTCCTAGTTAGTGTAGTGTAGGTTATGTGTATTTACATGGGTGACTTGAGACTTGAGTCGTCTGCACGAATGCACCGTTGCCGTCGCTTCTTTAAAGCTCACGTTCTTACGTCGTGAATCAAATTTTTTCATCGTTAAAAATAAAATATTTTAAAAACTAGTCAGTCGATATTACTTTTTTAGCACCCAAACTCTTCGTTATAAATTTCCTACACACATGTTTTTTTTTCATCAAATTTTGCATTTTTTACAATGTTTTTGTTTATGTTAATACCAAGAACTCATTAAAAACGCCGATATTAGTGTCAAATTCATTCTTTTTGTGGTGGCTGAGTTTGATGGTAACATTCCTAATTTTGTTAGCACCCTCACGATTGGGGTGGGTAGGGGATGAAATATAAAAACTATCAAAAACGGCTGATATTAGTATCGAATTCATAGGTTTTTTGGTGGCTGAATTTGATAGCGACATTCTTAATTTTGTTAGCACCCCTAACGAAGAGGTGGGTAGGGGATGAAATATAAAAATTATTCAAAATGCCGATATTAGTGTCGAAATCATAGTTTTCAAGGTCGCTAAGTGTGATCGTGATATCTCCAATGTTGTAAGCACCCCTGCGAAAGAGGTGGAAAGAGGATGGAATACAAAATCTTTTAAAAAAAGTCGATGTAGTGTCAAATTTATAGTTTTCGGGGTCGCTGAGTTTGATAGTGATATTTCCAATGCAGGCAAGCTATCGATTGAGCAGGACAACGTCTGCCGGGTCCGCTAGTATTTAATAACTCACATTTTATGTTCCCGACAAAGAATGAAACTCATTGTGGTTCTAAAAATCTGAACACCATGTCACTTCAACGCCAAACTAGAAAATAACCATTCTGGTTCTATTAATTGTTGTATTGAATTCTATTAATTCTTAAGCGCGTATTAAACGTACCGTGAGCAATAATATTTTTGATAAGTCGTTAAATATGTTTAAGAAATCAGTAACCGATAAATCTTGTTAATTCTTTTAATGCACTTGCAATAACGACTTTCTTTAATGAGGATTTTCCGTATATTGATCGGTAAATAAAAACGATTAGAATCGCCTTCGAATAATAGAAATGTAAAAAATGCACAATGGCGCCGCAATTAGAATTGATCTTTGGCTGAATTATAATCATTAACGGAATCGATTTAAAGCGGATCTCACAGTTGTCGACGGTGAGTTTTCAGAACTCCATCACATCGAAGTTAGAGACACGGAAACGTCTGTAAATGAATTCTTTACTTCCACAGATGTTGAAATATACAATTCAGTTTTGCTTTAAATCTATCGATTTCCATAAATAGCCAGTAATTACAATTAAGGATATTTAGTTACTAAAAAACCTAACAATTTTGGGTGTTATATTTTATACTTCGTTCTCTTGGCGTGTATAGAACGTTACAGAGCAAAATAAAATTTATTTTCCAACAGAGTGGTACTATGTAAAATAAACGTATACTCGCCATTTATATAGTTTTATCTTATTTTAGTTTGACCACCTTGTATAAGCCTGTTCCTTTTTAATACATTGACAATTTAGAGTGCGTATGGATTGAAAATGAATAATTTGATCGTCAAATGCCTTCTTTACGTCGATGATCAAGTTATATTAGCGTCATCTGAAAAGGAGTTGCAAGCGATGGTTAATGTTATGCATGAGGCCCTGAAAATCAAAGGAATAAAAATAAATGCAAGCAAAACAAAACTAATAGTTTTTGAAAGACAAACTGTGAAGTTTCGATTGAGGGAGAAAGAGTGGAACAAGTAAATGAATTTGTGTACTTGGGTCCAAAGTTTACGAGAGATGGAAAGTATGACAGTGACATTGAGCAAAGGGTGTTGGCAGGAAAACAAATGAATAGGGCACTGAGCTTTATGAATAGCCAGAAAGTGTCAAAAAAGGCACGTCTGGCTGTGTATAGAGGTTTGTTGGTTCCTACATTTATGTATGGTAGTAAATGTTGGCTTTGGCAAAAGAAGCATGAAAATAGGATTAATTCTCCGGAGATGAGTAGTCTGAGAAGTATAGCCGGAGTGACTTGGTTGGATAAAGTAAAGAATAGTGAGAATAGTGTAAAAAAAATGTGGTTACAAAGATAGACAAAGGAATGCTTAGATGGTTTGGACACGTAGAAAGGATGGATGAAGGAAGATTGACGAAACAAATTTATAAGGCGAGTGTGGATGGACAAGTCGGTAGAGGTCGACCTCGAAGAACATATATCGATCAGATCAACATTGTTTTGAAGAAAGGCCAGGTCAAGAGTACCAACAACCGACGAGCATGTATGAGAGCACTGATAAATATAGAGGAAGCAAAAGATGTGTGTACGAACCGTAGCGGAAGTGGAAGGAAGTGGTCTCTGCCTACCCCTATGGGAAAAAGGCGTTGCTTTTTGTATGTATGAATATGAGCGCAGTTTCTCTACAGTCACCTGAGTATATTTCCTGATAATCTGGAAAATTACAGTAACAAGTAGGAAGAACGCTTTTACCAAGTTCTAAAAGTGATGGACAGTTATCAGGGTAGATAGAACCGTCACATGATGGCAGATTACTGCTGGCCTTTCAAAAGAGATTCTCCAAAAAAAAATTACCAAAGAAAAGCTTATAAAAGGTATTTCTCTGATTTGTAACATTTTTTTTGCTAAATTTTTTCTCTTTTTACATCTATGTTAATTAAACTATTAAATTAAAACAATATTTTTCAATAAAAAAAAAATTTTAAACTTGTTTTTTCTTTCTTATACTTACTGCCTTTTTATAGTGTAATATGAAAATGAAGATTTAAAAAAAACCAGAGCCAATATTCCAAAATCATTCATAGTTTCATAAATTTTTGGCATAAATTTACTTCTTCATATGACGCCCTCTCCTTTCGAATGTTGGCGATCCACATAGCTAACATTGTCCTGGACGCAGCAGCTCGAAAGATTTCAATGGAAGTGCATCCAAACCATCTTTCGAGGTCTTTCAACCAGAAGTTCTGACGTCTACCAACAGATATTTTCCCTTGAATCTTTTCTTCGATTATTAGTCTCAGCAGTTCATACTTATTGCCTCTCATAATGCGGTCTATGTATGTAGTTTTTCTTTCTTTAATGAGGGCCATTAGTTCTTTCGACTTCTTTATTCGTCTAAGCACTTCTTCGTTGGACCCAAAAGATGCGGAGCATAAGGCGATATAAGTACATTTCAAACAACTCAATTTTCTTTTCAGTTGCAGGGTCCAGGGTCCAGCATTCACATCCGTATAGCAACACACTGAAGACATAACATCTAATCGTGATAAATTTAAATTATTTTTATATCAAGGGCAACAAAACCACTGTTGACCAATGTTATTGCAAATTAATTTGTATTACTCGTACGGAGTAGAAGTGGGAGCAGAGAAAGTAAGGAATGGGAACGACTTGATATTTGTTGGAATTGTGAATGTCTAGCAGATCATGAAATATCGTCCATTATTAGCATGTGCATGTCTTCTGTATGTGCCCGAAATATCTCACTCCAGTCCTTTTACTTAGAAAGGTACCCATTAGTAATAAATATATATATATATATATATATATATATATATATATATATATATATGTTTGAAATGTTGCGTAAAACTTCACTTTTTATCCTATAAATGAAAGTTAAAGAAATTCAGTGAACGTTAGTATAAAATTTGTTCCAACCTGCAGCTTTTGTACGGTATCGGTGATCGTTTGGATGCGTTAACTCAGTGATCGGCAAAATTATTCGCCAAAGAGCCATATTTGTATATTACAACGATAAATTTTTTTTGAGAGCCATATCTGTTTATTAATAAAGTAAACCTTTATGTATTATAATTTTAGACCTTCATTATTACGGGTACCTATACTGAATAAAACTCGATTTCATAATTAATAAAGCTTGTATTTATTGATAAAAATTGATATGAAAGCAAGATTGTTCGCATGAATATGTAAAATCGAAAAGGGAAAGAACAGCACAACCGAGTTTTTTCAGCTGATCATAAGGGTCAGGAATACTATTATAGGCGTTAAACATGATCATGTCTTTCTTCTCCAGGTCTTTTAAAGCAGAGCTCTGGTGTTGTAAATCAAGTTCACATTTGTTCTTCTCCAGTATTTCTAAATCAACGCAAAGATGTTCAAATTTCTTCTTCTTCTTCCTTGTTTAATCAAGGCGGATCGCCTGTTTCTTTTCATCACCTCTGCCTATTGCACTGCTAAGTTGTCGCTCCATCGTTTTCGGGGACGTCCTAAACTCCTGAGACCCATTGGTGATTTGTCGCGTGCTGTTCTGGCTATTCTTTCGTTGTCCATTCTACTAATAGGCTCATTCCACTCCCTCTTTCTGCCGAGAACCAACTCATTAATGTTTTCTACCTTGCACGTCATTTTTATATTCTCGCATCTTTCTCTGTCCAATATCGTCTTTCCAATTATTCTACGAAGTACTCTCATTTCGGTTGTCTCTAGAAATTGTTTAGTTCTCGCTGTCTCTGGTCGAGTTTCTGTCGTGTATGTCATAGTTGGTCTTACTATTGCCTTGTAAATTCTTGATTTGGTTTCTATTTTAATGTTTTTTATTTCGCCATATTTTGTCATTTGGGCATCCTGCTATTCTTGTTGTCTTCGTTGTCTGTTCTCTCACCTCCGTCTCAACATCACCATAGCCTGAGATTTCTACGCCCAGATACTTATATTTCATTTCCTGTTGGATAACTTTGCCTTCAACTTCCAGTTTGCGCCTATTAAATGGCGTTTTTAATATCGTCATGCATTTAGTTTTCTGCGCCGATATTACCATATTAAGTGATTTGGCGGTGCAGTTAAATCGATGTAATAGTCGCTGCAGATCGTCTTCATTTTCAGCAACCAGTACTGCGTCATCGGCATAGCACATAACAGTAATTTAACGGTCATCCATTCTGTATCCTTTCAGTAAACGTACTTTGCTTATTACTTCATCCATAATGGATCAGGGAATCCCCTTGTCGAATACCTTAGCCCACAGCTATTGGTTCGGTCATGGTCCCATTTATTTTTGCTTCAATCTGATTTGCTTTGTATATATTTTCTATGGTTTTGATGAGATTACGTGGGATTTGCCTGTTGTAAAGAAGGTGTATAACGTCTCTTAACTGCACACGATCTAACGCTTTTTTTTCTAAATCAATAAAGCTCATGTATGCTGGTCTGTTGTATTCAATTGACTTTTCCGTTATATGTCTTATGAAAAAAAACCGCATCTGTGCATGATCTGCCCGATCTGAATCCTTGCTGTTCATCTGCTAAAAGTGTTAGGTTATTAATTTTGTTTGCTATAACTTTTGTTGTTAGTTTCAGTGTAGTGCTTAAGAAATGTATGCCTCGGTAGTTTGAAGGCAATATCTTATCTCCCTTTTTAAACATAAGGATAGTGATGCTACTCATCATTCGTAGGGTATCCTATGTTGATAGA
Organism: Agelastica alni; assembly: GCA_950111635.1. NCBI lineage: Eukaryota > Metazoa > Arthropoda > Insecta > Coleoptera > Chrysomelidae > Agelastica > Agelastica alni. The sequence goes on along the minus strand of OX467716.1, from coordinate 4,688,523 downwards.
GAATTTTTCGAATAAGAGACGTTAGCTCCTGTATGAGATATTGACCACCATATTTAAGTAATTCGTTTGGGATAACATCTTGCATTGTGTTTTTCCTATTTTTGAGCTTTCAAATTTAGTGCTCCATATTCCTTGTTTTTTAAACCCAGCAATTGAATTTCAAAATTACCAATGTCGATTCTAAAAGGAGAAAAGTTTATATCTGTTATCGTAGCATTAAAGGGATTTTGGACGAAAGCTAAGGTCGTGTTGCTGTTTTTAAATTTCTCAAATTTGCTGAGAAATGCTTCCTTCACATTTAAAATGGTTGTTTTGAAGTAGTGTTTGTCGATAGAGGAATTATTTTTTTGATGATGCTTCAGCAGGCTCGAAAAGTGAAACAGTGTTTCTCATTCAAAATCTTGAGCAAAAAGGGATAATTTGCTTTCGAATGAAATGACGTCTTCTAACTTCAAAAAAACTGTGTTTTCTTTGCCTTGTAGTTTATGATTAACGTGGTTTAGATGAGACGTAACGTCTACCATGAATTGAAATTTTTGTATCCACTGATTGTCTGTTAGTTCTGCTCGTGGACATTTGTACCAGAGCCGCACTTAAGGGGCCAAAGAGCGGCTCCGGAGCCGACCACTGCGTTAACCTAATACTCCCCCGAGTGGTACCAAAAATTCTGAATGTAAAACGAACGGAAAGTATTGTGACAGCTAATGACATACCTAATGCGCATGTCATTCCAAACAGTTTCTTCACTCGACCATGCACCGAAATAACCGTTCAGAAAATGGTTCACGAACGATTCCAATATCGGTTGAAATGGAAAAGCTGATCGTCCCATAAACCGTCCGTACACAAAGAACTCATTTTATCTATAGCACTGCACGGTTTTTGTTCGAGTAGTTGAAACAAACAAGGAAATAAAATAGAATCGAGTTGATATGAACACCTAACTTATTAGCTAATTAATTAAGTTAATTAAAAATAATCTTCAGAAATTCTGACAATCATTTCTTTTGTTTTTTACTAACAACTGATATCCTAATAATTATCGAAGTACTTACTATCGTACTATCATTAAACGAGGAATTTAATCTTTGATCAAAAACAGAATCTCCTAAACTCCACACGTAATAACAATTACCTTTCCTTTTACAGACCGGGGCTAAGCCAGTTGCAAAAATATTAAGGTATGCTCTTAATTAATAAACTGTCATACGGGAAGGCTAAGTATGCTATAGCCCCATGAACGGCGATTTTTAGCTCTTAGTGGGTGTGCATTTGCCAGTTACATTCAATGTTTTGACGAACTTAGTTGCAATGCCTGTCCTAAGCAATTAGAGAAGAAAGATTCATGCTGTTTTATGTTCAATCATAAAAGACTTAGACGATGAAATTGACTTAGTTAACGTTAATGTTGCTCGTGCCAAAAAACACGTAATATATTTTTCACTCGGGAAAGGGAAGGTGCTTTCAAGCTGCTAATTACCAATTAGACGACGAAACTAAATTCAAAGCATATTTTCGGTTTACGCGTGAACAGTTTTATATGATAACGTGTTTCGTTGAAGAGGACTCGAAAAGTGAGCCATGCAATCAGATTAAGAGACCAGTTTCACCAGCGAAAAAAGTAGCACTGACTTAAAGGTGGGTATTAATTAATTTACAAGTTTGTTAGTCGGAGTTGATGTTTCGGGATGATCATTCGAGCTAGCTTCTCTATCGTTGTCATCTGGTTCTGAAACTGGGTCATCAACGATGATCATTCGAGCTAACTTCTCTATCGTTGTCATCTGGTTCTGAAACTGGGTCATCAACGATGTCCTCAGCCAAGGTTTGTGTAACTCTCATCTTAAACGTTATCTAGAAACCGGAGCTTTTTCCAGTACCCTCTTCTTGATAGCACCTGCAGTTCCGGTACCTGGATTTTCTTCGAGTTTTCTTTATCTTTTATAATGGTCCTTAATATTTCTCCATCGGTTTTTACATTGGATGATTCCGTGATTTACAACGCCAGATTAATAAGCAGTTCCTGCATTGCTCTCAGTCATATTCAAAGTTATGGAAAAAGCGATTAACACAGAACTTATCAAATATCTGGAGAAATTTGAGATAATCCATGGCAGACAATATGGATTTCGACAACTTCGGTCTACTGGAGATTTGCTGGCTTATGTCACTCAGCTCTGGACAAACACTATTGAAAAGTTTGGTGAATCCCGTGCAATAGCCTTGGATATATCTAAAGCCTTTGACCGCGTTTGGCACCAGGCGTTGTTAAGTAAATTATCTGCCTACGGTCTCCCAACCAAACTGCGCCAATGGCTCTTGAGCTTCATGCAAGATCGCTCCTTACATGTGGCAGTTGACAGTATTTCTTCTGATGCGTTTAAAACTAATGCCGGGATCCCCCAGGGTTCCATCCTGTCCCCCACCTTATTTCTTTTAAACATTAACGACCTCTTGAAAACCACCACGAACCCCATTTACAGTTTCGCAGACGATAGCAAACTTGTCTCAACTTTCACATCCTATCGATCACTTTCGGTGAATGATACAAATAGACTCAGGCAGGAACAGGTTGATTCCATCAATAGAGATATTGAAGCAATCGTCGTGTGGGGAACCAATAATCTTGTTCAGTTCAACGCCCAAAAAACACAAAGTGCCACGTTTTCCAAGAAAGTGAATTCCTCAAATCATCCCATCACAATGACCGGAAATACCCTTGAACCAAGACCCTCCATCTCGATCTTGGGAGTCACGGTGTCCAATAATATGTCTTGGCATGACCATGTTGCTAACATCGCAAAGTCGGCAAGCCAGAGGCTAGGTTTTCTGTGGAAAGCCAGAAAGTTTTTTACTCCTGATCAACTGTTGACGACGTAAAAGGCTCAAATCTGACCTATACTGGAGTATTGCTCGCACATTTGGGGTTCAGCACCAAGGCATTCTCTTCGTCTTCTAGATTCCATTCAAAAAAGAGCCATTCGCTTGATAAACAGCTCAACTCTCACAGATACCCTTTACCCTCTAGAACATAGAAGAAGAGTTGCAGACCAGTCATTGCTCTACAGATATTTCCATGGCAGATGCTCCAGAGAAATAAAAACTCTTGTACCACCATTGGCCACATTCGGCCGAAGAACTCGGCACGCTGATCAGTCTCACCCATTTACTCTCAAGCTTGACACTACAAGGACCAATCTTCATCAAGAATCCTTCTTTTACAGAGCTGCTACGGAATGGAATAAGCTTCCAAAATCAGTTTTTCCAGAGAACTATGACCTACAACTTTTTAAAAAGCGTGTCCACAATAATTTCCTTTCTATAATCCCTTCCCCTTCTAATAGTCGCAGGGCCGTCCGCTCAATTAATTTGTTTAATTAATTGTTCTCAATTAATTGTTCGTTCTCCTACGTTGAAAACTAACTTGATTAGGCATAGTGTGGAAAAACACTACAAACACGAACACTATATCGACACACTTTACTTTTACCTCGCTGCTCTGGGAGCAGTCGTCTGTCTCGCATCCCGCTGCGACGTACAGTCCCTGCCGAAATCGGTAGCTAGGAAAATGACTGTACCTAGTCCTGTGTGTTGAGTCGATGCCGAACAACGCAGCGTAAAATCGTAGCGATATTCGGTAGCTAGATAATCGGGCCTTTAACTGTAATGTGTCTCAAGAATGACCTTTTTGCTTCATGAAATGTAGATGATAATCTTATAGGTTAAGTAACATAACAGTTAACTTAAGAAGTTAGTTGGGGTTTGGATCCATTTGGATTCCAATTCGGAATACATATAGTCACACCTTTTTTCACGCAGGGGTAGGCAGATCCCACTTCCATCCACTTCCGCTACGGTTCTTACACAATGCGTTTTTTGACATGACATAATCTTACTGTATTCTGCCTTTGTACAATACACTGTACGGATTCCAACGGTTTGATTCTTTTTAATCTTTGGACATGGTTTTGATTTTTCAGTAGCAGAGAAGCTTCTGCAGAAACATGAAGGTGCAGCCTGACTTTATACTTGCCAGTAAACCTCTTGATCTCTTCTTTAACTGTTGATATTCCAAGGTGTCGATGAAGATCTGAATTCCGCATTTACTTTTACAATGTTACGCAGTACTTTATTCTGGAAGCTCTGTATATTAAAATTTTTGTTAAATACGGAAAATTAAATTTTAACTTTAACAAGTGAAAACTACTTTTTGGTGAGTAGCTTTTAATGATTTTACATTTTTTGTCAATTAGATATGATAAGCAAGTACAAACTATTTGTATAATATTTTTATGTGCGAATTGTTTATTTAATATACATATACCAATTCAAATCTTAACTAATAATGAAACTTAAATATAGGTGCAGACGACTAACTTCTAATCAGTTCTAAGTTGCGTAATTATGCGTCGAATGCAATTGGTCCCACGTCGATATCATTTTTTGTTCTCGAGATAATCGAGACGAAAAATAATTCCGAAAGTTTACCATTTTTTTCAGTTTTTTAATTCTCCATAAAAAACAGCTTAACCGATTTTGTTAAAAATCTAATCAGTATTAAGTTGCGTAATTATGCGTCGAATGCAATTGGTCCCACGTCGATATCGTTTGTTATTCTCGAGATAATCGAGACGAAAAATAATTCCGGAAGTTTACCATTTTTTTTAGTTTTTTAATTCTCCATAATAAAAAGTTTGACCGATTTTGCTAAAAATCTAATCAGTATTAAGTTGCGTAATTATGCGTCGAATGCAATTGTTCTTACGTCGATATCATTTTTTGTTCTCGAGATAATCGAGACGAAAAATAATTCCGAAAGTTTACCATTTTTTTCAGTTTTTTAATTCTCCATAAAAAACAGCTTAACCGATTTTGTTAAAAATCTAATCAATATTAAGTTGCGTAATTATGCGTCGAATGCAATTGGTCCCACGACGATATCGTTTGTTATTCTCGAGATAATCGAGACGAAAAATAATTCCGGAAGTTTACCATTTTTTTTAGTTTTTTAATTCTCCATAATAAAAAGTTTGACCGATTTTGCTAAAAATCTAATCAGTATTAAGTTGCGTAATTATGCGTCGAATGCAATTGTTCTTACGTCGATATCATTTTTTGTTCTCGAGATAATCGAGACGAAAAATAATTCCGAAAGTTTACCATTTTTTTCAGTTTTTTAATTCTCCATAAAAAACAGCTTAACCGATTTTGTTAAAAATCTAATCAATATTAAGTTGCGTAATTATGCGTCGAATGCAATTGGTCCCACGTCGATATCGTTTGTTATTCTCGAGATAATCGAGACGAAAAATAATTCCGGAAGTTTACCATTTTTTTTAGTTTTTTAATTCTCCATAATAAAAAGTTTGACCGATTTTGCTAAAAATCTAATCAGTATTAAGTTGCGTAATTATGCGTCGAATGCAATTGTTCTTACGTCGATATCATTTTTTGTTCTCGAGATAATCGAGACGAAAAATAATTCCGAAAGTTTACCATTTTTTTCAGTTTTTTAATTCTCCATAAAAAACAGCTTAACCGATTTTGTTAAAAATCTAATCAGTATTAAGTTGCGTAATTATGCGTCGAATGCAATTGGTCCCACGTCGATATCGTTTGTTATTCTCGAGATAATCGAGACGAAAAATAATTCCGGAAGTTTACCATTTTTTTTAGTTTTTTAATTCTCCATAATAAAAAGTTTGACCGATTTTGCTAAAAATCTAATCAGTATTAAGTTGCGTAATTATGCGTCGAATGCAATTGTTCTTACGTCGATATCATTTTTTGTTCTCGAGATAATCGAGACGAAAAATAATTCCGAAAGTTTACCATTTTTTTCAGTTTTTTAATTCTCCATAAAAAACAGCTTAACCGATTTTGTTAAAAATCTAATCAATATTAAGTTGCGTAATTATGCGTCGAATGCAATTGGTCCCACGTCGATATCGTTTGTTATTCTCGAGATAATCGAGACGAAAAATAATTCCGGAAGTTTACCATTTTTTTTAGTTTTTTAATTCTCCATAATAAAAAGTTTGACCGATTTTGCTAAAAATCTAATCAGTATTAAGTTGCGTAATTATGCGTCGAATGCAATTGTTCTTACGTCGATATCATTTTTTGTTCTCGAGATAATCGAGACGAAAAATAATTCCGAAAGTTTACCATTTTTTTCAGTTTTTTAATTCTCCATAAAAAACAGCTTAACCGATTTTGTTAAAAATCTAATCAATATTAAGTTGCGTAATTATGCGTCGAATGCAATTGGTCCCACGTCGATATCGTTTGTTATTCTCGAGATAATCGAGACGAAAAATAATTCCGGAAGTTTACCATTTTTTTTAGTTTTTTAATTCTCCATAATAAAAAGTTTGACCGATTTTGCTAAAAATCTAATCAGTATTAAGTTGCGTAATTATGCGTCGAATGCAATTGTTCTTACGTCGATATCATTTTTTGTTCTCGAGATAATCGAGACGAAAAATAATTCCGAAAGTTTACCATTTTTTTCAGTTTTTTAATTCTCCATAAAAAACAGCTTAACCGATTTTGTTAAAAATCTAATCAGTATTAAGTTGCGTAATTATGCGTCGAATGCAATTGGTCCCACGTCGATATCGTTTGTTATTCTCGAGATAATCGAGACGAAAAATAATTCCGGAAGTTTACCATTTTTTTTAGTTTTTTAATTCTCCATAATAAAAAGTTTGACCGATTTTGCTAAAAATCTAATCAGTATTAAGTTGCGTAATTATGCGTCGAATGCAATTGTTCCTACGTCGATATCATTTTTTGTTCTCGAGATAATCGAGACGAAAAATAATTCCGAACGCACATACGAACATACGCACATATTTATATACACACACAGACTTCCACTTAAAAACTATTGTATTCGACTCTGGAAACATTGAAATGTGGAAATATGTCAAAATTCGGGATTCGCAAAATCGGACCCATTACTATAACTTCCAATGGAAAATTAATAATAATATTAAAGAATTTTCTGCTTCTAAAGGTACCCCTACACGGTCAATCATGAATGACAGTCTGACTGATCAATCAGACTGTCAATCCTAGCTTCAATCTTGAAGCCCCTACACGTATCATTCATACTGACAGTCTGATTGAAGTAATTTTAGCTCAGTTGACATTAAAACACCAAACAGAGCGGAATGTCTCTCAAAGAAAAGGCTTGTTTGGCCATTATACTTGCATTGGGCACCAGAAAACCTGTGAAACGGAGAGTGTGGATGAAGGAATGGTTAAAAAAACGTAACCAGTACAGCCATTTAAGATTGCTTCGTGAGATATCAGCAAGCAGTGCTGACGATTATAAAAACTACTATCGTATGGATGAAAATCTTTTTGACATGTTGATCTCCATGTTGTCACCACATATATCCCGGATGAATACAGTTATGAGAGATCCAATAACAGTCCGTGAGAGATTAGCGGTCACCTTAAGATTTCTTGCGACTGGAAGAAATTTCGAAGATTTAAAATTTTCATTTTCGGCTCCTGCTCCACTTCTCGAAGAGCTTTTTATTTTTTTCAGCTCACGTCTAAAATTTGAACGTAGTATGTTCAATTTTTTAGTGACGTCCTTCACTGTGGCATTTGGCTTCATTTCTTGGAATATAACAAGAAGTTTTTCCAATGCCATATTCTTCTTGTACTTATTGGAATAACTCGGATGTGCTTTGTTCCATAGTTCCGGGAAAGATTCATAAACTTCAATGAATCTTTGCAGGCAATCGCGATCACCGGCACTTGTTGGTAACTCGCCGAAAGCATCGGTTTCACAACGCTCGTTCTCCATGATAGCATTAACAAGACTGAAGAAAATAATGACGGAATCCCTAGACCATCAGTCAGATTGACAGTCTCCCCTCCACTTACCGTGATTGAAGCTCGGATTTCAAAATATTTGGAAATCCGTCAGTCCAATCATCATTCCATCAGTCTTGACCCTACACCATCAATCGGATTGTCATTCTTCGCTGTGACTGACAATCCGATTGATCGTGTAGGGGTACCTTAAAGTTAAAAAAATCATTACAAAGTCCAACTTTATTATTCCTTTTAAAAATAATAATAATTAAAACGAATTAATTCGTGTAATTTTAATTAAAGCAAATCAGTGACCCAGTTCGGTCCTGTCCATTGTGACTTCAGGCTAGATTGTGTAACTCACAAGCACTGAGTGATGAGAATGAAATATGCAGTCAGAAGGATAACATTTCTAATGTATAGTTAATGGACTAATATTGTAGAACAAAAAAGGCTAAGCATTATTATAACAGAGCTTGTGGGTGCCTAGTGCCCATAATTATAGATACACTGTGCGGTTTTTGAGTTTTCAAAATATGGGTACCGTTTGTTTATAATAAACAGACTTATTGCATTTAACGAAAAGTCATTGTTAGGTTACCTATTAAATTTCTTTTATTATACACGGATCCAATTAGTGGATACGGGGTTTGTCGATAAAGTATTACAACACTTTCAAATAATAAAATCTAATCATACCCCCCTTCAATATACTCTATCCCTATCCTTCCAAAGTCAAAAAATCTACTGCGCTTTCGTAGACTTGGAAATCGTTAATGACCGAGTGGTAAGGAATGAATTGTGGTTGACATCATCTACAGGGTGTTTCAAACAAAAGGTGACCCCGTCTCTAGGATAGGTAGAAAACTAAAAAATAATTAGGTATGCTTAGTAAAAAATTTTCGTAACGCCATCCGTATTCAAGATAAAGTATCGGTTATTACTTCATAATGCAATCAAAATATTACGAAAACAGTAAACAGTATCGAGTTTTACCAAGAGTACCTTTTTGTTGTAAAATTGAAAGAGGTTTAAGTTCACTTGAAATTTTTTTTAATAAATCTAACCTTAAAAAAGTTATGTTCAATACTACTTGGTACGAACCGTGTAAGTAGCGCCCTCTATGAAAGTCAGATATAAAAACAAATTCCCGGGATGTATCAGCTTCTAAAACATATTCGTATAAAATTTCATTACATTTTTTACTACCAATTAAAACTCCAATTATTTTTCATACTATATATATATATATATATATATATATATATATATATATATATATTATTAAAAAGCGATACGGAAACTGCACAAAGTATGCAAAAACATATCCAGGTGCAGACATAAACTCAGACCATAATCCAGTTGTTGCAGCAGCAAGACTTACACTCAAAAGATGTTTGCAAAGACCCAGACATAATAAGCCAGATGTTTCAAGGCTAAAGGACATAAATATAATGAGTAAACTGAAACATGAACTGAATTCCAGACTTGATGCGATACCCATAACGGAGGCAGCCGAGACTGATGAATTGTGGTCCAATATAAAAAATACCATCACAGAAAGTACCACCAAAATACTTAAACCTCAACAAAACCACAAGAAGAAACCATGGATGTCAGAGGAAATCCTTGATCTTATGGAAAAAAGACGGACACTCAAAGACAAGAGCAACGAATACCGGGCGCAAAACCGCATAATCAAAAACAAGATAAGAGAAGCAAAAGAGAAATGGTTTTACGAGCAATGCCAAGAGATAGAAGCAATGGAAGCAAAACACGATACATTCAACATGCACAAGAAGATAAAAGATGCAGCAGGTATCTGCAGAAATAGAAACGCGACGACTTTACAGAACGCACAGGGCAGGCTGATACTGGATACTTCAGAAAAACTGACGGAATGGTGCGACTACATCGAGCACCTATTTCACGATACCCGGCCAGAACTTCAGAAAGAATTCTTTAATCAAGGCCAAGGCTTGGACATAACGAAGGCAGAAGTTCAGTATGCGCTGTCAATTTCAAAAAATGGGAAAGCTAGTGGTCCTGATGACGTCTATATAGAAGTTCTAAAAATACTGCAAAACGAAGAATCACTGAACACGCTGGTAAAGCTATTCAATCTTATTTACCGAAACGGCAGTATACCTTCTGATTGGTTAAAATCTACTTTTGTCTCGCTCCCCAAAAACGCGAAGGCCAAGAACTGCGGTGATTATCGTCTTATTAGCCTGATGAGCCATGTGCTTAAACTCTTCTTGAAAATAATACACAAAAGAATATATGCGAACTGCGAGACAATGATGGGGGACTCTCAGTTTGGTTTTCGCAATGGCTTTGGAACAAGGGAGGCACTATTTAGCATACAGGTTCTTATCCAAAGGTGCCGGGACATGTCGGTGACCGTCTACGCATGTTTTATCGATTACGAAAAAGCCTTTGATAAAGAAAAGCACGAAAAACTGATCAACATTCTTAGAGAAATAGGACTGGAACAACGAGACCTTAGAATAATAGCCAACCTTTACTGGAACCAAAGTGCTCAAATAAGAATCGATAACACCGCGTCCGACGAGATCAAAATCCTGAGAGGCGTTCGTCAAGGATGCATTTTATCACCACTGTTATTTAATTTGTATTCCGACAGGATATTTCAAGAGGCGTTGGATGAATGTGACGAGGGGATATCTGTCAATGGAATTAATATCAATATCAATCTGAGGTATGCGGATGACACGGTTCTTGTTGCCGACTCACTGGAAGGACTGCAGGAGCTGGTAAGCCGCGTGACGGCTGCAAGCTCAGAGGCCGGACTTAGCCTGAACGTGAGAAAGACAAAGTGGCTAGCAGTTAGCAAATCAAACAACGTGGACGGACACCTGACAATTAACGGTCAACGAATTGAGCGAGTAGAAACTTTTAAATATCTTGGGTGTCAACTAAATGAGAAGTGGGACAGCATGCAGGAGATTCGTGCCAGAACAGAACAAGCTCGTGCTTCGTTCCTGAAAATGCGTAAAGTACTTTGCAGCAGAAATTTAAGCTTGCCTCTGCGCGTCCGAGTGCTTCGTTGTTACGTGTTCAGCATACTGTTTTATGGAATGGAAGCTTGGACTTTGACAGATGTGATGTGCAAAAAATTGGAGGCCTTTGAAATGTGGACGTACAGAAGGCTATTAAGAATCTCCTGGGTAGAAAGAGTGCGTAACACCGAGGTACTTCAACGCCTCGACAAGCAGCTGGAAGTTCTGATTACACTAAAAAAGCGCAAACTGGAGTATTTTGGTCACATCTTAAGAAATGACAAGTATCGACTTTTAAAGCTTATTATAGAAGGGAAGATCGAAGGACGAAGAGGCCCGGGTAGAAGAAAGATATCCTGGCTAAAAAACTTAAGACAATGGTATGGAGTGAGCACTACCACATTGTTCCGCCGAGCTGTAGACAAGGTTCAGATAGCGCTGATGATTGCCAACGTCCGAGGAGGACAGGGCACCTAAAGAAGAAAAAGAATATATATATATATATATATATATATATATATATATATATATATATATATATATATATATATATATACAGTGTGGAACAGTCAAATGGAATAAATTCGATAACGAATAAATGAGAGCGTGTTGGGAAAAACGCTTGGACACGTCGATTTGTATTTTTAGATGCGCATTTTTTTCAAAAAAAAATAATTATATAGGGTATGTCATGTGACAGTGGCCGATACCAACTGTCTTATTTTAAATACAACCCCCTGTATATTATTTATTTTTTGGATTCTTCAGAAAAATCCAGACATAATTCGTGTACAATGTCAAGAATTTAATTGCAGCCAGCAGAGAGTAGGGATGCTGAGTCAGAAAATGTCAGAACGGACGAGCCGTGAGACAAAAGCGAGTCCTATCCCAGTCCGAAGTCATACACTGTGACTCGGCACGGATTTTAGTAATCTTAAAACATTTCTCTTCCCAAGACAGGATTGTTTTTTATAGCAAATTCTAACGAAGGGGTAAACCCTTAGTTGTACAAGGCAAAGCGGTCACTGAATATTAAAAAATGATGGTGGTTGAGAGAACCACTGTATGTTGGGAACAAAGTCATATAAAACGATGCCTTCTGTATTTTTAATTGCATTATATATATATTCTTTTTATCCATTGACTGCACGAAAGAAAAGCCTATAATGTTCGAGGACCATCGTGTAAGCCAGTTGAAGAATAATGGGAGAGGATACATATATTGACTCGGATATTGAGGTTTTTGCATTTAACCATTCTCACACGTAGTTGAAGGTTTAAGTGTGGATTAGTAAATAGTTGTTTCATTTTAAAGAAAACATTTCTAGCCTTTTTGATTATGACTTTGATTTCTTGAGTCTGATCACGGCTATCGATGATCCACGTGCCAAAATACTGATATTGCTTCACTCTCTCGACCAACACTGAATTGATATTGATATTAGGATGGTTATAACCATGTATTTAGTTTTTTTATAGTTCATTTTTAAACCGTACTCCCTGCTGACCCGATCGATCTCTTAAAGTAATACTTGAAGATCATGAATGTTGTCGGTTATGATCAAGGTGTCATCAGCATAACGTATGTTGTCCATAATCGTTCCATTTATATTTATCCCTCGTTCCTGCTCCTGAGAGCTTCTTATTGGTGTAACTGTGCCTACACAAAAAATTTAAGGACGATTCTGATAAACTGATACTTTTGAACGTGACTATCTCAAAACTTGGGGCTTGTGAATTACGTATCTGTGATCTAAATTCTAATCAACTGTCCTCTACGATACCTTCTCCAATTATGCCAATAAAAGCACCACAAGATCCACATCCAGATTTTTTTTAACAGACGACATTTTTTTAGATACGACTATGGATCCAAATGGGGCGCCGAAGCGGAACGACAAACGGCGCGGAGGGGGCGAGGGACTTCGCCACTTCACGCACTGACAACTGCGGATGTTTCCCGGACGCTAGCGCGCCCATGCGTGACGACGTAGCATCTTTCGAGGTAGGTACTTTACACGGTGGTTCACTCTGCAGAATTTACACTAAATTTATTTATTTATTTATTTACCGACATTTTACATTAACTAATAGGTTAATTGAATCGATCAGTTCGAAAACCGTACATGTTTAAAATTATCGTTTCGAGAATATCAATGAAATCCTTTTAACGTTGAAACTACTTGATATAGACAATTGGCATGCATACAAAAGTTTTAGATTTCGCGGTTTGCTTTGTACTGTTTTAAATAGTTTTTCAGAAAAAACAATGATTTACCAGTGACGGATAAAAACAGCTGATAGACTCAACACTGTACAGGATGAGCAAAACTCGATGTCACAGCTCTACATACATACATAAATATAGTCACGCCTTTTTGTAGACAGAGACCACTTCCTTCCACTTGCTACGGTTCTCACACACATCTTTTGCTTCCTCTACTTTCATCAGTGCTCTTATACATGCTCGTCGGTTGTTGGTTAGGGTGGGTCAAAAAAATCGATTATTTTTTTTTAGTGACACGGAAAAATGGGTTGCTAGACACCTTAAAAAAATTCTCACCAAGCATGAGCTCTTAATTGTAATAGGAAGATCCTCCGCATCGCAGTTTTGTATTTTTTTCTCAGTCCAATAGAAAAAAAATCATACCTTATTATTTATCGATTGAACAGAAAAATGTTCCCAGAGAATTTTTTAAGAAATTTACTGCTCTACAAAAAAGGTATCCTATATTTTTTACGTAAACCTCACCATTTGAAAGATATTAAGAATTTAATTTTGATTATTTTAAGACAAATTTCATTTTTGTTTATGAGTTTTATAACTCGACAATAAATGACTTTTACAAAATGCGCAATACAAATTTTTGCACAGGTTTTCCGATCAAATGAATTTCCTTATCCATATTTTCGATAAATATCACGTAGTAACCGCGCAATATTTGTAAATAATTAATCGTTCGATCACATATACGAGATCATAAATTTTGGAAACACTAAAAATGCTGTAGTAATAAATGTATACAAACCAACTACAACATAACGATAAAGAAAAAAGTAGGTGGCGCTAGTTCACAATTCAAACAGATGAAATAAAATACAAAACAAAAATTCTCTAGAGGAAAAATTTTCCCTAGGATCGTGATTTCTAATGATTAAAAATAAAATGTTTAGAATAATTGAAGAAAAATTTTGATAATTTTGAAAATAAAACTCAAATAATACTTATATTAATGACAAGAAATGAAATTCATATGAAATTTATAAATTAAATTGAAATTTTTCGAATATCTCATCAAAAACTTTTAAAATCCGTACACATGAAAGTTTGATGATGAATATCTTTTGAACGGTTAATTTCATCGCCAAAACATAAGAAACCATTTTTATAGAACAGTTAATTTCCAACAAAAATTTGTATTGCGCATTTTGTAAAAGTTATTTATTGTCGAGTTATAAAATTCATAAATAAAAATGAAATATGTCTTAAAATAATCAAAATTAAATCCTTAATATCTTTCAAATGGTGAGGTTTACGGAAAAAATATAGGATATCTTTTTTGTAGAGCATTAAATTTCTTAAAAAATTCTTTTGAAACATTTTTCTGTTCAATCGATAAATGATGAGGTATGAATTTTTTTCTATTGGACTGAGAAAAAAATACAAAACTGCGATGCGGAGGATCTTCCTATTAAAATTAAGAGCTCATGCTTGGTGAGAATTTTTTTAAGGTGTCTAGGAACCCATTTTTCCGTGTCACTTGTAAAAAAAATTATCGATTTTTTTGACCCACCCTATTGTTGGTACTCTTGACCTGGCCTTTTTTCAAAACAATGTTAATCTAATCAAGATATGTTTGCAGAGGTCGACTTTTACCAACTTGTCCATTCACACTTCTTCTTCTTCTTCTTCTTCGCCTTATAAATTTGTTTCGTTAATCTTCCTTCATCCATCCTTTCTACGTGTCCAAACCATCTAAGCATTCCTTTATCTATCTTTGTAACCACATCTTTTTTTACACCACAGCGTTCTCTTATCTCACTATTCTTTACTTTATCCAACTGAGTCACTCCAACCAACACTCCTCTATGCACAGCCAGACGTGCCTTTTTTTACACTTTCTGGCTGATCATAAAGCTATGCAGTAACCCATTTATTTGTTTTCATGCCAACACCTTTCGCTCAATGTCACTGTCATATTTTCCATCTCACGTAAACTTTGAACCCTAGTACACAAATTCATTTACTTGTTCCACTCTTTCTACCTTAATCAGAACTTCACAGTTTGTCATATTTTCTTCTCTTTCAAAAACCATTACTTTCGTTTTGCTTACATTTATTTTCATCCCCTTGATTTTCAGGGCATCATAACATAACCATCGCCTTCTTTAGATGACGCTAATATGACTTGATCATCGACGATCAAATCATTCATTTTCAATCCATACGCAATCTCTTTCAAATATTTTAAACAAAACAAATGTCAAGAAAAAGAAATCAAAACCAATTCTAATTTCAATATAACTTTGACCTCTACATGTCACTCAGAATTTATAACTTGAAATAAATGAAACTGAATAAGTTCCAGTTCCAGAACGAAACGCCTTTTTAATATAAACGATTTAATCACTTTTGAATCCAATAACCAAAGACTCTCTACGAAAAAAATACAAGAAGGATTCTAGAAAACTAATTTAAATATATTATATATCGATGTTTGTGACGTTTTTAGGATCCAGCCACCATCTTTTGGTACCTAGATCTGCCATTGGCTCGCAAAAGTTAAGAGATAAAATGTCATTAGAAAATCAGCCACATACTGGGCAAAGAAAAATAAACTGGGAATGAATGGCATGTGATATACTATTTGCAATTTCTTGGGATTACCTTCCGTCTGGTCAGAATGGCAATCTGGGACTGGCTCGGGAACCAGAACTACACAATCAGTGGCAGCGCAAGACCTAAACTTAATGTGGGCAAGGTACATTTCGAGAGGTCCATCTGATGGTGCAAGAAGAAGGGAATATTAAATAAAAATCACTTAAAATTAAACAATTTTTTATTCATTAAAAAACAAACCAAGTTGTCGTTGAAATTGTGTAATGTCAAAATTTAAACTTTTTTAATTGTGGCTGATTGAAGTTAAAGAACTTTTTGAAATAACAGGCACAAACGCAGGAACTGATTATTTATTTTTTCATACCTACCAACAAAGTAGCACTAACATCAAGTTCTTTTTCAAAAATGTATCTTGAGCTCTTCTCCACATCAACCGAATAGTCCCGACTTCTTCCAGTAGTTTCATACATTTAAATTTTTGCTATTAAACCAATTTTTATTCAAAGACATTGTTTTATTAGTAAAGCTTGTAAAATAATTTTATTTTTATTATTACGCCCCTGTATGTACTGTTATCAGGAATATTTTTACGAAATATTGTATAACAATTGCAATATTTATATTGTGAATGTTAAATTTCTAAAATTAATCACGTCCACTCAAATGAATATAAAATTAATGTTTTGAGCTTATCATACAGGGCGAGATCGTTAAAGTCTCACAATAATCTTTTTAATATCACATTTTTTAAAAATGTATAATCCTGTCCACTAATAATAGTTTACTACCAAAATGGGTTTCTACTTTCCATTTCCTTTTTTTCTCCTTCGACTTTACTGTGAAGTTAGCGATCTTCGAAGAATTTCTTATTATGTGGTCTATCTACAATTTTACTTATAAGCATGCGCCTCTATTATATTATTGAGATTTTTTTTTTAATAAAAAACAGGGCAGAGACAATGCGATTCTTTCTCTTAAATACAGGAATAGATACTTTTATTTCAGCCGATATTATGTTTACATCTTACATACATATAGTCATGCCTTTTTCCCGGGGGGGTAAGCAGAAACCACTTCCTTTCACTTGCTACGGTTCTTACACACATCTTTTGCTTCCTCTACTTTCATCAGTACTCTCATACATGCTCGTCTAAACAATGTTGATCTGATCGAGATATGTTCGCCGAGATCGACCTCTACCGACTTCCGTCCATTCACACTCGCCTTATAAATTTGTTTCGTCAATCTTCCTGCATCCATCCTTTTTACGTGTCCAAACCATCTAAGCATTTCTTTATCTATCTTTGTAACCACATCTTTTTTTACACCACAGCGTTTTTGACATCATAAAGATGAATTATTATTGTTAGTGTATATGGGAAATTCTGGAATTCGAATCAGAAAAGATCTTCTGACACACAGGAATTTAACATCGCTAAAGGGATCCGATAAGGATGCATTCTATTTCCCATGCTGTTTAATATCTACGTTGAGAAAATCTCCCAACTAGCTCTGGACAGTGTGGCTACTGGAATATCTAGCTAATAATATAGAAGATTTGAAGAATTTGCAGAATTGTCGAAGAAGGCGTACGTACAGTTTGATTCGCGGATTAACATCGCGAAAACTAAAATGATTATTATCAGCAGGTAAGAATTTGGTAACATCTACCTTACAATCAATGGCGAAGCAATTGAAAGAGTATCCAAATTCAAATACCTGGGAACAGCTCTCTACGGTGTAGAAACTTGGTCGCTTAAGGTCAGGACACTGAACCGAATATAATCTTTTGAAATGTCGATTCTACGAAAAATGCTTTGGATCTCCTGGACGGATCATATGTCAAACAACGATGTTTTGTTGAAAGCTGGAGTAGAGAGAGAACTCCTAGATATCGTAAAACAACGTCTTATCTGGGCCACATACTTAGGGATGACCGATATTCTATCCCTAAACCCATTCTCCAGGGCAAAATTAAAGGGAAACGCGGACAGGGACGTAAGCAGCATTCTTGGCTTCGAAATATTAGAGATTGGTGCGGAATACGAGATGCAGGGTCTATATTTCGCCACGCTGAAAACAACACACTTGTCATTTTATAATGGATAAGATCAACTCGAGCTGAAAATGATCATGACAAGACTAGGAAATATAAGCAAAGACTACGGCTTAAAACTAAATATCAGTAAAACCAAAGTCATGATAGTAGACCGTAAACGAACAACTCTCCGCATATCCGACAGGTAGCCGGTTTCGAAGTAGTGGATAAATTTATTTATCTTGGCTCCCTCATCACCAACACAGGGGGTAGCGAAGCCGAAATAAGGCGACGGCTAGCAATAGCAAGAACGGCCACAGCTAAACTGACACGCATATGGAAGGACACGTCAATTAGTAAAGCTACGAAAATCAAGCTGGTCTCTACTTTAATTTATCCAATTGCATCATGTGCGGATGAAACCTGGTCGATTAGATTAGGTCAAGAGAATCAACCGGAACAAAGTGAGGTATTTCGGGAACGTCTCCAGAAGACCGGATGCTTTAGAAAAGCTGGTGGTTCAAGGCAAAGTCGACAAACGAAGGTCACGAGGAAGATCTCCAACCCGATGGGTAGACGGAATCACAAGCTTGATTGGAATCTTTCTGCATGAGGCCACAGAACAGAAGGTAGAAGCGTAGTGCCACCAAACCCTTGTGAGGGTAATAGGACCGAGAAGAGAGAAAGGTCCCCTACGTGCAGGTATACACATGGGACGAGAAGAAGAAGAAGAAGAAATTAGAATTTTTTCGATTAATTAAACTTTGCCACTTCTAAAGTGAAAAGTGAAAAATTTGCATAAAAAATCGTGACAAATTAACTATGCGAAAATCCTACGTTCCTTTATAGACAATTTATTTTTCAAGGCCAATTCAACATTTTAAGTGAATCGGTTAAAATTTGTTGAGCTATGTTTTCGGCGAACTTAAAAATTGCAGTTTCGAGATAAACGCGTTTGAAGTTTGAAGTCAGCTCGTTGCGGCGGTCTTGTACGAAAACCGAGTACTTAGAGATTTTTCCCTGCCATAAACTTTTGGGACATCATTTTTGAGGTCCCAGGGAACCATTTTTCGAAAATTCCAGAGTGGCCTGACTCCTTAAAATGAATGATAAGTTAAAAGTAATTATTTTATCAATCTGTTTGAAGAGAATACTCTCCAGGTGTTAGATCTTTGAAATTGCAAACTATTTCCAGAATGCAGAAAGTGTCTTGAAGTGTCTCGAGGATGTCTTTTATAAACTTCGTTCAAACTTTTCTTCTAAAACTTGTTAGAAACTTTTCACAGATAAATTAATTAGTTTTTGTTACGTAAAGGGCATAAAACGTATTGCGGCTTCTTTGTTTTTACTTATCAACGAATTTAATAGCAATTAGCACGATAGTAAATTGCAAACAATTTTAGTTGATAACAACTGCACATTTTAATTGCCAGCACATTGAATATCATTCTTTATCACAAAAAGAGTTAATTACAATTGAAAAAATGTTAAAGCATAACGATCTATGTTTTTAAAATTTCAGCTTCCGTACATTTGTAACGGCACTATTTGAAAAGTAGTCAATGGTAGTCAGTAGTCAGTCGGTAAAGGTCGAACTCTGCGAACATATCTCGATCAGTCAGATCGACATTGTTTTGAAGAAAGGCCAGGTCAAGAGTACTAACAATCGACGAGAATGTATGAGAGCACTAATAAAAGTAGAAGAAACAAAAGATGTGTGTAAGAACTGTAGCAAGTGGAAGGAAGTGATCTCTGCCTATCCCTACGGGAAAAAGGCGTGATTTTATGTATGTATACAATTTACAGTCCAAGACACTTAAGTTCACCTTATGCACGTTGGCACTAAAATGATATTAGTCCTTACAAAGATTAGGTTAGTATCTTATGCTATAAATTAGCCTTTAAAAACTTTAGTTTATTATGCCCCTCACGTCGAAAAAAATTATGAGCCTTCATTTTTAATTTGCTCAACTTGGCTTGTCTTTTGGTTTCTGGATCATGCAGTAATATCCACATAAAACTTATCAAACCGAGCCCTAAATTATTATCATCGGACCTAGTATAGTTCTTCCATTATCAATTGCAGAACACAGTTATGTGAGGAGTAATCAATATTTAATATATACGCACGGCACTCGTGCCAAATTAAGAGAAAAAAATAATGTTTACTTCCCGTATAGACTACTACCCGGTATTAATCAAAGAAAGCATCTGTCCACGTTGAGTTGATTGACGTGCGTCAAAATTCACAAACTACGTTATTCAACCAATGGGAACAGCGAATCATAAGGTTAAACGCACTGAATTTGCCGAGGGGTGTAACGCAGTTAAAAAGCTATAAATAATCTTGGAAGCTAGCCTCTGATATCAGTGGGGTAGTGTGGTGTACTGAATTTAGAAATTTCATTAAATAAATAGAAATATGGTGTTTTCAAGACCATGAACTAATGAAATTGCACAGTGTAGTGTAGTGTAGTGAAAATAAAGACAGATATGAATTAACAGTGAAGATTTAGACGTAGGTATTTTTAAAAATAATAAATTCATAAAATGAGGTATCTCCGCCCAGGGCAGATCAAACGATATTGTCGGTAAGGGTTCGGAACGAGTTTTTATAATATGGAATTGATAATGGACGAACTATATCTTAATATGGTATTTACTGGTAACCTTAAAATCTATAACACACAAGAAAATATCCTAGTAACGGTTTGATCTTTTAATTAAATACAGGACATCCTTTATAGTTGAATAATGCAAATTTGATAAAGAACGTGCTTCGCGGCAAACTATTTAAATAGATTTGAAGATGTTTATTATGCTATTAACTTTTTGTATGTGCTTTTTCAGGACAATAATTAAAATTTATTGATATATGCCTACAGCTACTTTAAATGTTCTTCATCCTAAGTATCTGTTTATTTTTTTAATTCAACCCAATCAATGTGTATAAAATTAACAGCAAATATCATTTTGTTGTTGCTCCATTTACGGAAGGATGATTTGTTTTGTTTCGAGATAATCACGTTTAAAAATTTATAGCGCGATGTTAATTCCCATATCCATAAAAAAATTAAGAAATACTCGTGTAAAATTGTTCAGATATTCTCCGCCACTAATGTGGCTCGAGAAATGTCCCATCCTCTCAAAGAGAATTCTGGTCACTTCGAGAAAACGAGACAGGTCCGGCGTTCCCTTGTAACAATTTCTTAACTTTAATAAGTAATTGTACCAACAGTTTTTGAAAATTTCGAATACTAAAAAACATTTCGGAAACTTCTAATGTTCGGCCATTAACATTTCGAGACCATACGTTGCAACGACTGAATTGTAACTAACTGCTTTGGTTTTAACTACGTTCGGCTTGAATCGAACAAGCTAAACTAGTTCAAAAATAAAAATATTCACCTATATTTCAACCTAGATCCAGTCTACTCAAACGCTAATTACCAAGTGGACACATCCGTAGTGATGAATTACTCATGAATGGTATACTTACTAAGTCTCCTACTTCATCACAACACCAGCGCCACTTTGAGTGTCTATTTAAACCAAAACAAATACCATTAATGCTCGATAGAATTCAGATTCGAGCTTTTTGTTAGCTACTGCCTGACTTGATTAAGATAATCGAGTACCTACCGACCTAGCTATGTGAGGTCGAGCATGATATTGCGTTTGAAAAATGGACCGAAAGACATTACATGTCCTATTACAATATTCTCAAGATAGTAATTAGCATTTATGAATCTCTACGACAGGAACTAATTATGTGCGAGCGTCAAAACATTTACCACCTCAGATCATAACAGAGCCACCACTGAATAAAATCCTTGCAGAGATATTGCAAGGAGCAAACCTCCCTCCTGGTCTTTCGCCAGACTCGTTCGCGATCATCTGAATGTTTTAGGCTGAGCCTAGTTTCATTTGTGAATGAAACTTTTTTCCAATTATCCACATACCAATTTTGATGATTTCAAGCAAAACTTAAGCTGTCAACTTTGTTTTCTCTAGTAAGCAAGAGTGCAGCGACTGGTCTCCTACTGTTTAATTCAGCCTCATTTAACCGTCTCATCGATGGAGAGAGATCATCTACGCTTCGCGGATGACATCGTTATTTTGTCGGACAATCTGGGAGAGGCCAAAGACATGCTCCAAGAACTCAACGATGCCGTACAAGAAATTGGACTGACAATAAATTTTGAAAAGACCAAAATGATGACTAACATGGTACCCAGTGATCAAATACAAATTAATAACAACAAAGGCGAATGAAGAGATCGATGCTTGGCCTGACCCTGAGGGATCGAGTGAAAAATGAAGAGACACGCCGACGTACTACAGTAGATGATATATAACGAATCACTACACGTAAATTAAAATGGGATGGACACATTGCAAGAATGGAAGACGGGAGAAGAACCAAAAAACTGTTGGAATGGAGACCAAGAACTGACAAGCGTAGCCGAGGAAGACCTCCCACTCGATGGACAGATGACCTGAAGAGGATAGTGACAAATTGGATTGCAACAGCCAGGGTCAGAGAGAACTGGAGACGTGGAGGAGGCCTATGTCCAACAATGGACGTGAAAGGGGCAGCATGATGATAATGATGATTTACACAGCAACCAATAACACAATAGACTCAGCTAAGAATCACTACAGGGCTCTTGACCAGTCACGCACCAGTAAAGAAACACCTCAACAAAATTGGACTGTGTAATGAAGACCTGACCTGCAGATTATGCGGCAAGGATCCGGAAACAGTAAAACACTCTGTGCTGCTGCGGTACACTGGGTCGCAAAAGACAGGCAATTTTTGAGCAGCCATCCGGCGACCCAGAACTGTATTGCTCCCACCCAATACAGAACTTGTATAAACTTGTACAAGGTACGAAAGTACTGGATTGGGTACAATGATATAAAACCACATAGGTAAGATACAATACAAGTGTCACCGGAGGCAACAGCCTGACGGACCTACAAAGAGGTGGAGTTTTCAGTGAGTAGACCTGACACAGTCAGCGGAGTCTCACAGTAGACCTTGAGCTCTCAAACTCATAACCTTTCCTTAAAGGATTTTCTCCACCTCTACAAAAAAACAATAAAGTGTTAATTTATTATTAGTTTATTCCATGTAAGCACAGTACATAAGTTACATTGTATTTAGCATTCTATGGAACTACAAAATGTAGTTAAAAAACAAAGACAGAGAAAGTAAAGAATATGTTGCATTGTTATACATTTAATAATTTTAAACAAGCTTGGTATCACAGGGCGTTTTGTAAAATAAAAAAATTGTCAACAGTGAAAATCTACGATTTATTAACAGTTACTATCCCAGATTACAGAATTTCTCAAAACTTTACAGCAATACGATAATTTACTACATCATGGTGGAAAAAAAAATTAAGATTGAACCAAAATTTGGCTAGAATCATTGTATATATAATTAATTGTATATTTTCAATACGTGTCTATGTACTAATATTTACAAAATATGGTCGATCACTTGCCATATTTACAATGTATGGTGTTTCACTTGGTCGCTCAATGGTTTCTGTTTGATCAGGATGGTGTCGTCTTTTGTGCTTTTTTAACTGGGAAGATGAAGTGTAACTTTTCACACACAAATTACATTTAAAATGTTTAATACCTGTGTGTTGTTGCATATGGTATTTTAAATGCACTGATTGCATAAAAGTTCTGCCACAGCACATGCAAAGAAATTTTCGACCACCATGTTTTTTTTGGTGATACATATATGTGTCATAAGTTTTAAATTCCATGTTGCATTCGGTGCAGGTATACTCACAAGAATTTGAATGAACAGCCTCGTGTTTTTTGAGACTCCATTGAGTTGGAAAGGATTTTGAGCAGCCATCATAACTGCAATGATACCTAAAAATTGAAATGGTGTTTATTAAAAATTCTTATTACCACTACTTTAATATATGCTTACAAAAGTTATGGATGACGTACACTAGGGTGATGCTTAAAAATCAACTTAAAATTTTATATTATATATATATATATATATATATATCTCATTTTGTTCTATGACATAAAATAAGCTTTCCACAAAAATTTTAGAATTTTTAATTTACTTTTAGGGGTCGCTACCCTGGGTGATGTTCTTTTGACTGTGCATTTGGATGGAAAAATGCTTGAAGACACGACATTGTGGATCATCTTCCAATCCTTGTATCTGGACACAATGTTGATCAACTATTAGCGGTTTCAAAGCTCGAGTCGGCTCAGGAGAACTGATAGCTACTGCTGTTTTTGAAGAAATTTTCTCATGGGGAATCTAAGACAAAGTTAAATGTATGTGTTTTGACACAACTGCTGTTAATACAGTGCTTCGTAATGGAGCGTGAAACGAAAAATGCAAAAAGAAATGTTGTGGCTTCCATGCCGCCATTACATAGTAGAAATTATGTTAGAAGCAGTAATTGTTCAAGAAGTTGGACCATCAACAGGGCCCGACATCTTATTGTTTAAGCGGTTCAAGAAATTCCGGCCACAGATAAATTCACAGGAATTTGAGCCTGCCACTACTGAACCCTTTAGCTAGTGATGTAACAGATTTCGCCCAAGAAATAATAGTGTTTTCCAAAGATCAGTTACAGAAATTCCAACCTAGAGACGATTATAAAGAACTGCTAGAGCTGAACATCATTTTTCTTGGAGGAACACTAGAAAAACAATTGTCATTCAAAGCACCTGTAGGTGTTCATAGAGCTAGGTGGATGGCTAAGGCCATTTATTCATTGAAAATTTATCTCTTTCGTAGTCAGTTTCAGCAAACAAAAAGAGAAGAAACTGGAATCCAAAACATTTGTATTTTTTCTGCAGCCATCTACATCAAGAACTGTTTTTAAAAGACTTAATAGATTTCAAAGCTATAAATCAAATCTTAGCTGAGAAGGCTTTGGATAAAATAAAAACTATCTCTAGTACCTCTCTGAAACTCTTGTGGCCCTATCCTTTTTTGATGAAAGGGTTATGAATGAGACAAAAATAAAAATGGTGACAGCTCTACAAAATTACGAATCTGATCATCAACCACTGAAGGCAACAGTTGATCTAGAAGTCGTTCCTTTGAGAAGTCTAGACAATTTTGTTTCAAACAACACAATGAACTTCTTCAGAACACTTGGTATAGGAATGGAATTCATCAGCAGTAATGTAGAAAAATGGGATCAAGAGGAAAGCTACAGAAAGAACATGGAAGTTGTAAAGTCCATTAGAGTTGCAAATAACATAGCTGAATGAGGAGTAGCCCTCATAGAAGAATTTAACAAATTGATTACCATGAACAAGGAGCAGAAACAATTCTTGATTTAAGTGGTTAAAGAATTCAGGAAAAGGTTTCCAGACCGCAAAAAAGAAACACTACTCAAAATGTTCTAAGTGTTACTTTTTCTTTTTGATATTTGTTAATTTTTAATTCACGCTATTGTTTAGTTTTAATAATGAAAACTTTAACATTTAATAATGTAACAATATCAAATGTATCAAGTATGTGAGTAAAGATAAAATTGTTACTGAATAAAGTTGTAATCTATCTAAGACTAAGTGTCTTCCTTACAAAACCCAACTATTTAAGGTTACACATTTTTACCTACAAAAAAATTAAATAGTTCAGCTCATTATTTTTGTTTTTCTTTAAAATTCAAAGAGGCATGTTGAGATAAATTTGCTTTAACAGTCAAAAAACTTTCCCTCCTTACAAACTCTGATTTAGTGGATTTTTTTAAAAGGTTTTCAACTTTAAGTCTCTGTAGCGACCCCTAAAATTCTGATAAAAATACCAAAAAATTACCAACTTATTTTAAGAAGTAGAACATACAAATATTGAAAAAAATATTTTACCCTCACATAAGCATCACCCTAATGTAGACGTGATGTCTTTTCTTGGGATAGGTAACGTGCACGTGGTTCAACAAATGACATATTTTAATAAGGTTATGTGTGTTTGGTAAACGATTCTGGTTTTTTGAGCTTTTTTGGATTTTTTGAGATTAAAGTGAGTGTGGTATTATTATTGTAAAAATTGTAATTCATTATCCGGCTCGAAGGACCATGTATAAATCGTGATTAATGAATGGATAATTTTTGAATGCATGGATTGTAATTATTGAATGTATAATTTTGTAATAATTGTTTAATTGTTTGAGTATAAGTGTATAAGTATTTGTCAATTTTCGTCAGATGTGGATGTAGTGAAAAGAAATAGATATCGATAGACTTAATTGCAACTGAACTTACAAAGAAGTATTACAAATTACGACGTACCGACTTGACTGAATAAATGTCTTATAATACTTTGCTTCCGCTCTGTTCCTTACGTTATATGGAATTAATGGTACAATAGCAGAAAAAACTCTGGTTGACCCTTTACAGAGAAAGCAAAATTTGTTCTTAAAGAGACCCGTGAGTCTTGTCCAAATATCTGATATGCTTGCCCGATGCCCGCAAAATAATAAAAAAATGTTTTTACGCTTTAAATGTTCGTTTCCTAATTGTTGAACATAATAAATCTAGAAACTTTCTAAAAAATGTGTGACTTGAAAAATAACGAATTTAAAAGGAAACAAAGCAGACCTTTTTCACATAAAAGAACCTTTCAAAACATAAAATATAAAGGAAATAAAAAATATGTAAATCTCAATAAAAGATAAAATACATAAGGATTTGAACAATTAGTGATTTTTAAAGACTAAACATTATTATTAAGGTGTTAAAAACTAGGGTTTTTGTTACCTGTAGACGAGGCCACTTTTTGACAAATAGATAGAATCTCAAGCTGTGGTGTCACATGTACGTCACTCTTTCTACCATTCTCAAGTTGAAACATCACGTGCACGTTACCCATTTTATAAATACTACTCAATGATAAACTTAAAACATATGGTTGTTTTACAAATTAATTTTTGCACAAGTGTACCCATTGACATTGTGGAAGAATTGAACAGTATGAAATTGGGTAAAGCTGCAGGGTACGACAGGATAACGGTTGAAATGCTGAAGGCTGGACAAAGCGTGGTAACTAGTCTGCTGTACCGCCTTTTTAACCTTTGTTGGGGGAGTAGTAGCGTACCAGACAGCCATTATCGTGCCGCTTTACAAGGGAAAAGTTCGCAGCAGGACTGTAAGAACTACCGAGGTATTAACTTAGCATCGTCGGCAAACTGAATGCAAAGATATTGATTAAAAGAGTGACAAATGAAATTGAAGAGATAATATGGGATGTGCAAGCAGGATTTAGAAGAGGAAGGAGACGTTTGGATCAGGTCTTTTCATTACGAGGTATAGTCAAAAAAATTCTTGGCTGGAAGTCAAAAGGTCTACTGTGCTTTCGTAGACTTGAAAAGGCCTATGACTGAATGGTAAGGAGTGATTTGTTGTAGACATTGTCCATTTATGAGGTGAAAGGTAATTTAATACGAGCACCGAAATCACTGCTTGTTTCAGGATAAACAGAGGGAGAAAGAGTGGAACAAGTAAATGAATTTGTGTACTTGGGTTCAAAGTTTACAAGAGACGGAAAGTATGACAGTGACATTAAGCGAAGGGTAGAAAAACAAATGAATGGGGCACTGTAAAACTTTATGAACAGCCAGAACGTGTCATAAAAGATTATAAGTCTAAGTAGTATAGCCGGAGTGACTCGGTTGGATAAAGCGAAAAATAGTGAGTTAAAGAAACGCTGTAATGTAAAAGAAGATGTGGTTACAAAGATAGAAAAAGGATTGCTCTGATGGTTTGGACATGTAGAAAGGATAAATGAAGGAAGATTGACAAAACAGATTTATAGGGCCAGTGTGAATGGACAAGTTGGTAGTTGACCTCAGCAAACATATCTCGATCAGATCGACATTGTTTTGAAGAAAGACCAGGTCAAGAGTCCGACGAGCATGTATGAGAGCACTGATGAAAGTAGAAGCAAAATATGTGTGTAAGAACTGTAGCGGAAGTGGTCTCTGCTTACCACTAAGGGAAAAAGTCATGACTATGTATGTATGTATGTATCCATATTCAAGCCATAATCATAAGTGCTTGTTTACATTAGCCACCTATACTATTACTATTTGAAGAATAAAATATTTTAATTTTCATAAATGGTATTAACTTTGACTTATCATCTTCATATAGAAAGTAAATTCATTAAACTTACCTAAACTTATAATGGGTTTTTATGTGAGCAGTTAGAGTTCCTGTTTTATTAAAACTTTTCCCACAATATGGGCACTGAAATCGATGATACTGCATGAAGTGATTTAGAAAGGAGTCTGAATTAAATAATGTTTCACTATCAGAACACACGTTACATGTAAAATATTCAGAATGTATAGACATGTGAGGTACTAGACCACTTTCAAAATTTGCAAAATAACTCTTAGGGCAGACTGGACAAGCATATCTAATTTTTATTTTTCTTCTCAGCACTGTTTGCGGTTGTTGAATGTCAGGAACTGGAGACTGCTTAATGACCTTTACAGTTACATGTTGAAAATTTGTAGATGTATCTGGTAAATTGTTTTCTAAATTATCCACTAAAAAATTAATATTTTCCATTTCAACTTCTTGTTGATCAAATTCTTCAAAATCTGGCTTATCTTCAAATGTTTCTTGGTTGTCTGCTTCTTCATATTCTATTATTTCCTCCGTTTCTTGTTGAATATATTCATCATTATCATGTCCAAGATAACCTTCAGTTATTTTATCTGCATTAATTATTTCATATTTATCTACCAATTCAGTACTTTCTGGATTGGTATTATTGCTGTCTTCATGAGATTCATATTCATTACCATCAATACATACATATGTTTCATTATATTGTTCATTCTTTTCAGCTGTCAGTTTTTGATGATTTTCTCTAAATTGAAGAATAAAGTTGTATGCTATTCGGACTGTTCTAAAACATGGTACACAAACTCCATGTGGTAAATTATCATTTAAGTCGATCTAAAACATAAAATAACAATTGAATTAAAAATAAGTTTAAATTTAGATACAAAGAAAAATTCATAATAAAGAATTTGACACAGAACTATTAGTGGCATTAAATTCTATTCAATTAAATAATTTAATTTAATTTCTACTGATGAAATTTGAAGTAAAGATCTAATGAATTAATCCCCCACAAATTTGCAGGCCACAACTTACAAAAAAATTAACTAAATTTGTACCAGTAACAAGTATTCACATGATTAGAAGTTAATAAATTACAAAACTTATACTGCTTTCAGAGGATAGCATTACAATCGCATATTAATTTTTCTCTTTATACCAAACCATAAAAACTGGCTGTAAATTATATTTATCATACTTCTATAGAGGTACAGTAGGTTATCATAGAGTTAACGTCTACATCACAATTTGCAATAGGCCCTTGTAATGGATACAGTTTTTCTGCTTTTTCTAAACAAATACGACACACGTTAGAAGTAGAAGATGTTGCTGAATTATACTTATTCATCTTATTAAGATTTCATTTGATAAATTTTAAGACAGAATATCAAAATATAAACATGCAAATTTTATTGACCATTGACACTGTAGCCACATGACATTGACAAGTAGCTTTTAGGTTGGTTTGTCACAAGCTTTGGGTTTGTCAGTAGTGATTCCAAATTTTTACAACACTTGTCTATTCTTTTTAATATTTACGTTATAACTGAAAGGTAACACAAAATGTTTTGTAGCAGTGACGAATTTTTCCATTTTTTAACCTACCTAATTTTTTGACATACCAATATTTTGATGATTTGCGTCATTAACTAAAGATAGTGATTTTAAACGCATTAAACCTTTTATTACAAAATTTCGATTGAAATTAAATTACAAATATAATTAAAAGTATTATTAACAAGTTTAATAGTAAACGAAAGTTTCTGTTTAATAGTAAATGTTCTAGTTTAAATAGCAATGGAAGAAGATATCTTTACAACTTTAAAAATTCTAATAATAGGCGAGAGTGGTGTAGGCAAGTCAAGTCTTCTGCTTAGATTTACAGAAGATAATTTTGATCCTGAACAAACATTAACAATTGGTGTTGATTTTAAAACAAAAAGACTTTCAATTGATGGTAATTCAGTTAAACTAGCTATTTGGGATACTGCTGGACAGGAACGATTTAGAACCTTAACACCCTCATATTATAGAGATGCCCAAGGTGCGATTCTAGTCTTTGATGTTAGTAATTATGCCTCATTTTCAAAGCTAGAAATGTGGTTAAATGAATTGGAAACATATTCTACTAAAAGCAATATTATAAAAATGATTGTTGGGAATAAAATAGATGTGGTAAGTTGCTTAGTTAATGTTATTTAGAAAGAAATCTAATTTATTATTAAAACCAACTGTAAAATATGTACAATTATTGATGTATTATTTTTAAAAGGTACAAATATTTTCTAATTATTTATATTTAAAAAATACCTTAATAACTCATTGGTGCTAGCTAATTGTGTTTCACAATAACAATATATTTTTATTTGAACAATAATTATTTGGTATATGGATTTAAAAGTTATTTCCAAATAGAAAAAAAATATTAAGCAAACACCAACATAGACCAATATTTACAAATACATATGGTAAAGTATAAATGTAACTTAAGTTTTAAAAATAATGTGCCTATAAAACAACCAATATATGTTGATTGTTGTTAATTTTAGTGTTTTAGTCAATAACTAATTTTTAGGATAAACGTGAAGTATCTAGAGAGGAAGCTATGAGATTTGCAAGAAGATACCAGACTCTTTATATTGAAGCCAGTGCTAAAACAAAGGATGGAGTACAATCAGCCTTTGAAGAATTAGTACGCAAGGTAAGTAAAAGAAATTTACACACATTTTTAATGATTGAAACATACTATCCTTAATATATTTAATTAGAATTTTGTTCTTTATTGAAAATGTTTTTTCTAATAATTTAGTTACTATATAAAGTATTTTTGTTTTGAAGAGGCAAAAGAAAGTGTAAGATTTCTGTGTAAGATTTTTTACATCACAAAACACGAAACAGCAGTTGCAAAAATAACACGCATGCGCGTTCTGTTGATGAGTGGATATGTGTAGCATAGATATACTTAGCAATGTGACATCTATTTGTGTAGTCCACATGTTTGTTAAAATGACATACATACATATAGTCACACTTTTTTCCCATAGGGGTAGGCAGAGATCACTTCCTTTACTTTCATCGGTGCTCTCATACATGCTCGTCGGTTGTTGGTACTCTTGACCTGGCCTTTCTTCAAAACAATGTTGATCTGATCAACCTCTACAGACTTGTCCAATCACACTCGCCTTGTAAATTTGTTTCGTCAATCTTCCTTCATCCATCCTTTCTACGTGTCCAAACCATCTAAGCATTCCTTTATCTATCTTTGTAACCACATCTTCTTTTACACCACATTGTTATCTTATCTCACTAGGAACCAACACTCCTCTATGCACAGCCAGACGTGCCTTTTTTGACACTTTCTGGCAGTTCATAAAGCTATACAGTGCCCCATTCATTTGTTTTCCTGCCAATACCCTTCGTTCAATGTCACTGTCATAT
Organism: Agelastica alni; assembly: GCA_950111635.1. Classification (NCBI taxonomy): domain Eukaryota; kingdom Metazoa; phylum Arthropoda; class Insecta; order Coleoptera; family Chrysomelidae; genus Agelastica; species Agelastica alni. The sequence goes on along the minus strand of OX467716.1, from coordinate 4,657,205 downwards.
TTTCCATCTCTCATAAACTTTGAAACCTAGTATACAAACTCATTAACTTTTCCACTCTTTTTTCCTTAATCAAAACTTCACAGTTTGTCATGCTTTCTTCTCTTTCAAAAACCATTTCTTTTGTTTTACTTACGTTTATTTTCATCCCTTTGATTTTCAGGGCATCATGCATAACATTAACCATTGCCTGCAGCTCCTCTTCAGATGACGCTAATATGACTTGATCATCGGTGTAAAGAAGGCATTTGACGATCAAATCATTTATTTTCAATTCATACACAATGTCTTTCAAATCTTTTAAACAATCGTCTATGTATAAATTAAACAGCCATGGTGAAGCCACACATCCCTGTCTCACACATTTTCGATGTTAAACCAGTCCGTGTAAGCTCTGTTTATCCTGACACAAACAGTGGAATCCTCGTAAAGTGATTTCAGTGCTTGTATTAAACTACTGCTCACCTCATAAATGAACAATGTCGACCACAATTCACTCCTCACCACTCTTTCCAAGACTTGTCTAGTCCACGTGTTTGTAAAAATAACAATTGCAAAAATAACGCGCATACGTGTTCTGTTGTTCATTACCGAAAAATGCAAAATCAACCGTAAGATTTATTAATAACAATAATATACTATGAAAGGAACTTCGTTCCAACTGAGTGTTCCAAGACACTCACGCACTTTTTATCTTATAGATAATTCAAACTCCAAGTTTATGGGAATCATATGCAACTAACAACATTCAAATTGGGAATAAAGATCATCCAAATGAGTCAAGATGTGCTGGATATTGTAGTTTGGTCTAATAGTTTAACTGTAGGTCTAAATAAATTGAAAGATGTCAAAATCTCGAAAGCTTTTAAAAATAATTTCAGCTACCATGGAGAAATCACACCTCTTTATTTTGATTTAAAACTATAATTTATGTAACAGTCAGTGGTGGTACTACTGCATTATATACAATTTAAAGAAATTAATATTTGTAACTAAATTAAGTAATAAATTAAACAACAAATATCACTACTAAAAGCCTGTTGTTTTTTTTTAATTTAATTAAAAATTTTATTTGAGTATTTTAACGTCTTTCCATTTTATGTAGAATTTCTATACCTGGTAAACTTTGTATTCCAAATGTTATTTTTAGGTTACATTATGCTTTTAGCAAATTGGAAATTAAAAATATTTTTAAATATTTAAGTTGCAGATACGATTACTCCAGATATTTATAATCAGAAATAAATACTTTAGTCTTAGAATTTCACCAAATATGAAATTTTTAAATAAAACAAGGTGATAAAAATGTTCACTGCTAAAAGTATAAATATTATGTATGCATAAATGTTTTCTATGATTAATTTGAATGTGTTTGGATTTCTAAAAAGTGATCTTTATATAGGTATGGAAAAATATTTGCGGAACATACGCATTTCAATGGAACCAAGGGATGTTTACCAGTTGGCCAGCACAAATATTCGCGAAAAATAACCAAATAATTAACTACACGACTCAAATTTGAATTGTCCCCACTTTGTCGACATTGCGCCTGACCTCTCAGTATGAAAATGTTAGCCATAATGTGTACGACTGACTTATCGGGAACGAGACTAAGACATGCAAAAGATCAAATAATAGATTAAAAAAACCAAGACAACACACTTTACAAGAAAACCGAACTAAAAAATAAAAAATAATTTTACAATCAAAAGCGTGGGGTGCTTTTTCTGTTTACGTTTTCTACTTGGAGACTTTACTTTTACCAATATCTGTTTGTTATCAAATATATTAATTGATATAGCGCACCCCACGCTTTTGATTGTAAAACTTTTTTTTTTGTTGACTTCTCTAATTTTATCTTAAGCGCGTTGAAGATTATTTTTTTTTAGTTCGGGTTTTTTTTTTTAAATTATTGCTACTTATCGACGATCTTTATTTCTGTGTTAATTGTCATATGAGTTTCTCGTAAAACGGAATTCCGTGAAAATTTATTTGCGTATAAAAAATTATAAGAAATTATTTGATCTCTTGCATACGTCGCGTCGTAGTCTCTTTTCTGATAAGTCAGACGTACACACTATGGGTAACATTTTAATATTGACTGGTCATGGTAATAAAGGCAGAGAGATTGAGATGTGCCGGACATGTAAAGAGACAAGGCCAACGTGTCGTAAAACTGGTGTGGGAAGAGACCCCGGTAGGAAAGCGGCCGCTGGGAAGGCCAAGGATGCGGTGGAAAGATAATATTGCAGCGGACTTATGGACCCTAAATGTCCAACGACCAGAAGAACTTATGATGGACCGCAGCAAGTGGAGGCAAATTGTAATGTCAGCGAAGACCCACCCCGGGTTGTAAGCTACAGAGAGAGAGAGAGAGAGACTGGTTAATGTCCAGGTCTTTCGGTTACATTGAAATGCCTATGTTCCGCAAATATATTTCCATATCTGACTATATTCTTTTACCATAACTAAAGCACCAATTTTAGAAAAAACAGAATTACGAATGATAGGCATATGTTGAAACTTTTCTACTTCTTCGCGACAGCAGCGCCACTTCCAGTGCCGATTGAAACCGAATCGGGTACCAGTGGCGTAACTTAAATATTTTGTAACGCTTGCCGAATATTTTTATATAAAAAATGTATTGAAATTATAAGTTATTAAGAAAAATTATAAATGGATACTTTTGAGAGAACATTAAAGGTTGCTCTTTTCGTCAGTGACAAAATCCAAAAATTATTATTACCAAATATATTGCATAATAATTTCACAAGTTCTGGTTTTATTTATCAAGATATTGTTTGAGTAAAAATAATCATATTCAAGTAGTCATGATTTATTAAAGAAAGAGACGAAGCGGATGTCGAATGAAGATTTAAATCGAATTGGTTACCACCCAACCACACCTTTACTTCTCAAACATTATTACATATTCATGTTTCAGAATTTACGGTTATTCGACAACCGTTGTGTTTTTTTGACGTTTCATCCTACTCTGACTGATTTAACCTTAAGTGGTTACCAGCAATAATACTTTTCTTAAAGGTGTGACTGCCCACCCTCAAAACCTACTTGTGCATCGCGTACTTCTTGTAAAACTGCTTTTAAAGTCGGCCGTTGTTTTTGTATTACTTATTATTCATGATATCTTTAATTATTTGTCCCTGTCTTTCCGAAATAAAACCTCCAGAGTGACGCCTTCCGCTTCCTCCTTCTATTAAATAGAAAAGAGCTCTTTCGTTTTCGCTCAGCATAAAAATTACCAAGAACAGCAAAAAACTTCCTACTCTACCTACAACTAAACTATACTATTATAACCTGGACATTATTATCACCCGACATAAATTCCGCGCGTACTTCGTTGTAATCATCAAGCAGGGCTATTCGGCAATTGTCGTGTGATGTTTTATGCCTCCTCTACACAATCGGCCACCATCATTGTGCCGCTGTCCACACAATCGTGCATCCCACTTTTGTCAGTTGTCATCTGTCCGGCACGGATGTTAACTAACCATCAAAATTGAATAAGTAAGCCACTTAAAATTGCTTATATAAATTAAACATAGGCTGGTATACGTCAAATAGCACGCATCCTCACTGTTTCATAAAGAAACATTAACCGAGTGATCGCCAATATTAGTGTGGGCATGTGCACAATCATGACCGAACTTTCATTGATGAGTGTCTAAAAACCGACACAACACCATCACGCTCGATCATCGATGATGGGCAATTAAAGGCGATTTACACAATCGTGATCCCCTGTATTCGCCCATCATGGCCCATTTTGTAGAGGACCAGTTAGTTGCTATTCTACTCCGAACAATGTTACTTCTCGATGTGCCTTTCGTTCTTAATTCTATTTACCTACATACCACTTTAAATATAAAACATCAGGAAGGAGCATAGTCTCAGATAAGTTTTGACCGAAATAGAGGGTGCATACTGCTTCCGTTTTGACAAAGTCGTAGGGCTTTAAATTATAATAAAAAGAATAAAAAACTCATAAATGTTAGAAAAAATATAAAAAATGCTACATTTTAGTTAACAATTCTGCAATCAATAGAAAATTATTATCTGATGTATAATATAATTAGGAAACTTTCATTCTAAAATTTTTAATTTTGTAAATCTACAATTTCGTTTTTTCGCACGCTATAAAAACCTATGACCTATAATTTTACCCCAAGCTACGCCGTTGTATACTTTGTAATTGGTGGGCTTATCCTATACATTTCATCGAAATACAATTTTTAATTATTTCTAAATATTAAACAAATTTAGCATTAAAAACACTTGTAAAATGTTACTACACCAGCACATTTGTTTTGGTGTCAGGGAACACCTACAAGTTGAAAAATGAACCATATTATTTGTAGTTATTAGAGTTATAGCAAACTTGCTGATTGTATACCTTAGCGCTGTGTCGATGTAAGGTATGCGTGAAATTGCGAGTTATTGCAGTTGGTTTTCTCGAGGTAGTGACGTTTGACATGCTAATAGTGGGGTGTCATGTCAACTGACAAGATTGTTTGCATGACTTTTTATGCCCCTTGGTGCAAAATTTTTGCCAATAATTGAATTTGCAATAACTCGATTGTTTCAGTAAAATAACGATACAATGTTTTACCAGCGATTTATTTAAACGTCTATAAAATGGTTCACTACTAAGTATTTATATCAAAGCCTCGTCTCACTAATTTTAACCGTTATTTAAACTTTAAACTGCTAAAATCTATTAAAAAATCACTCACAGGGAAACATTCAAATAAGGAGTCATACGTGGAGGGTCATGGAGTCCGTTTCCGTCGCACTCTTAGCATCCGTTCAAAGTTGCAATGCTCGTTCATGTTTGTTTTATATTCAAAGACATACCTATACCAATTTCAAAAAAATTGTTATGAATTTACAATATTTTACAAATGGGTACTACATGTACATTGGAGATAAATAAATTCGTAAATAATTGAACTTTAATCAATATTGTTTATAATCCACTTAAAACAAAATATGCTTGATCTTCAGAGTAAAATATTTTTTTACGTAATTAACTTATTTTTCCCATGACTATTGTAACCTTTCAACATTTTGAAAACCAGAAACGTTGTATGTATAAAATATTATATTATTTTAAACACTGGAAGATTATTTATTGGTGATTTACATACTTTGTAATACATAGGTATATGCATAGGGGGAACGGGGAAAATAATGACCTTTTTAATAAATGTTTTGTGCAATAATGTATACCCACACTAGATCTGTTTGAATAATTTATTTTTTCAGTTTCACAAGAAATTACCTAAAAAACATATATATATATATATATATATATATATATATATATATATATATATATATATATATTCACTGTTTTGTTTTTTTATTTATTGTTTATTAGGTTATACAATAAAAAATAAAATATTCCTAAACATATTTGTTTAAAAATACAGTCATATAATAAGCCAATACCAATAGTTTTATTTTTATAAAATTTTATCATACCTACAAATCGATGCTGCGGAGATAAGTAGTCTGAGAAGTATAGCTGGAGTGACTCGGTTGGATAAAGTAAAGAATAGTGAGATAAGAGAACGCTGTGGTGTAAAAGATGTGGTTACAAAGATAGATAAAGGAATGCTTAGATGGTTTGGACACGTAGAAATGATGGATGAAGGAAGATTGACGAGACAAATTTATAAGGCGAGTGTGAATGGACAAGAGGTCGACCTCGGTAAACATATTTTGATCAGATCAACATTGTTTTAAAGAAAGGTCAGGTCAAGAGTACCAACAACCGACGAGCATGTATGAGAGCACTGATGAAAGTAGAGGAAGCAAAAGATGTGTGTAAGAACCGTAGCAAGTAGAAGGAAGTGGTCTCTGTCTACCCCTATGAGAAAAAGGCGTGACTTTATGAATGTATGTACAAATCGAGAATAAGGGTCGACATTCAAACACCTTAAATACATAACACTGCATGACAAGGTCAAATTTATAATCAATATAAAGGTATTATAATTTTCTAATAACGTCATTGTTGCCGTGAAACCTCCTTTGTGACAAAAAAATCAATTACGTGATTTTGATTTCATCAGAAACAAGATTTTATCTCCTACTAGCTTTTGCTCGCGACTTCGTCCGCGTAGAAGTCGAAAATGGTTCTCATAGAACAGGTTAGGTGATGAATTTTAATAAAATACGAAACACGTATTCTGTCAATTCTGTTAAAGAATGATGCTTCAAAAATTAAATGGATAAAAGTGAATATTAGCAAGACGAAAGTAAGGGTTTATAATAAAAATGACATGCTGATTGAAGGAGAAAGAGTGAAACAAGTGAATGAGTTTGTGTACTTGGGTTCAAAGTTTACGAGAGACGGAGGGTGTTAGCAGGGAAACAAATGAATGGGACCCTGTATTAATTTATGAGCAGCCAGAACGTGCCGAAAAAGGCACGACTGGCTGAGGAGTGCAGGTCGCTACTCTTATGTATGGTAGTGAATGTTGGGTTTGGCAGAAGCTTGAAAGTAGGATCAACGCTGTAGAAATAAGTAGTCTGAGAAGTATACCTGGAATGACTCTAAATAGGTTAACGAAACAGATTTTTAAGCGATCAACAACTGCTTATTTCTTAATAAAAATGCAGTGTATTCATATTTAGGAAAATGCCATGTAACACCAGTAAACCAATTAAATGACAAAACACACACACACATCTTAGGGGAAAAAATCTTTCGGTGTAAATCGCTGGATCTTTTATGTTGTACCTTTAACCATTCTGAGTAAAAATCTCCAATTGCCCAACTCGATCGTTTGACCAAATTCGGCGCTGGAGGACGCCAAATCATGAATGTTGTGATTTTTGGAGGAATTCAGTCGTTATGTATAAGTAATTACTCTTCTTAGAAATTCAATCATGATTTCATTCTCAACAAAGAGTGGTTTTCTAAACAACATTTGTAATTCTCCACTGTTTGCTTTACCTTTCACAGTATGAGTATGTTTGGGAGCTGAACTCCAAACATGTGGACGCCACTCCATGACAGGTTGAATCCATGCTTAGTAGATCATGAGAAGCTGTTGGGGTGTGGTATAGCTCTTGACGCGACACAGAAAACCCAGTTTCTGTGAAGCGGCTTTTGCAATCGACCTAACATGATCATCCCATGATAGGGTATTGTCGTGCCTGCCATCATCATTTTAGGCATTGTGAGGTCCAACTCCTTGGAGAAAATACAATAAGCTTAAGTTTTGGTTGCATTAAACTCTACCAGATTATCAGATCCTCATTTCAAAACTTTCGCTAGATCTTTATTGTCAGTATCGACCCGTTTCTGCCTTGTTGTCTACGACACTTTTAACGTGTAACATTTTTATACATTCAGCTTGCAAACATTCAACATTATACATTCAGCTCCAAAACATTCAACAGTATACATTGAACTTTCGAGCATTCATCAGTACACATTTAGCTTCTGAGCATTTAACATTGTATATTCAGTTCCCAAATATTCATCCTTATGCATTTAAGCTTCGTATTCACTAGGGGACAAATTGTCACAAAACATGTCTAGAAACACTGTTTCTATGTGTCGCAGAACATGTTCTGTGCTTTGGCTCGCAAGTGCTAAAACTTATCGAACTTAAGAAAGCAATGGATGTTTGTGGGACACGAATAACCGTGACTACAAAAATAATATAAAGAAAAATTATGCTTGGGAGGGGTTAGCCAATGGCCTCCAAATACCTAGGAAAGATGTAGAAGCGAAGATCCACAATCTACGCTCACAATTTACGCGTCAGAAAAAGAAAATTGCTTCCTCGAAAGGCAAAAGGCAAAGCACAGGATGAAGTTATATTAAGTTCTTGGTTTGCCTACGATGCCATGAAGTTTTTATTGAGTGGGGCGACAACTTATGGAGGCATGCATACATTGGAGACACAAGTAAGTCACAATTTTTACATAACTTTATTATACGAGTAGTACCTTTCTTATAACACTTGTTCAAAACATTTATTTATTTCTAAGCTACATTGTTTTGCCAAGGAACACTGATGAAATATTCAGTGAACCTGTTTCTTGTTTCCATAGCAGATTGAAGAGATGGTTTTCCAAATCCAACAAAATATTAAGTCCAATTTCTCTGTGCCAAGATCCTCCCACGATGTTATGATCCCCTCTGAATCCACTGTCAGACGACTTTCCTTTGGCACCACAGTTAGCATATATAAAATTATATTTAGCATCTACAATAGCCAAGAGGACAATGCTAAATAGTTCTTTATAGTTATAATAATTACTACCAGATATTGCAGGTGCCCGAATCAAAACATGCTTGCCATCAATAGCTCCAACACAATGTGGGAAGTTCCATAGTATTTTATAATTATGAGCCTTTTTCTTCCATCCTGTAGTAGTATTTAAAACCTGAAAAAATATGTTTTCTTTTATTTATACTAATAATAATATACGGAACCATCACCGCAGCCTACTTCATCCAAATTGTCGAAAGAGAATCCTAACACATGTCAATAAATTGGAAGAGGCGTTTCAAATAATGAGGACCACCAAAAATAAGATGGAAGCTGCTACCCCCCATGAATTAGATGTCTATGGAAAATATGTTGCCTCAGAGCTACGTTTCATTAAAGATGAACACTCCACCCCCATGGCGAAATATTATGTTAATAATATATTAATAGAAGCTCGCATAGGAAAGTACAAGCACGACTATAGTACCGCAGCAACAATACCATCAGAAAATCAGGATAGTGTAACACACTGTATGTGAAAATCTGGATGTAAACAGCCGGGAACCAAATAATCAAAACCACTTATTACTTTTATCTTTGCTGTAGGAATAATATTTCTTTCTAATAATTAAAAATAATATTAATAAAATATTTGTGATTTTAACATGTTTTTGTACTCACTTTAACATATATTTTCAACGCTGTTATGAGTTCTTTACAAACTTCTGGCACTATTTTGCTGATCAATTGTTTTGATACTCTGCAACATCTCTACAGTGACTAAACTGGTGTCGATAAGGAAACTGGACTAAACATTGGTCCTTCGAGTGAATTAAAAATTGGTACTTTGAGCTGAATTAGTAAAATAAACAGTCCACGAACCAGATAACCATTGGTTCATCGAACCAGACTAAACATTGGTCATTCGAGTTAATTAAACATAGGTAGTTTGAGGCCAATTTGTAAAATTAACAGTCAATGAACCAGATAAACATTGGGTCTGTTGAACCGGACTAAACATTGGTCCTTTAAGCTGGATTAAACAAAGTATTTACAGAAATTTGAGGTGAAGTAAGACAAAGTAGAACAAAACAAATCACAGTTTACCTCTCAAAGATTTCAAATTGAAATTAGATGTTGGCAGTACTTAAGAATATGACTAAGAAATTGTACAATATTGAATAAATGATTATAGTTATCTGTTGATATCTAAATGATGTTGCTATTCATTACTTTTTTTATTATATTTGACATCTTTTAACAATATATGTTAATACTAATTGTTTCCATACTTTTATAAATGGCATAATAAAATATACTTTACACTGTTTATTCACAGATAATCTTATACCATCGTTCGCATCTTGGGTACATTGTAAACTTTGTTTATTTGTAATTTGAAATATAGGAAATTTGTGTATCCTTTTCTGTACTTTTTCAACATTTTTTTCTAGTAATACTTGTTTAAGATGTTTCATTGTCAGGATTTGATAATCGTCTTAAAACATCTCTTTTTCTTTGTAACAACTTTGCTTTTGTTTCTTGAATATTTTCACATTCGGGAGCATAGCATACATGTAAAATCCCTCCATAAAAAGATCTTGTATCTATTAACCTTTTTGCTATGCGAGCCGATTGTATTCTTTGGTACTGGACATGGTAACATTCTGTAAATAATTCATTGGCTACATCTGTCACTAACGCAATGGTTAAAACTTGTCCATATTTAGTGCATAATTTTTTTAATTCATTTCTTAATCCTATTGATGGTACACCATAGATATACAGATGTTGAGATTCTTGATTTACTGTATAAACCTGAAAAATAATTTTGTTTACTCCTACCTCAAAGTTAATGATACTTGTCAGGAAAAGAATTCCATGAAGTTTAATAGTAAATACAAAAACCTAAGGTATTCACAATAAATGTGTAGCAGTCGTAGGAAAAAGACCCTAACATAACAAATAAAATGTTTAAGTTGACCTGTCACCTTCTTGAAACTTTTTAAACAGCTACATCAATTAGTGGCTGAAATTAGATAGTGTTACTCCAATTTACCTTAACTGCAGTTAATTTTCGTCCTTGTCGATATGCAGGTCTGGTTGTACATAATTCCAATTGCGTATGATGAATTTTACTGCTATTACTCATTCTTATTAATTTTCCAAACGTAGTTTAATCACAATCTTATTATTATTATCTTAGGTTAACTTCATCTCCTTGTCTCCTGTCAAATTATAATCTGTTGCCAACCGAGCCACGTTCATAATTTATGTCAGAATTTTGACATTCTCTAATATATAATTATTCGTATAACTCTACTGTATTGTTTTAATGTATTATTTAAAAAGAGTGCATATAAAGATTTATTTACGAAACGACGATATATATCTGTGTATATATATCTATATCTTTGAATAAAAAAGAAGCAAATATATTTTACATCAGCCAAAGGATACACCAGCACCGTGCTGGTGTATTCTTTGATTAAAATATAAAGTTTTGTGAGATCTGGACAAGATAAGAGACCTAGTAAATATAAAATAATATTAATATATATAATTGTTGCCCTCCGAGTTATAGGTACTGCAATTACTGACACAACTTGGCAAAAATGGTTGAAAGTTGTGAGAAAGTGGGAACCTAACAGTGTTGCCAACACCAAAGCTCCAATTACACTTTTTTACACGCAACTGATTTAGAAAGCACCACTCCAGCACATCGACTTTTTTTCAGGAACCGTTTGTTTTGTGATAAATAAAACATATGTGCGCCTGAATAGGAAGCTTGAAACGACAGTTGATGCTACTGATCTATAGTTCTTCTTCTTCTTCTTCTTTGTATTCTTTTTTCAACAACAGTCGTCCATAGACATAATCTTTCATTAGACAGCTAAAATATTCATATTCATGTGTGCACTAGCCGAAAAACTCATCCAATTGAACATCCCAAAAACGTGTATTCGTAGTAGCCACCAAAGAATTTGACATCTGTCAAGCCGAGGAATTTATTTTATTGCTATTTGTTCATAGGTATTCACTTGAGAGAGGTGAATACTTTGTAAAAATAAATTAATTGTACTTTGGTATAAGCCCTTAACATTCACTTTGTTTGACACAACTTTATAACTTCTTCTTTAATGTCCGTATTCAATGTAAAATAAAAATTCAGCTCGGTAACAGTTGGTGTCAAAACAGTACACGGAATCGTGAATCCATAGAACGTGTACATGGTTTTTCATGATTCGGTCAACTTTGGTTCTGTGAAACAATTGCTATATCACCGCTTTATGCAAATTACGTCCGTGTATATGGTCTGTGTTACGTCCATTTGACCGCTACACGAAAACTACACGCAATGCAATGAGATTACACGAATAATAATAATTTGGCGATTTAATTTTTTTTTGTGCAGTCAGTCTCAGACAGTGACGAGTCCAGTTGATGAATAAGACATCAAAAAGTGCACCAAACAGGGTAAAAATTTATGATAAATTGTTTCCTATATATTGAATAACAAAAAATATTAATTCGACTCTATTAAGTCAGTTAATAAAACACAAATCACTACACTAGCAATAATTTAGGCCAGGAAACCTTTAGCCGGGGAAAATATCCCCTGAGTAGTGAGTCCGCTATTCATAAATTATTTGCATTAACCACTATTACATTTTTATCTATATACACACACACACATCATACAAAAACACACAAATCAAGGTACGAGCCGTCGGGTGCTCGTGTAAAAGCACGAGAAATGGAACAATCCATGATCAATAACGCCCCCCAAATATTCGAAGACAATGCGAGGCTTCACGAGTCTCTTATAGAACGCGACAATCTTATCCGTTTTCTACAAACTCAAAATGACACCCTCAATGCTCAAATCAAAGATCTTTCTCAAAAAATCCAAGAGAAAGATAAAAAAATACAAGAGCTCATCATGAACATTGGAAACGACGTTAAGAAAATTCTCTCAATCCAAACCGGGCAGAGCAAATATTTTTAAATAGCTCTAATAAGTTGCAGTAGAGAAAAGGAGGGTGAATCAAACGGCCGTTTTAAGTTTATTTTTACCTGTATCAGGTAAGAATTAACAATAAAATTTAAAAAACCTAACAAACTATACTTACACTCATAATGCCATCTGTTATTATGTTATAACTTATCACATTTACATTTTTATATGTTTGTAGTTTTTAATCTTATTAAAAATGTCTATTAGTACAAACTCATCCTATTTCTTTGGCTAGTTTTCATGATACTGATAAAATCAACCATTTCTTAAAAACATTTATTTTTAGATTTATATTAACCATCCACACCCAAAGAAACCTTTTCTAGCAGTATTTATTCTGAGGAACAAGATGTTTATTTATCAGAGCTTGAACATGTTGATGTTGACATGAAACATTTGAGATGGTTTCAAATGTGTATTTATACCACTCCTCAAAAGATGGGACAAGTTACTGTTGCTACACTCAAAAGTAAGTTTTAATAAAATGCTAAATTAAATTTTAAAAAAGGGGTTCAGATTTAAACAATTTTTTTCAATTTAAAATAATGAGGATTCCCATTGTCAATATTAACAAATTATTTTCTTTTGCTAATATCAAATAATATAAGTAACTAATTATTTATTTACACATTTCAAATAAGCAGTTATAGCAGTATACCCTCACTAGTTAGTAATGCTACTTCCAAGGTTTAACCCCACTTTGATTATATTATTTGACTTATCATATTTAGTCTTTGGCCTTAAAACTGTAAATGTTCTACAATTTTTTTAAGTAGGTAATATTTTTTTTTATTATTTCTCTATGTGATGTTCATTAAAAAATGTTTTATTTGGACTCCCTAAGTGGTCCAAGGCAATTATACAAGAAAATTGTTTTAAATAATAGATAACATTTTAAAACCGCTTTTTTATTATTTAACAAAAAATAAAAAAATACAAAGTCAGCTTGGGTAACTTTGGATCACTTTCGGAATATTTTCTGATATATTTTGTGAACTCTGTGTTGATAGACATTAACCCTAGACTGGTACACCTCTAAAATATGAGGTTAACTGCTATGCCAGGGTCACAATGACCCAGAAGCCAAAAAAGGAAACAAATGTATGTATTTTTTTATTTATTATGAAGTACTAGTGATATAAAACATAAAAAAATGCAAGAAATACAATGGTCTTGCACAATTGCAACATTTTTTGGAATAACGTTCCACACATATATGTTTTTCGCATGTTTGACACTTGATATTTGTTTTTCTATCCTTGGAATAAGGACAATATTGGCATCTTTTTCTTTTAGTAGTGGTTGGCTGATCAGGAATAATTTCAGCCAAAGGTGTAGTTTCTCCAATGACTTCATTTATTTTCTCTTTTATGAAATTTTGCATGCCGGGGATAAGTCGGCGGTATTCCATGTAAGGTTTTATTAAAGAAAATCCAAGGTCTCTTAGAAAAATAGCTCTCTTTTTTGACTTGACAATATTCAAATCAGAATTGGCTACAAAATGAAGAACTTGACAATAATTTATGCCTGCCTGATCAAGCATTCTATAAAATACGCGCATTGGCCATCAATCAGTTTTTTTTGCTGTTGTATATGAATGACATAATTGGTCAAAACTGTCTGTCCCACCTTTTGTTTTATTATATGTAACTATCATGTTGGGTTTACCAGTTGCTTTGTTAATTTCGTTATCACAGTGCATTGTGGAGAGAACTAACACTTTTTTGTTATCTTTTGGTGAGTAGGATAGGAGTGTTAAGCCATGCAGAAATAATGATGTTCCAGCTTCTTTTTAGGTGAGACATTCTTTAGGAATTTCCCTTTTATTTTTTTTTTCAATGTTCCCAAAATTGTTAGCGTGCCTTCAACCAACATCTTTTGTGCCATTAGTATGACGTAAACCAGTTATCCATAGTTATGTTAGGATAACTGCCATAAATAGGTTCAGAAAGTTTTTTGACATAATACTCTGGAACTAATTCCTTGTCATCTTTGTCAATCACAGCTCCTACATATGGTATCGCATTTACCATGTAAAATGTTGTGGCATCATTTATCATAAGAATTTTTATGCCGTATTTGTCAGGTTTTGCAGGCATGTACATTGTGAATGGACATCTGGAGCAAGTACCTAAAACTCACCAATAGTGCAATATTCTCCAAGTGCATAATACTGTTTACAATTGTTTATAAACATATCCCAAATTTCTCGAATTAGTGAGAACTTATTACTTTCTAGCAACTAGCAATTGAAAAAATAATACGACACTGTATTCAGTAGATATTTGAGAGTTTTGGTAATTTTTATAACTCATCAATAATAATGACAAAAATGTTTCAAAAAATTAGCACTTTTTAAGTTTCTCAATAATTCTTTTGATAATGATTCATAATTATAAAAAATAAATAATTGTTTTATATATGTTAACTTCAGTATTGTGAAATAATTAAGTTTATTATACATATTATTGGTGGAAAAAAAGACAGGTTGAGACGCATCACTTTATTTTTTAATTTTCGCCCACTTGGACCTTTCCCATTATTTTTCTCTTATTTGCATTTACAACAATAAATTCTTAATAATAAAAAATGTATCTACAAAAGTTTATAAAAATCACTTTTTCAACTTGTCTCTTATACCACAGTATACAAAGGCTGGTGTATTCTTCAGTTCTAGCCTCCATACCAGTGTTGCCAACTCAAATTCTCAAATATCTCAAAATGGCTTCCGTGAAAACACCAGAAAATCACATCTGGTTAAACAAGAAAAAATGCGCCGCAGACGAAATTTTTTTAAAATTAGTGGTTTTATGGTGGTTAAGTACAATTTAAATCACTAGATTAACACCAGATAATAGCTAGTTCTATTGGTAAAACTGGTGCGCACTCCGTGTAAATGTTTCTCAATGGAAAAGGGTAGCAGTGAGTTTATATGCATTCAGTGTATATCTATATTTCTTTTTGACATGTATAGAAGAGAGAAACATATACACTGATTGCGCACCAGTTTTACCAATATGTCACTTATAAAAAATATTAGGTCAGTATTTTTTTTCAAAGATTAATTCAAGAATATAAATGAAGAACTAGTACAAAATAAAAAATTGGTTGTCTGTAAAGTCGGTTTTTGGACGATAATTTTACGTGATAACGTCATAAGAAAACATTGATGAAAAATTGCTTACTTTTATAAATTAAATTCAATTATTATCACTGAATTCTCATTATTTTGTACAATACAAAAGAATTAATTGAAAATTACAATTTTTTCGATAAATTAACATTTATTTGTATTCGTTAATTCAAATATTTTCTGTCTCTCTTCTACTTGGACGCATCGGCCGATGGAGTGAAAGAGAGATAGATGCGTCACAAGCCGAACGCTTAGTCCGATCGTGTCTCTCTATCGCTTGTTCCGTGCTCTCGCTTTCACGCTCGGCTCAGGTGGAACGTGACAATAAGTCATGCTTTTTCGTGCGTGCAGCCGGCGTTCATAGATTTATAAGACGTTATCACGTCAAAAATTAAAAATATGAAAAGTACTGAAAGTAAAAAAGTAGTGAAACTACCAAACCAATGATCTAATAAAAGCAATAAAATACTAATAAAATAACACAAAATAGTATGTCATTTATGTCAAATGTGTTAAACTAAACTCAAAATGACGAATATGTAAATCGAAATTGTGATTAGTGTCAGACGCATGCGTCAACTGTCAAGTAGTAGTGAAATTGTGGCAGAAATCAAATATGGAAGAAATTTTTAGAAATCAACAGATTTTCCCATATATCATAAAAAATTCCCAAAAATAACCACCAGCGACAAGATGCCATTTTTTGCCACAAAACGAAAACTCAAACCACCAGTTTTGTTGTGAAATCCACTAAGTTGGCAACGCTGCTCCATACTCGAAATCAAGTAAAAAATTATAATCAAGTGTACACTTTTCTTAGATGTTCTTGTAAAACGAACAGCATTATTGACGTCACTACCGTTAAAAAAAACGTTTTTAGTGTACACTTTCGCGTCCATTCCTCATTTTGTTTCAAAATGGCGTATGTTCTTGTACATGCATACAAGGTTTAGAATAAAAACATCAACGTGAATCTATCAGAGAAATTAAAAATATAAATATGGCTGTGTTTCTTAAATCCATTTATTTATATTTCATGACGGAGATGTTCATATTTTGGTTAATGTGCTGTTGAAATCCATTTTGTAATCTTATTGATGTAGAGGTTACAAAATGTGATTAAGAAAATGGAAATATATTTCCTTTGAGTAAGTTATTAAATTCTTATATATTTTACGTAGCACTGGAATTTGGGTACTTCGTCTAAACTATAATTAATGTAAACGTTTAATTTCAGTAATTAAATCATTTTCATAATTAGTTCTTTTCATCCTAAACCAGTTAAATGTACTTGTAAGCAGGGTGAACTAAGTATCCTTAATTAATGTAGATATATATCCGATATTGATATAATTCTAAGATAAGACATTGTTTGGCAACTTAATATTTGTTACAAAAATAAGTACTTTTGCATAAGAAAAGTAAATAAAAATTAAAACCAACAAACCTTCATTAAAAAAAATATATTCTGTAAAAAAAGAAGTAAACTGTAAATCTTGTTGAGTCACTAAACAATTACTGATACAGAGGTTGTTAACTAGAACTAGAACACTGTCTTATTGGTAACTAATTCTAGAGATCACAATACACTAGACCCTATGTTATGTTATACTGTTATTGATTACACTGATTTTAGGTATTTGGGGAATTTGATGACACCATTAGTTTATAACATCTTTAATATAAAATGAAATTAATGCCTTGACTGGAACTATGAAATGTAGTTTTTATTCAAGTCAGAAAATATATTACTTACACAGAAAGTTACTTTCTACCAAACTTTACTTTTAGTTTTTTATTTTCATGTCCTGATTAAGAAATTTGAACATAAACACAAGGCTGAAATTATTCATTTCATATTTAATTTAATAGTTTCTAATGAACTGTACCAAAACAGAAAAAAATATTTCCAAGCAACTAATGCTATTGAACACATTCTTAAAAAATTATCCATTTTAGAACACATATTAAAATTGTTCCTTCTCCAGCCAATCTGCATTCAATTATCAGTACTGCTGTATTTGGAAGCTTGACCAAAGTTTTAAAAACTAAAATTGAAATTGTCCTTATGCAGAAATGTATGTAATCTCAAAATTATTTTCTACCCACAAAAAAACAATTTATTTTATTCCAAATAAGTTTATAATCCAGTTTATAAATTTCAAGATGTTTTTTGTTATTTCCCAATTAACAAACACAAGTTTAGTGAGTCGTTTTTTTCCCAATTTCGAAGTATAACTTCTTTTTATTATGGTATCTTGTTTTTTGCAAATGTTTTAATAAAGAAAAGGAAGTTTTTCAAAAGTTGAACATTTCTTAAAAGTTAGTACTTACATATTTTTCGCAATATATCATTTTTGATAATAATACAACCTAAGATCCCATAACCAATATGTACGTTTATTTTTTAGATATGAAGAAATCTGCATTATTGTAATGATGCCAGGAATGGACTATTTCTAATGGTTGGAATTCTCAAATTTTTGCAGGAATAGCTTTGGTGCAACTTATCTAAAAGTTATGTCCTAACAAAATAGTATTTTCAATAAAATAATTTGCCGGTTAATCTTTGCATTCATAATTTTATAAATTTGGAATGCTAAAGTAGAAGACCTGCAATGAAATAGAATTAGAAATCAAATTTAATGTAAGTAAATGTATTTGTTCATCTTTTCTTCTTTAAACTAGTAAGTGCAACTTTGCAACTTTATCATAATTTTAAACTGTATGGTTTCCTAGGAAACTGCTGCTTTAAAACTGTCCTAGGCTTTTTTTTACTGATTGTTAAGTAATCACGAGAAAATTTCGAAATCCATATTTTTTTTAGAGGGTCTACAATGATTTCACCTTTAATTTTTGTCTCTTAGCTTTGTCATTAAAAAGACACCATTCCAATAGGGAATACCAATTAAAACCTTTCACATTATGACAAAAACAGAGTCCATCTCTTCCTTAGTGACATAACAAGAAAATTCTTCATGTCGTTTTCTTTGATTGGATATTTGAACATCAAAATCAATTAAATTCTATTGTTTTAACAGGGATGCTAATCAACTATCAATTTGGCGTAAAAATAAAAAATGGTTAAATCACTATAACTTATTTAAAAATCTTTTTTTTTTCATGTCCATTTTTTTGTAATATTTTCACTTAAAAAATGTTAAAAAATCCCATGTGCAAGAATTTTTTCCTTTTTTTGTTGGCCAGTGTAATTTTTAATTTGTTTATTTTTTTTGTTAATATAATTATAAATTAGCAGTATCTTGATTCACTTTTGATAAGCGACCCTTTTTGATAAATTCTGTGAGTCAATTTAAGGCTTTACAGACATTAGCGCTGAATTAAATATATCCAGACTAAGTTTGACTAGAACAGTACCTAAAGTACTGACCAACTTTTTAAGCAAAGTAGGACTCGAGCTAATTTTCTTTCTACAATTAGATATGATAAAAAACTTAACTTTCAAAACCTACTTTGGGATTGTGTAATTCTTGTTAAACTGTCAAACTTGGCACAGGCATAGCTTGTTGGAGATCAAAGCTTATATACATCAAATTACCTGTAGCCTTAGCCTTTTCTGTATCCCTATTCATTTGGTCCTGCATGGCTTAAGCATGTCTGTGATGTAGCTGAAGAAGAACTTTATTTAAATAGGAAAACCCTAATATACACAATAATTAAGTTACAGTAAAGTAACACATAAAAATAAAAAAATTAAAAATACTAATCCTAATAATATTACAATAATAATAAAGTTGGCTGTAGTGCAGCTGTAAAATATAATTCTATAATATAATAGTGTATGATATATTTAAAAAATAAAAACAATCTACCTATTTTTTGGTGCTTTTAATATGATCCATTAATCGTTTTTTGAATATTTGTAGTGATAAACACTTTTTTAATGACTGTGGAAGCTTATTAAAATGATTAAATCCTTTATAAAATAATGAGTTAATTGAAACGTTCCTTTTTGTTCTAACAATGTGTAAATTGCAATTGCTTCTAGTAGAATAATTATGAATGTCATAATTCCAGGTAATGAATTCACTAAAATAAGGAGGAGGAGAACAATTAGCTTAATGTCCCACACTTTAAAGACCTTCCTCAAAGTCATACACAATCGAATATACAAAAAGCTGTAAATTAATATAAGTAAAAATCAGTTTGGATTTTGAAATGGAATGGGCACACGTGAAGCCTTATTGGCGGTATTTATTTATTTAGCGTATGGCATTAAAACACAATAACAAACAGTAGCAATAATAAACAAACATTACAATCAGGGTTACAAACAAACATTTAGCGAATTGATATAAGCTATTGATTCTGGCGTAGCCATCAGGATATCTTCGGGTGTCCCTGCATAGGCTGTTATTGGGCATTCTTCTGTGATGTGTTTAATTGTTTGGTTCTCTCCACATTCGCAGAGGGGCGTCGCTGTCTTGCCGTTTTGTTGTGTTTTAGCCATATATTCTCAAATTTGATTTTAAGCTCCTTCTTGGCAGACTTATTGTTCAGGTGGAAGCATGTCACCTCTGTTTTGCTGGCATTTGGTTGAAGGCAATATTTTCGAAAGTATCTTCCCAGTTTCTCCAATTCGGCTGTTAGAATCTCTTCGGACTCCTCAAATTTTGTCTCTGGCATGTCCGCGATGTAGAGACTGAAAAGGAGGGGTGCGAGTACTTATCCTTAAGTTTCCTTGGTGAGATTGTTTCAGTTCCCATGATAACTCGGAATATTCTGTCGTTCAGCATATTGTTTAGTAGCCGAGCTGTTAATTTGCAGGGGATTATTTGGAGGAACTTGTAAATCATGCCTTCTCTCCAGACAGTGTCATAAGCGGCTGATAAATCAATGAATGCGGCAGAAGTTTTCTCCTTTGAAATCCCGCCTCTATATAGGTTTTGAGCGACAGAACCTGTTCCACGCAGCTTCGTTTAGGTCTAAAACCTGCTTGTTCAATCGGGATTACGTCATATATTCTCTGGCTGATTCTGTTGAAGATGAGCCTCTCCAGTATTTTGTATGTCACAGATAATAATGCTATAGGCCTGTAGCTCTGGGGCGAGTCAGCAGGTTTGCCTGGTTTCAAGATAGCTATTACTTTCGCTTGTTTGAATTCTCTGGACACGTTGCCATTCTGCATTATGTCAGTGAAGAGTTTGGCCAGCATATTTTCCGCAATTTATCAGGAATTCCGGGTGGATGTTATCAAATCCTGGTGCTTTTCCCGGGTAGATATCTTTGAGCGCTGAATCAATTTCTTCGTATGAGAGAGCGTGTGCATATTCAGTGTTCGTAGCTTCGTTCCACAAGGTTCTCAGTTCCCGTTTTATCTCTTGTGTGCGTTTTGTCACTTTGTGCTCTAGACGTTGCTACTATATGGGAAGCTACAGCATTTGGGGACACATTTGATCTTTGTCTTTGGACAGGTGCTCCGCTTCCTAGCTTCCTTAGTAGGGACCATGCTTGGCAGCTTGAGGTCTGAAAGTTTAGACTTTCCACCGTTTCTGTCCATTTCTTTTGCCTTGCAGCTTCGAGGCTATGGAGAAGCTCATCTGCCACCTCTTGATCACCAGTTTCAAGGAAGTTTTGGTAAAGGTCCATCCTGGAATATATTCTTTACTTAGCGGTACTTGTTACTGCTCCAATAAATCTGCCTTAATTTTTGCTGATTGGTGGTATCCAGCCCAGGCATTTATCTAAGTCTGCGGAGAACTTTTCCCAGTTAGCCTTTTGGAAGTTCCATCTCGGGCGGGGTATAGAGGTCACGATTAGTATTTGGCTGCCTGTCTTTATGATAACTGGACGGTGTTGGCTGTGGGGGAAATCGCATAGTACGTGTCTGGTAGCTGGCAGGGGCTGATTATTGCCTGCAGATGAGGTGAAGCATAGATTTGGGTTATATTCCTGCTTCCACGCTGCAGATTTGAAAGTATTTCGGTCTTTAGCATTGAAGACAAGATTGAGACTTTCGTCTTCGGCCCATTTCACCAAAGCATCGCCGTTTGCATCGCAGTCCCTGTATTTCCACTGCTTGTGGTGGCTGTTAAAGTCACCCAGGTAAATTGCAGGGTGGGGTTTATGGATTATAGATATTGGCCATGGAACAGCTGTTGTTTTATAGATATTGAATATGGTTACATCTCCTATTTTTACAACAACATTTCGTTGTCTGAGGACGCAGAGATGAGAGTAGCATTTTCTATGTCGTGCCTCATATACGTTGCGACTCTGTATACATGATGATATGTGGCACCAAGTAGTTCATATCTGGGTATCCTGCCCCTTTTTTGCAGTTGTTTCTCAGTACTGCAATGTGTTTCCTGAATTGCAACCAGATCAATATTGTCGTTCTTCAGTAGTTTTGATAAGTACTGGCTCTTGGAATAACTTATACTCTCTATATTTATTTGGAAAATTCGAACCTAGGGTCTGAGATTTCTTGTCAACAAGCCCTCAGAAGGACTGTTGGGTTTACTTAGAGGCATCGTTTACAATTAATTAATGGATTGTATCTTGCGTGGTCAGGAGAACCTCTCTAGTTTGTCTGACCGCCAATATTTGCTAGTTCATTTAGCGTTACCCAGGGTGCACCACGTGGAAGTGAACTAGCTTTACACCCCTATTGGCGGTAAATGTAATAATACAAAAATGTTTGGATATGAACAAAGAAATGGATATGGGATTTATTGACTACGAGGAGGCGTTTGACAGGGTAAGGCACGAAAAGATGATTAACCTATTACGAGAAAGTCAGCTCGATGGGCAAGATGTCAGAACAATAAAGGACCTCTATTAGAATCAAGTCGCTGCGATCAGCTCTGAAGGAAAAACATCAGAAAATATCAAAATACAATGAGGGGTAAGACAGGGATGTGTCTTGTCACCATTTCTGTTTAATTATTATTCAAAGGCTATATCCAAAGAAGCTTTCAGGAACAGGAACGTGGGGATAAATATAAATTGAAAGATTATCAATAACATACGTTATGCTGATGACACCTTGATCATAACCGACAACATACATGATCTTCAAGTATTACTACAAGAGATCGATCGGGTCAGCGGGGAGTACGGTTTAAAAATCAACTATAAAAAAACTAAATACATGGTCATAAGTAAAACCTTATTAAACCATCTTAATACCAACATCAATATCAATTCATTGTTGGTCGAGAGAGTAAAGCAATATCAGTATCTCGGCACGTGGATCAACGATAGGCATGATCAGACTCAAGAAATCAAAGTCGGAATCGAAAAGGCTAGAAATGTTTTCTTTAAAATGAAACAACTATTTACTAACCCACGCTTAAACCTTCAACTACGTCTGAGAATTGTTAAATGTTATGTAATCCCAGTGCTTTTATATGCACTAGAATCATGGATGATCAACAAAGCCACAATGAAAAAGCTCCAGGCATTTGAAATGTGGATCTTCCGGCGAGTACTTAAAATATCTTGGATAAAAAAGATTACCAATGAAGAGGTTCTATGCCGAGTAGAAAGAGAAAGAGAATTGAAGAACTTGATTAAAGCCAGAAAACTGGAATATCTCGGTCACATTATGAGTGGAGAGAGGTACAGTATACTACGACTGATAATGGAGGGCAAGATTGCAGGAAAGAGATCCGTGGGAAGAAGACGTGTATATACTGGCTGAAGAATCTAAGAGAGTGGTTTGGATGCACATCCCTCCAGCTTCTCAGAGTCGCAGCGTCGAAAGTAAAAATAGCCATAATGATAGCTAACCTCCGTGTAGAGACGGCACCATAAGAAAAAGGAGCCAAATTGTTTAAAATTTTATAAATGAATACTGTAGTAAGGTAAAAGTTTCTTTGTTGAACCCGAATCCATTGTAACCCATTAAGCATTGTTTCTATAGGTGTATATCTATTTCTATCAAGAATGATTCTCATGCCTTGATTTTGTAGTTTTTGTAACTGAGCTGATTGATTTGAATTAAAAAGAAAAATAATGGATAAGCAGAAATCAAAGTGGGGTTGTATGATTGTATTGAAAACTGTAATTCTTGTTGAGGTTGACACATTTTTTAAAATTCTTGAAAAAAATATAATTTTTTGGAAATATTTTTAACATATAATTATAATGATCATTAAAATATAAAAAATTGTTCAATTGAAAATCTAGATATTTAAATGTTACAATTTCTATTTTGTTATTATTCATTTGAAGATTATTTGAATTGATGTCAATATTTGTGTATTTATATTTGGTTTTTATTATCATACCTTAGTCTTTGAAACATTTAACTTTAAATTTGTTGCTCTTTAAATATGAGGCGTGGCATTGCAAAGCTCACTGTATCCATTTTTGGAAAATTTTCAGAATTCACGAAAAACTGTTATCTGTGTTAATCAGCAACGAATAAGTAATTACTTTCTCTAATCTTATCTATCACATCTAAATAGCGATTCTGATAAGAAAATTTAAACAGGGTTGCTGAATTTTTTTAATTATAGCATTTCAAAGTTTGGATAAAGTGAGTTTTGCAGTGAGACTGTGGATATAGATAATTTTGCACCGTCATTAGATGGATATCGGAGTTTTTGCACTAACACTATCAAAAATTTATTAATGCAAATCTAACGCATGACTTTTGAATTTGAAGGGAAAATATATAAATAAATAAATCAATCATTGTTAAGTTGAGTTTATTGAACAAAAAAAAAAGGATTTTTAAATAATTTTTAAAGTAAAAAAGAACTTAAAATAATACAAGCAGCATAAAAATTGATAAAATTGATTATTGATGAAAGTTTTAAACTCTCACTACACGATCGTCCTCGTGACCTTCACATTCACACTCATCTTCAAGTCCCAAATTGTCACAAACTATTGCTTGATCAATAACGGTTTTATAAAAATTACATTCATCTAAATCGCGCCACTCTTTTCCAAAGTGCTTGCTTAATAACTGTCGAATGTCATTGATCTTGGCTGGTTTCACAGGATTTCCTTGTGGAATTACTACAGGTGGTAAAACTTTTGATAGGTTGATACCCTTCGAAACAAACTTGAATTGTCCTACATCTGAGTTGAAGAAAGGCTCTCCAGCTATTGATACATTATTTCGAGATTTCTTGAATAAAAAGCGTTTTGCTTCATTAAATTGGAAATGTCAACTAGCAGGCCTCTTGAAGTAAGCAGCGTTGAAACTTCTCCAGTCTTGTACTTCAACTTCTTCCCCCAGTTTAAATACAGTGCAATATTCAGAAAAAATTGAATGGTATTCAGAAGGTTGAATAATAACCGGGAGACGTCTGAGTTTTTCTCTATTAATGCAAAGACTATCGGGTGGTAAAAAAGAGTGTCCTGTAATAGGAAACACCAGTTCAATCGACCTAATGTTGATTGGTGACGCATTGCAAAACATAGCTGTCATTATCGAATTTCGGTTCTGTTCTCCACATCCATCAGCACAGAGCCTTATCCTTGAATAGGAGGTCAAGTCCAAATATCTCGGGAGGTGAAAAACCGCTGATGCAATTTCGTTTGAACTTTTTCTATGTTCATGTTCCATCCAAGTATAGCAAAATATGTTGTCCGGTGTCATGGGGCCTTTGGAAGATCCCGTCACAATGGTGAAATTGTAAATATACAGTTGTCTGCTGTAATATGCACTTTGGTCTTGAATCTTTGGTAAAACCAAATTTTTTTGACAGTCAAATGACATAATAAGTAGGTCGCTTTGTTCATCTTTTAGCTTCTTATAAAAAGCTTTGTACCTCGCTGTGTGAACAGCATGTTCGATAATCAACTTTTTTTTTTCCTGAACATCTGGTGTTCCCTCTTTATTTTCCCTTTGAGCTCAATGCATTTGGAACATGCATCAGTTATTGGTGAACCAAACCCTATGTTGTAGTCCTGCTCAAAAATATTTCTGAAAAACGTTCTCTTTGCTTTCAGTTCATCAGGTTGCTGATTATTGTACATACGCCAAAGCTTGAGCAGATTTAAGTCACCTGAGACATAATGTCTTTGGACCGATTTACCACGAGAGTAATGACTTTCGACGCAAGTTAGCTGTTCAAGAAAAGCCTTAACTGCTGCTCTTTTTCTTAGATAGACCTCTTTTAATCTAGGTCCTCCTCTCCGCTCTACCGGTAAAGTTCCAGTCAGTAAAAATTTTTTTGAAAGGAGTTTAACTCGAAATGGTGAAACTTGTAAGATTTTGGCAAACGTAGATTGACAAACACGAATCAGGAATTTTTGAGTTCCAGCTTTTCTAACAAAATACTGGGTACTCACCGTTTTTGATGAAACGTTTTTCTTTACAGGGCGGGATCGTTTTATAGGAAAAGATTGAATATATTTCAAAATAAAAGTATCCTGCTGGATTTTGTCTCTATGGGAGTAAAACTGTTTATGAAATTCTTTGATGTCATTCATCGTCAAAGTCATACACTTAAATGTTGACGTCTTTTTCTTTTTGGTTAAACGATGACCACATGTAGGAAAATCAGGTAGACTTTTTGGAGTATGCCTAAAACAACGGAAATAACAAATCTTGAGAATAACTGTGAAGAAATATCATCATTATGTTATACACTGTGCTTTCCACTGTCTTACCTTTCAACTTTTTGAACAGATCGTTTCCATTTTGAAGGGTCTTTTGGAGATTTTCTCGCTTTTTTTGGTGCAGCAGGGGTCACACACATTTCCATGGCTTAAAAATTAATAATATCCACGATTTAATTATGAAAATCTATTAAATTAAAAGAACTTTTCAACTTTACTTTAAACACAACAAACTAAGAAAACAACAGGTTGCTACAGGTTGTTACTTCTCACTGACATTGCAAAACTAACATTATCCACAACGGTACAGAGTGCGCTCCATACCATTAAACGTCACGGGAATCTTTTTGAGCGATCTCATTGGCTCAGTGGATATAGTTAGTACTGCAGCGCCACTATAGTAAAATATGAGTTTTGGAATGACACCCATTTTTCTCGTGTATTTTTAATAGGGATAAAATCATTTTTGCAACGTCAACACACTGCAGTTTTTGCGAGGAAGATGCATAGATTCAAAATCCACCGTTACCTTGATATTGGAAAAATATGGATATAGTGAGTTTTGAAATGCCACGCCTCATATGTATCCACAGAATTTAATGCAGAATTCATTTTAGATACAGCATTTTCTGAGTTGGTATCAAAACATGCAAGCTCTAAGTCTATTCTCAACTGGTTTGCAACTTCCAAGTCATTTTTGTTGCGTATTTTGATATTCAATGAATCACAAACTTTGCACATATCGCTTTTAGGTAATTTTAAACCTAGATTGTATTCTGAACAAAAATATTCGCCTATACTTGTCTTCGGATACCAGCACAATATTGTTTGTTTGTTTGGCACCAATCAAAATAGTAATCTTTATATAAACTGTAAATGAAGAGATCTAAACTAACAGTTTCACACTGTTCTTCGGGTATCTTTTTGTTGTTGTTATGTTTTCCTCTTTTATCAGACTTTATAGTGGATGCACCCAATTTAATTTGATCGATCAATCGTTCAATCCGTCTTTTCAAAATGCCATGTATAGCTAGAAACTCTCTTTTACAAATTTCCACTTCAGTTTCATTTCTTATTTTTACTCTATATCGAACTGATATGTACTCGTTTTGTTTTTTTTCGGGTAATTTTGTTTCTTCGGAAAAACTTTTACACTGATAACAAAAGGATATTTTGTTTATCGTGATCATCCGGGTTCCAAAATGCATTAAATATTTCTTTTTCATTGCCAGCCAAGAGTTTTTGCATTGTTTTGAGCAACCGCAGGGTAATCCTAGTTTTCTAGGCGCTATTTCAATTCCTTTTTTTTATATAACTGTGACCTAGATTTCTTTTGGTCTGGCGCTTGATTTTCTTATGAAGCTGGATATATTTTTTTCTCCATCTGCTTGAAGTTGCTTTCTCTGGAGTTGGAAGGGCACCTCGAGAAGTTTCAGGTGGCAGGTTATTGTCCTGAAATAATGATTTGCATTAAAAGGGAAGAATCCACGCATGTAATAAAAACTGATTGAAGTGCACAAATTCATTCAGCTTCGAAACAAAATCTGATTGTATTTGTAAAATTTAAAAAAAACGATTTATGTGTGAAAAAGTCGTCATTATATCCAAATATCAAAAAGTAACCTTCAAAAACAAAACCGAAATCTCAAGTAAAAATAATGTAAAATAACGGAGAAAGACACATATTTCACGTACTCACCATTTCCATGTCTGTATCTTCCGATTCGCCGCTATTTTCAGATTCTGCATAGTCCTCATCACCATCACTTATATTCAAAAAAGGATCTGGTTCACTTTCTTCGTCACAAAACTGGAAAAAGGATGCTACACGCCATGTTGATTTTTACGGTGGCTTGTCTCCTTTTGAAGCAGAATATCATTAAGTTGACTAAACGGGATCATATCATAGTGGTGCTATCTATGATCGGGGAGCTGCACTTGGCTATTAGGATATTAATGATGAAATATAGAGTGCATAAGTTTGGTCAACTCATTTTTGACCAAATTGTGGCTTATGCCCTTCTGGTCCCAAGGTCTTCAATTATTGCTTTACGCATTAACTTTACATTTTAAAGTTAAAATATAATTGAAGGCACAGGGTCGCCCCACAGTGGGGCGACTTGATAAATGCCTGAATTTAACACTGTCTTAGCATTTCAAACCTCAATTGAGGCGTCTTGATAGAAAAAACTCAAAAATATAAATCCCTATAGCAACAGAGCGTCAAATTTTTTCAGCATAGGTACCTACCTGCCTACCCCAACAACCTTTTCAATGAAACAAATTGAATTTGTATTTAAGAATTTATTTGGAAATATAAAAACGAAACTCTAAAAATAATAAACGTAAAAAACAATATCTGTAGGTACTACCTACATTCTTTGGTGTGTTAGGAACTCAAAATAGAATAATATACTATATCGACAAAGGTAAAAATATAAAACTTAGCCAGTATTCTGATACATGTACCTAGCTGCAAATCGTAAAAAAAATTAAAAATTAAAATGTTTAAATTTGATCTGTCCCCTCCTTAATGTTTCAAATTCCGTAAGTTTCTGCCTAATTTCTATCTTTTTCACAATACCAACGTCCTCTACCTCAGGATAAATATAGGCGTTTGACATTTTAGAGCTTTGTCTCACAACTTGTTATTTTCGCCACGTAGTTTTTAAAAGTGTCTGACTCGGTTTTTAAACCAACAAAAATATAATCACCTGATTTCAAATCATTTAAATCACTTTGTGGAATATCATTTTCTTTTTCGTCATGTTGGTCCATGTCACTTCCGTTTTCTATATCCGAGAATGATTCAGGGTCCGCATCACTATCAACAATTAACATTTTCTCACTTATATCACTTTCAGATGAGGAAGACGATAAATACCTTGTTTTTGGATTTTGCAAAGGTTTTCTTCCTGAAGATGTCTGTGGCATTTCAACGTCGTGTCGAGATATGCTTCTGCCCGCTGGTACAGTCAGCTTCTTTTTTCTTCCAACAGTTACTGCAGTTTTGAATCTTGAACTTTCGAAGATCTCTTTTAATGATTGCGCCATATCACCTTGTGATAATGCAGGTTCGTCTGTTTTCGGTAACTTATCCAGAACCTTCTTGCTATTCAGCGGACATATGCCGGTTGCTTCAAAGCCAGATTTTATGTTCTTCTCACCACTAGCTTCAACGTGATTTAATGCTTGATTAAGTAATCGGGGAAAGACATCTTTCCTCACCACTCCCCTATTATTTTTTTTCCATTGCTGAAGTGTCTGTCTCCAGGCAGTCTTAATTGGCCGGAAGACACTGACACTAACATCTAAAGGTTGCGTTAAATGGGTGCTGTTGGGTGGCAGCAGTATAAAACAAATTTCGTTTTCTTCACATTTTTTGATAACATTTATGGAAATATGACTTGCCAGGTTGTCACCGATGAGTACCTTAGGGCCAGGTGTTAAAGTTCGAAAATATGGCAGTATTATATTGATAAACCAATCCTCAAAAATATTTCCATCAAACCAGCCTGAATGGGAACGATTGAATCTAGCCCCAGATGGCCCATTTCCGTCCACGTGGACCAGAGATGGTCGGCTTTATAAACTATATACACAGGCAGTAAGGATCCTGAGGCTGCACAGGCCAACATAACTGAGGTTGCGGCTTTTGAGGAATCCATTATTTTCTCTGCTCTTTTACACGTTTTACGGACGATTACTTTTACGCGACCTGGAAGTTAGTTTCGTCATAATTTACAACTGCAGACGGTGGAACATCTTTCAGACTTTCTGCCAAGTTATCAAAATATTTATTGATTGTTTCATGGCATACCTTCGCTTTGCTTTCTTTTATTGATTGGGATAACCTTTTTGACAGCTTTTCCTTATGCCGCAATAAAAAATTTTGTAACCAAGTTTCCCCTGGCCTATTATTTACAAATTGGGGTGCAGTTTTTCCATGTCTTCCTAAATAATTTTGAACTATATCTTTGATATCGTTTGAGTCGCACGGATAACCCCAATCAGCAGCAACACTAATAGCATTAGCAAGCATATCCTCTTCATCCTTTGACATTGCAAGCTGACCGCCATGTTTTTTTGGGTATTTTCCCTTAATTTTTCTGTATAAAGTGGCAATAGGTATATTATATTCTTTACTTAGCTGTGTAACTGCAACTCCCTCGTCTCTATGACGCGACACAGCAATATTTACTGTTTCCTTATCAAAATCGCAGTATTTTCTGCTGCCTGGTTTTCTTTTATATGTTCTGACCATATTTATCCTTATTATCAAGTCACCCCTGAAAAGGCGAAAAAAAATAAAATGATACGCCACTGGTTAATGTTTCTGTATAATCCAACTTTGAGGTCAGGATATTGTTTTTGACTAATTTAGTACCCATAAAAAAAATACGGGGATATCTTTTCATTCACTATTGTCTATACACAATAGAAAGTATAACAGTTAATAAATACCTGGTTTTCTACCCGTTTTTTTGGACAAATACTGCGGGAACAACAAGTCTTCCACTGTACTCTACTAACCTTATTTTGAAAGAGTGCCTACTAGTTTTATAGTTTTTTACAAAAATAGGTTGCTAGAGGGTTAAATATAAAAATTTATAAAATACATGTTCTGAAGAGCTTAGTGGATGAAGATGTTATGAGACAATTAAGTGGAATCGAGATAATCAGCTGTTAAGTTTTTAACTTGCTCTTTTTCTCTACATAACACAATCCACAGTTTTTTTGCATGTTGTTGTAGTTTGATTATTTAAAATATTTGTGCCTTATTGACTTAGCTGTATCTTGTCAAAAAAAGACAATTCATAGCACATGACATCTTCTTTCACCTACATATTTCCAAGACATGAATACGTATTAGTTAAAAAACATGTTATGTCCATGTTCAACATCAACATTAAATTAAATTTACATCATTAAGGAATAGGAATAGATTTATTGAAATCAAACAAATACAAGAAAAATATTTATTGAACAGATCTATAATAACATGATTAAAAAATTAATACAAAATCATGGTAAGAGATTTTTTTCATTTTCCGTTTGGATCACTGATTCGTAAAAATATTTATATTCATTTTTGATGTAAGGAAGTTGCTGTTGTAAGTTTTGAATTTTTTCTGAACTCCGGTTTCAGTGGTCCTTTCCAGGTCAACTTCTTCAATTTGGACGGGATTCGTCGCACCACGATTCTGTTTCAACAAGTTGACTTTCTTGAAAGGTGTATACGGATCATAGCAATCCTTGTACAGGTAAGAGCCAAATTCTTCAACTCGTATTCATTTTACCTCATCTCGGAAAGCTACTTTTTCATTGACAATGTTCTTTTTTCGATTGATGAGCTTCAGTTTTTTTGGGAGGTCTTTAAAATTTCTGAAGTGAGAAGTCATATCAGTAACATGGTTGTTTCTTCCACTGTTCTGTATAATATCTCGATATTGGTCCGGAAGGAATATGGTCTCATGTTTCCTCAAATTTATTTCGATTCTTCCAAAATCTCGATCACTATCAAGATAAGAATGACCCACTTCGGGAAATTTATGCTCAATCACCTTGAAATAACCTTTAAGAATAAGGTACTGGTACAGGAATAACATTGTTGCATTCTTGTTCTGGCCTGAGCAAGAGTCTGACCAGATAATGAGATGATCTATACTCCTCAAAGAGTCATCAAGTTCGATTAGGGTTAGTAGAGAGCTAGCCACCTTATTGCTTCTCCGACAAGCAACGTTTTCAGTCCACGTAAAGAATTGAGCATAATCCTTTGAGTGAGTAATAACGTGCACACCGAGATTATAGAACCACATCTGCCTCAAATAGAACGCCTTGCTCACACTGAGCTTAGGGAGAGGCATGGTCTGCTGTAAATCGACTGTAAGGTAAGCAACATCCCTTCTTAGTTTGAATAATTCTCGGTCAAATTTTTGCAAATCAAATGCTTCTCGATAGCTTGCAGCATGATTTTCATTGACTTGTTCCATTTCACAGGTGCTGCATGTGTCGCTTCTTGGATGATCAAACGATAAATTAAATTTGGAAGAAAAGATATGACGGTAAGTGCACTCGGCGACTTTGAAATTGTCAGGCTTTCCATCATTATTGACTTCTGCTAAATAAAGTTCATACATTTTTTTTATTGAAAGCAAAGGAGACAAGTACTTTTTGTGAATGTTTTTATTCCTCGAATAATGTGATTCTTCGCAAGGGAAACTTCTAATATGACTTTCGATGTATTCTGAAACTTGTGCAGCTATCTTGTGATGCCGATTTGTATGTTTGCCTCGCCGGTCGGGAGGTGGGACACTATAACCAGCCTTTATTGATTTTTGGATGTGATCAATTTTTCCCCTGCCAACTCTAAAAAGAGCTGCCAAAACAGTTTTGCACACACGGACATTTTCACGCTCATTTTTCACTGAATAGGTAAAAGATGAGGTCTTGTGGGTCTTAGCTCCTGTTCTTAGCCTTTGCACAGGCATTATTGAAATGCAGTTATACAAATAGGCATTTTTTGCATTCGTGTCTAATTTATAAAAATCGAAGAAAATATGCTCTCGTTGATGCCAGTTAAATTTGTCATTGCAGTGAAATGGGCATTTGTTATTACATAACATTCCCAGAGTTGGGGTTTTCTTTTGAATTTCTTTACCTGAACATGATAAGTAGGCTTCTCCTTTTTCCCTCAAAATGGCTGCTTTGTTCTTTTTCCAGCACTGCGGATTGCGTTTTCTTTTTCTAGAGGTGTTATCTCTAGGAAGATATACTTTTTGTTTCTCTTTTGGAGTTAGATTTTGGGTGGTCAAAACTGCAGGGAATTGAACTGCTTGGTTTTCACATGCTGAATCAGAGCTCTCACTCCCATCAGTTTCGCTGTAGGGAACTAGAGGAGTTGACAATACATCAGGCATAACATCTTGACCAACTCTGAAACATTTAATCTTAAGTATGTTTCGTCGCTTACTACTTGTAGTAGCAGTATCTTCGGATGAGGATGACTCGGAGCTTGGTAGATACTCATCACTGCTCTCCTCAACGTCTGCAAGAAAAGCTGAAAAGAAGAAGAAGAAAAAAAAGTTTAAATGTTGTTTCAACTAAGGTTGCTCATTTTCTAACAAAAGTTGAATGAAAGGAAACTTTTAAGGTAGTTATTATGTACGAAAGGTTAACTTACTTTCATAAAATTCTTTCATTTTCATCGAATTTTCTTGGTCGGTGCTCTTCCCTTCCTCAGAAGGGTCTTGAAGGGCTGAGTCTCCGCTTAAGTCGCTTCGTAGATCTTTATTCTGAGAATCTGGAATGTAATTAAAACATAATCTTAACGCAATCGTTTAGTAATGAGTGCTCTTAGTGAACATATACGTACAAATTTTTGTACAGTCCCGCTAAACCAAACTAGTATTATTCCGAATTTTCAGAGTAATCAAATCAACTTTCTTTTTTTTTTCATCTTTTTATTTTTTTTTTTCATTATGTAAGGCAAAAGAATTTATTTTTTAAATTTGTTATAATTTTATTTATTTATTATATAAGGCGAAAGAATTTATTTTTTATATTTGTTAAAATTTTATTTATTTTTATTTTATTAGAAAAATATGTCTATGGTTAACATGTAATATGGATTATTGTTTTCGTAGAACACATGCCACCCTTTTTCTGATAATGCTTTTAATCTTATTTTCATTCGGTTTCTTCTAAAAGTTCCGGACCTTTAAATTTGTATTTGTTCATTCTAATAAATGAGAAAAAGATAAATAACTTGTTACCCTCAAACAAACCGAAAAGCCGACAAGTGTTGTTGTCTGGAAGCTCCCCTATATTCTCAAAAAGAAAACGTGGAAAAAGTACCTTCTACGTTATTTTGCGGGAATCCGATATTGGCAAAGGATACTGTTTCATCCAATACCAAATCTTGTTTTCTAATAAATGTTTCTATCTAATTAAGTAAGATAATCTTACACTTTTTTAAGTAGTTGTTTTGTTTACAAATAAAACACTTTTCATAAAAACTTCATTTGTAAATTAATGTTATTTTAATTTTCGTTCCCTGTAATCCGACTGTAAACCGAATTACTTATTGATATTACTAGTTAGGAAAAGCGAGGATGTACTCTATTATTTACTAATAAACACAAAGTATAACCTGTTGCATACCATTTATCAAATTTAATTTGTTTGCACTTACCGCTTGAGTTCCTGTTGTCACAAGAATCACTTTTCAATCTTTTAAGAGCTTCCCTAACCATACGTTTTCCTCTTGATTCCATTGTAGTTATTAAATCTATTTTCCGAGTATTATTTTTTGGGAGAGAAACTATTAAGACACACGTTACACGTTGGAGAAGATGTTTATAAACTACCTAAAGGTTATCCATGCAACTAAAACCTCATGTTCGTTAGTGGAAGAACATGTCATGATATTCAAGGTCGTAACTTTTAAAGTGGAAGAAGATGTCTTGTACCCATAGCACGTTCTTCCATTAACAACACGGCATCGACCTGTGCACATAACAACTTCATCCACTGAAAATAGCTTCATTTGAAAGGTTAGCGAAAAGGGGAAACATGCTATGTTTAAAGGAGAGCATAACATGTTCATCCACATGAAAATCTCGATTTCCTTAAAAATGTCACTTAACATGTTCATCCACTAAGGCTCTTCAATTCTCAGCTGAAAAAATGATTAATGATAAGCATACACTATAACAAATTTGACTATTCACCTTCTTCAGAATCCGTGTTGTGATCACTTTCAATATGGGTCTTTCCAGTACATTCATCTTGAATATCGCTAATGTCACTTCCACATTCATCAAACCATTGCAATAACTTTTCTTCCAAATTTTTATCTGATAAGTGTACAGCTTTGGGCGTACTAGGACAAGAATCCATCATGATTTGAAATTACTAATCACACGTCTCAGAGACGGCGTGCACTTTTGTTGTTACGTTTACACTAACCATACGTCTAGGAGACGGCAATCGATCTTTCACCCAAGATATTTTGAATACTAAACCACTCGCGCTTATCTACTTCAGGCAACTGAATAAAAGCTGTTTTGTGATAAATTACCTGGAATGACAATGGCCGATATTAAAAGGGAGAGGTTGCCACGTCTTTTTCGTTCTCTAAAGAGTACTCTGCTAGCGGTTTCTCTACTGGCAAATTATGCCCGAGCTCAGCCGTAGAGGGTAGAAGAAAAAAATATAAAAGTGAGCCGCGCCACCGACTTAGACGGTATAAGCCGGAAACCCCTAGATCTTATAGGCACTAGCAGAGCCACAAGATAAACAACTATGATTATGGTGAACCAAATAAATAAAATTATAGCAAAAATATGTTGGATACTTTACTCACAATAAATAATTAAGGTACACAGCTCAATAGCAACATCATAACAAATATAGTCAAAATTAACAGCTATGGTAAAATTTTCTTGCTAAAACAAACCAAAAATTTAAAATTTACAACTTTATAAAATAACCAGAACAGAAGTAAGAGTAACAGACTTTACCAAGTTACAGAAAAAAAAAGTAACATATATAAATTAACTCATTAACCTTTTCACTGCGGCTGGCGTTTTAAACAATCTTGTCTCCTGTGCGGCAGTTAAATCCCGTTGCTGATCAACACGGTTCCCGCAGTGACACGATGAAGTATTACCGCTTAGTCACATGGCTCTCGCAGAACCGTATTTACAATTATTATCGAAGAGCGACTCTAAGCTTGATTTGCTCCTATTTTCAAAAAATATTTAAAAAAATAACGAAGAACAACAAATTATTGTACAAAAAATGTTTTTATTTGAGAGTAATAATAATACAAATAGCAAAATAACTAAAAACAATATTTCACGTCAATTATAACGACACTTAAAAAAATATAAAAACATACATACAAATAATGATTTGAGCACATGTTAAAAATTAACTCCAAATCAGAAAACAAAACTAAAAATTTTTTACAGTATGATATCTTTCGAAACAGGGTATAATACATAACGGCACATTACAACGGATACAAGTGTAGCGTGTTTCTTTCCGAATTTTTTGCTTTGAACACACAACACATCGCTTACATGGTGGTCTTTTATTCTCTTCGGTTGCCTCATACATTGAGGGAAAATGTCTCTCAATAAGGCGGAGTGGTGAATGAGCATCATCGGGTTTACCACTGGTTGACGCTCTAGGTTTTATTTTGTGATGTTCAGCAATAATATCTTTCACGAGCGCTAACTGAAAATCTACTAGTGGAATATTTTTGCCACTGGTAATATATAAAATATGAGCGTTTAGCATACTTAAATCTAATAAATGAAAAAATAGCTTCTTGTACCATTTAACGGATTTTCTGACTGACTCAGTACTACTAAGAAGCAAGTCTGTTCTATCGACAGCTCCCATATTGCAATTATATTCCAGTACACACTCTGGTTTCAAAATAGGCACATTGTCTTTATTTTTTTTACCGGTATCTTTTATATTATCAGAATGAGTTGTGGAAAGCATTCGAACATAGCGTTTGTCTAACCATTTTAGTGCCTGTATATTTGTAGTCTTGTAGCTAGTTACTTCGCCGCGCTGTAGGTTTTCCTTCATAGGTGGCATATGCTCTCGAGTTGCTTTAACTGTACCACATGCATTTGTTTTATCCTTATGTAGTTGTTGAAATAAAAGCGGACTGGTGTACCAGTTGTCCACATACAACGTATGCCCTCGATGTAAATATGGCTCTAGCAATGTATATACAACATTTCCAGTAATTTTTAGGTTTTTGTGCACTACTTTCATTTCGGTACTAGATCCAGTATAAACGATAAAATCTAGAATATAGCCTGTCTCACAGTCGCACAAAAGGAATAATTTAATTCCAAATCTGTGTCTTTTTTTCGGTATATATTGTTTAAATGACAATCTTCCCTTAAAAAGCATCAGACTTTCATCGGTACAGAGATTTTCAAATGGATACAGACAATCTGGAAAAGTAGACTTTAAGTGGTCTATAACCATTCGCACCTTGAAAGGAGGGTCTGTGTTGTGATCGACATTATTGTCGGAAAAATGTAACATACGCAATAAAATTAAATATCTATCACGAGACATAAGTTGCGGAAAAATGGAAGTAGACAGAAAACTGCCAGTCGACCAATATGAATTAATTTTTTGTTTCTTCATTTGAGCCATAAGAAAAGATATAGCAAAAAAACAATACATTTCATCAACATCTGTGTCCTTCCACTTCGCGACACGGGACTTCGCTTCTATATCTCCATGTTCCACAACGTACTTGTAAAAATTGTTCACTTGGACCACAATTTTTCCAACAAACGGAGCAGAAAAAAATGATTTAAAACTACTTACAATATTTGGGTCGTTTTTTAAGTTTTCATTCAGACATCCTGATTTGTTGTCATCAAACTCATGAATGAGTGGTTGTAAACTTCCCTTTTCCCAATTGAATATTGCTCCTTTTTCATGTTTGCGTTCTGCGGTGGAACCTTTTTGACGTTTGGCTTTTGGGGTGGACGTTTCTTCTTCAGTGGACACTATTTCACGTTTAGCTGTAGGGTTGGAAGTTACTTTAGAAGTAGAAGGTCTGTTTGTATTGCTATTTGATAAGGAAACAGCAATCTCTTCATTTTCGAGTACATGTTCGGATTCATTTTCATTTTCCAGTTCCATATCTGATTCATCACTGTCTGCGTAGCATTTATCGGGAATAAATTCATCCTCACTGTCACTTCTCATTAAAATTTCATAAAGTTCAGATTCGGTTAATCCTTTGCGAAACATGTTTAGGTAAGTAAAAATTATATAACTTCTTACAATTTATTGTTAACCTAAAAGATGAAAGAAACATGTATAAAACATTCTTAATGACTGATATCATCTACTTACTAATTTTAATGATGCGTTCACTTTTGCTATGTGAAATAACACAACTGAGTTCGAACCACAATAACTTATTTTTCTGAGAGCGACAATAATTAATGCAACAATATGCAGTTTTGACAGTCAAGATCTCAAATGTACAATTACAGCAGTCAGAAAACAGCAAACCAAACATTGCGAAGCAGGGAATCACCGATTATACTATCGGGAATCCCCGAGATTTTAGCCAACCCACAATCAGTAACATTTTAGAAGTGTCTAAACAACAAAGGAAATTCGCATCTGATAAGATATCTAACTACCACTAATTTACTGTATACCAAATAATAACTTAAAATACAGTACGAAATGAAATAAAAAAATAAAATGCGTCCCTGATAAATAAATACGACTTCGTACGGCTCCCGCAACACAGCGCGGAAGTTTTCACGTATGTTCTAATATTTCTAATACATATTTAGTTCACATCTAGGCAACGCATTATACGTAAACACTAGCGGATACGGTCGGCTTCCGCAGTGAATGCCCAAAAAATGTCCCGCGTATTTATCCGGTTCCTGGTTATACGGACACAAAAAAATTTTACGTATGTATCCGCGGTACCCGCAGCGAAAAGGTTAATAACACTAATTCAAACATTTACATAAAGGCAAAGAACAAAAG
Organism: Agelastica alni; assembly: GCA_950111635.1. NCBI lineage: Eukaryota > Metazoa > Arthropoda > Insecta > Coleoptera > Chrysomelidae > Agelastica > Agelastica alni. Next base: position 4,618,693 of record OX467716.1, on the reverse strand, counting down.
GTAAAACATATATATCAGTTAACTCATTAATAACACTAATTCAAACATTTACATAAAGGTTGATAATTCACTAGTTAACCGTTGACATAAAGATTTTCACTGCCAAAACAATCGAGTTTATTTAAAAATATTTTTTTACAATGGTTGTCCTTTGAAATATCAAGATTGTAGGATATTTACAAATAAGTAGGAAGAAAATATATTTTTACTTGGACATAAAGAATTATTGAGAAGGTTATTTTAATCCAAGTTTAGTTTTGGCATATTATCTAATGCAATAAATAGTTTTTTTTTTTTTTTTGTTTTACAAGAGGAAAATCTTTTATAGACACTCAGCGCTTTCACTGCTCTGAAAAGAGCGAGTTTCGGCGCTGAATAGTGTGGGACTCATTGACCGCTCGGTCAACGTTACCCACTAAAAAACTCTTGAGTGTGTTTTTTTGGGCTATTGTCCCTTGGGAGGGGACAATCTTACCCCTTGTGTAGGTGATGTATTTAAGAAGTGTTGTGTGTGTGTGTGTGTGTTGTGTTACGTGTAAGAAACGGGGGGTTTTATTAAGGGGGGGGGGAGCGAACATTAAAGAATTTTACTTCTTAGATTTTTGTGTCTGCCTCTTGGACGACCTGGTAAAATGTCGAAATTGATAAGTGCGTTTGGATGTGAAACGGCTTTATCGAAAAAGATTTTATGACGATTTTTTAGGTATTCAGTAATCGTTTCGATTTTTAGATCTTTGTGCAAATCGGACATTCTTATGTACCAGGGGGCGTTTGTTATACGTTTTAGAATTTTATTTTGAAATTTTTGTAATTTATTTTTTGTGGATTTTGCTGCTTGACAGAAGGAAATACAGCCGTAAAGTAATTGTGGACGTATAATTTGTTTGTAGATTAGGAGTTTGTTTTTAAGGTTTAATTTGCTTCTGTAATACAGAAGATTACGGAGTCTGCCGGATGTTTTGTTACAACGCGAGATTTGCGTGTTTATGTGCGAGTGCCATGAGAGTTTTTTGTCTAAATCTATACCTAAGTATTTTACTTTATTTGTATAAATAATATCTCTATTATTAACCTTTAGTTGAGGCATATTCGGGTTTCTTTTTCGAGAAAAGAGAATAGCTTGTGTTTTTTCGGCGTTTAACTTGATTTTCCAAGTTTTAATCCATTTTTCTATTTCGTCTATTTGCCTTTGCATATTTATGTGAAGATATCTTAGATTTTTATGTGTGCTAAAGGCCGCAGTGTCGTCTGCGTACATAGCTAGTTCGGTTTTTGATGTTTTCGGTGTATCTGCTATGTAAAGATTGTATAGGGTTGGCGACAACGTTGAACCTTGCGGTACGCCGGCTTCTATACTTCTATCCGTAGACTGTTTTTCGTTTATTTTAACGTTGAATTTTCTGTTTTTTAGAAACGAGTTTATTATTTTTATTTGATTTATAGGAAAGTTCATCCTATTTAGTTTGTATAAAAGAGCTTCGTGCCATACTTTATCGAAGGCTTTTTGTATATCGAAAAGTATCATTAAGGTACTTTTCTTCTTATTGAACCCTGTAGTTATGTGTTCTACAATTCTTGCGAGTTGCGATTCTGTACTGTGATCTCTTCTGAAGCCGAATTGTTCATCCGGGATCACTTTATATCTTTCTATATGATTTTGTAATCTTTTTAAAATTATTTTTTCAAATAATTTGCCTAAACAAGGTAGTATGGAGATGGGCCGCCAATTTTGTGGGTTTTGTAGGTTTTTGTTAGGCTTTGGTAAGATTATTATTTGTGCTCTTTTCCAGATGTTCGGAAAATAGCATGAGAGCAGGCAATCGTTAAAAACTCTCGCCAACAACTCGATTGAGTTATCGGGGAGATTTTTCAACGCTTTATTTGTGATTCTGTCCTCTCCAGCAGCTTTTTTAACTTTCAAGTTTTTTATAAGCGCTTTTATTTCGATGAAATTCGTCGTTTCTGTTTTTCCTCTACTTGATTTTGGTAATTTATTATCGCATTTGCTTGTCTGTCGATATAATTTGCGAGGTTCAGATCGTAAAGTATATCGACGTTTGGTTTGAATTGTAGTTCGAAAGTGTCGGCGAAAGCTTCCGCTTTTTCCCTATCTGTGTAGACTGGACCGTTTTCGGATAAAATAGGTGGTATTTTTATCTTCTTGTCTTTGCATAACGCTTTGGTTAGCTTCCAAATATTTGTTTTGTTATTTGGTTCTGCCGAATTTAACTTGGTGAGTTTTTCTTCCCAAGTTTTGTTTCTATGATTTTTTATTTGCCAGTTTATCTGGTTCGTTAATCTATTTGCTTCGATTTTTATCCTACGATCCAGAGTTGCGAATGCTCTTTTTCTTAGTCTATTTCTTTCTTTTATAAGATCCCGAATATGTCTCGGAAGTTGTATGGGGTTGGATTTTAGAGGTATTATTTTGGAAGCTTGATTAAAAGCTTCTAAAATATGAGTTTTTACTGAAATCGTGTTATTTTCGATTTCTTCCGCGTTATTTGTTCGAATTACATTTAATGGATTTTCGTTTAGGATAGATTTAAACTTTTTCCAGTCCGTTTTTAGGGTTGTTTTGGGTATTTTTTCGTATTTGTGACCAAGATGTATTATTATCGGGGTGTGGTCTGAGGGAAGTTCGTTAAGAACTTCGAGGTTTATCTCTTTTGAAATATTTTTAGACAAAACGATGTCTAGAATGTCGGGGCATCTTATGTGATGATGGGTAGGTTCATCGGGGGCGTATAAAGCGATGAGGTTGTCGTTAACGAACTCCTGTAGACGTTTACCGTTTACAGTTGTTCGTTTACAACCACAGTCTTTGTGTTTGGAGTTGAGATCTCCTGCTATTAATGTGGGGGTGCTTTGAATGAAGAAATGTTTGAAAAAGGGTATTTGGAGGGTTTTTTGAGGGGGGTTGTAACATGAAATTATGTTAATAGGACCGTCACTCATGTGCACTTGTATGGCGGTGTTTTCGGCGAGGTTTTGGGGGGCGGTGGGGATCTCGTGATGCGAGATGTCATTTTTAATGAAGATAGCCGTGCCACCTCCTTCTCTATTTTCTCTATCGTTCCTGTACGTGGTAAAATTTTGTAAAGTGAAATGTCTAGATGGTTTTAGACGTGTTTCTTGAACGATAGCGATATCAATATCGTGAATTAATAGGAAGTCTAGAAACTCTGCTTTTTTGTGCAAGATGGAATTTGCATTCCAAGTTACTAGTTTGAGGGAGGCAGGCTTTCGGGTGTGGGGCATTAAGAGAGTAAATTCTTAATGTTCGCGTATTTGTTTATTGTATGGTGGAGGGCGGCCATCCTGTGTTCTATTTCGCTTGCTGGAAGAGTCAGCAAGCTTAATAGCTGATGGTTTAGGGGCGAGGGGGCGGATTGGGGTTGTTGATATGGTTGGGGGGGGGTTTTGAGGGGGTTTTTGTGTTTGATATGTGGATGGGGTTTTTGTGGCTTTGGCGTAATTTACGCTTGGTCTGGCGTAATTACTGTTGAAAGTTTTTGGGGTGGGTTTTGATGTTTTAGGGGGCTGCTTGAAGTTACGGGGATTTTAGTTCGTCGCGTGGTTGCCCTTGCAGTTTATACAAAACGCTGGTTCGTTTTGTTTGTCGCACTCTTTGAAGTAGTGGTTTTCACTACATCTGTTGCACTGCACTTTAACGTGACAGTTTATTTGACTGTGCCCGAATTTCTGGCAATTCTTACACTGTGGCGTGTAATATTGCGGGGAGGACCTTTGTGCTTCTACTTTTATCGCTAGATGGCATAGCGTTTTTAATTGATAAATGTGTGAGTCCTCTTTCGGGACTCTGACCTTTATCATTGAGGTCTGTATTTTATTTCTACCGATTTGCATCCGGTAGATCTCTTGCACGTTTATGTTGTTTAATAGGAGGTCGTTGCTTACTTCCTCCAGTTCGATTTCTTTAGGAAGGCCTCTTATTACGACGTTGAGGCCTTTTTGTTCTTCTAATAAGTATGTGTGATATTCAATTTTTATGTCTGTAAGGGTTTTTGTAATTTCCCTGTGTGTATTGCCATCCACAGGGTTTAATTGAATTCCTAAGGCTACCTTTTTCGGTATGCCGAAGTTTAAATTTTTGTTTTTTAAAATCTCTAGGATTTTTGTGTAGTTTTTTGACTCCCGCAAAATTATGGGGACGATGTTTTTCTTGTTTGAGGTTTTTGGGGGGGCAGTGGAGGTGTTTGCCTTGGAGTTGGCATTTATGTTGGATGTTTTTTGGTCGAGTTTGTTGAAATGCGATTTTATCGCTTGGTTAGAGGAGTGTGGGGCATTGAGAGGTGGAAAGCTCTCTTTTTTCTGGGATGTGGGGGCTTTTGGTGGTGGAGAAATGTCTTCCGACATTTCAGAGTCGTGCTCGGAGTCGCTGGAAACGATCTCCGAGCGGGTTCTTTTGGAGGGCGGGGTGCCCGTTTGGTGGGCGATGACTTTTTGAACGTCACTACCGACGTTCAAAATGAGATTGTAAATTTTCTCATCCTTCTCCTTTATGGTGGAGTTAAGGGATTGGATCTCCTTCTGGAGGGCTAAATTTTGTTGTTGGAGGGCTTCATTCTGACTTTGGATAGTTCGGATAAGCTCGTTTCTCTCGAGCAGCGTTTCGTTTAGGTTAGCGTTGTCTTCAAACAACTGGTCTGGGTCGAATTCTATGTTATGCGCCATCGCGCTGATTTATTAAAAACACGAGCACCCGACGATGCTCGTAGCTTAATAAAATTTGTGTAAAAATGTGAATGTGTGTGTAGTGTGAAAATTTTTAAGAGTGTAGTTTGTGTTTAATGCTGTTTGCCTATAAACAGCGGACTCACTGCTTAGGGGTTTTTACACCCTGGCTAAAGGATTCCTGGCCTAGGAAACAGCTAGTGTAATGCTGAGGATATACGTAGGAAGTATTATTATTATTATAGGCTCCGCCCGCTAGCGAATGTGCATTTGCTGTATTGCTATTGGTTTCTTACGACATTATAAATATGAAGGTACGAAAAATTTTAAGCGTAGTATTCGAGTAATAATTTAACGTGACGTGTATACAGACGGAGCTTCCAGTGCGCAGAGAGATAAAGTATTCGGCCAGACTAGGATGGAATTTACCCGAATTTACTCGCTAGATATTAAACAATGTTATCAATATGTGGATGATCACAGTAATATTGGGTATTTTGTAGTATGATATTTAAAGAAATGAGTATCAAATTATTGACACACAATATAATGACTAAAAGGATATGGGAATGATTTTTGGTTAGGTATGATATACAGTGTGTTCCAAAAGTTTTTATAAAAATGGAGTAAAAGTTTATCTTACATTTTAATGCTATGCATGACTTGTAGATTAAAACATTGTATAGATTGAAAGGAGAATAAAAATAATGATTTGATTAAAATATAATATTTACCAAAGAATAGATACTGTAATCGCCACGGCGAGCGTTCGCGTAGGTATAGATTCTTCCAACTAAATTACTATTGGATTACGATAAGCCCTTTGCCGGCCAGTGTTGTATCTATAATTAGTTTTAAGTAGGGTAGCAAATGGAACATGACTTCTTTGTAATTTCTTGTCATATTTTATTAAGTATCATAGGTAGTAGAACAGTTCATTAAAATGTTATATAATGATACACATCAAAAAATAAACTTTTATCATCACTATCTGAATACAAATTTTCTTCATCTTTACTGCTACTTGTGCTGCTATCGTCATTTAAATTTATAATCACTGGATTTATCTCTGTTTAAAAGTCTGTGAATGTTTTATTTTCCAAATATTCCCGCTCTATATCCACTACATGTCGGCAACGCTTTTTCCATTCTTTGAAAGTGATTTGATCAAACTCGTGCTCCGTCAGTTTCCTCACATCTTCCAACATAAAAGTTACATTCTTTTGGGACAGTGGCCCAAATGAATTTAATAGGATTCAAATCCGGATGGTAGGGTGGAAGTCGCAAAAAGTTATGTCCATGTTCAAGCATAATCTTATCAATTTTGTATCTAATATGCTTTTTATTTGCCTTGATCAACTCGTATAATTCGGGTTTGAGCATGTTAGGGGTGATCATAATGTTTTTTTTCGTATAGCCATTTCACCATTTCAGCCTTCCTAGAATTTGTGTTGGGGACTGGATTAATTTGAATATTATGGTATGGAGCATTATCGGTCACGACTATCGAATTCACAGGTAAATTTGGGATTAACTTCTCTTGTAACAACCATTTACCATAATTTTCAGAATTCATTTTTGAATGATTATCCCCTGATTTGTGCCTGATTTAAACATAAGCAGACAATTAGGTATAATGCCCATGTCACCTCCTGCATGGACAATAATGAGTCTTGATGCCTTCGAAATATTTTTAAATAACCCCTTGGTTGATTCATCCGTCCAATTCTTGGAAGATGTATGTCCACTATGAAAGTATGTTTCAGCAAGAAACACAATTGGTTGCTGTTGGCTACGATAATAATTGATTTTTTGTAAATACTTTATCCTCGATACTCTAATATCCATTTTCTCTATTAAAATTTTTCCATTATTTTTAGTCCTTCTCCATTTAAAACCTATTTTCTTTAAAAATCTACGAAAAGATGTTTCGGAAGCCACAATTTCCAAAACGTCATTAATTTTGTGTTGGAACTTTTTGACCGTAATACGATACCCTTCCGTCTTATTAAAGTCGTAAATAATCCGTCAAATATTGGAAAACTCATACTCGGGAATATCAGTTACTGGTGCTCTTTTAGGCCGCTTCTTTTTCGAGGTTGAAAATGTTACTTGCCCGTTATTTGCAGAAATTAATTGCTCCCCTTTTTTAACCACTCTTTCAATTCAATGGTTCTTATTAAAATATACGATATACGATTTGGTTAGATCTAAAACAATAAATAATATACGATGTCTAAAAGGTAACCTCAAAGTTAACATATTTTCTTTTCTTTTTTTCGGTGGGGAATTGTGTAATTGTGTATCAGACGGCGGTATATTCAGTTATACAAAATTTGGGAGAGCATTCTTAAATAAATCACACGAAATCGCAGAACCTGCACAATTATCGAACAGTTGCCAGTAAATACGGTTGCCATCCGTTTTGATGGGCGAAGATGTTTTTGCAATGACAATTTCAGAAACCCTACACTCAAGCAGGATTATCTTTGAAAATGTGTTTGACATGTGATAAATGTTCTAAATATTTAAAAAATATTTCTTTATTGTACCATCCACTCTGATTTGTTCTTTTGTTTTGCTCACATTTATTTTCATCCCTTTAATTTTCAGAGTGGTTAGTTGAATGTTATAATCTTGTTTTGCACTGTGGCAGTTTTGCGTTGATTACAAACTTTAGCTCCGAACCTCGGACCTTAAAAATTTGGTTAGATCTAAAACAATTAATAATATACGATGTCTAAAAGGTAACCTCAAAGTTAACACCTTAACCGTATCATGAATTTTCGATCACTAACAGTATCATCCGGTCTCTGAGACCTGCAGTATTTTTTATGATTTATTTCAAATTATGGTTTAATGTATGCAAGTATTATATACAATTTGGAACTACAGTGCTTAAATTTGATTGTCTTTGTATAGTTTTGTAAATAATTTGTATACATAGGAATAGAAAACAAATCTTTTGTAAATAACTTGTTTATTTTATTTTTTTTTTTAAAAACAATTTTTATTACAGAATAAGGGACAGTCAAATGTGTTTTAAAATTGGTATCAACTGAACAATGATTTTGTTAGTCCAAAAGTCAAATCTTTGTAGCACAAGAAGTACACACTTTCCTGCTGCATTCCAGGCATATTGGCTGGTCACATTTTATGCATTTATAATTTGTTTTCCTCTCCTTTGATGCTGGACACTTGGAGCAGGTTTTCGTTTTTTCTAGCTTGTCACTTGGGATGCAGCCACCTGGGTTTTGAGAATCTTCGTTCCCAACATATGCTTGTATGGTAGCCCTGATGTCACGTGGTAGGTTTGGTATTTCCAACCGTCTGGTCATATGTGGCTTTATGAGCTCCAGTGCCAGGTCTTGTACGAATAGGTATTTAGTCACAAGAGGATTACCTCGAAATGAAAGGTACAAGATGAAGGAGTTGATGCAAGTAATATCCAACATTTGATAGAATATTGCGAGGGGCCATCTTCTGGTTCTTCGACTGGACGAATATATCGCACATTTCATGTCTAGCAAGTCCACCCCTGCTTTTGTTTTATTGTAGTAACATTTCAGGTTTGTTTTTTCTGTTCCCTGTTTCAATACTGTGGTGCATTGATGACACCAATATTACCGAATTATTCTTTTTAGGTACAACAGAAAGCAAAGTTGTATTGCCTGCAAATCCATATAGGGTCGACCCAACTTTTCTGTTTTTAGATGGTAAGAATTCAGGAGGTATTTCCCTTTTATTTTTTTTCATAGTTTCCACATACGTTAGTGATCGATCTCCAAGGGCATCGACACACTCAATAGAGGTAAAATAGTTATCCCCTTTAACATTCCTGTTTGTCATTTCAATCCCCTTGCACAGTCGAATAACGGATTGTGTTGGTTTGCCAAGTTGTTCTTCAGCGCTTAGTCCGATGCTATCACTATTTTTTTCTTTGTATATGTAGGCATTTACTTAATATAATGATGAAGAATCTGTCAAACACATGATTTTTATTCCATACTTTTTGGGCTTTTTGGGCATGTAAACCCGAAACGGACATCGGCCACGAAAAGGAACCAACATTTCGTCTACGGTGACATTGGGTCCAGGTAGAAACAAACTTTTACAATTGTTTATGAATTGCTGAAATATGTCACTTATGGGGGCAGCAGGATCAGTTCTTTTTCTCATTTTTCTAGTTTGCGCATCATCAAACCGTAAGCAAACCAACAACACTTCAAACCTTTTAGATGGCATCGTTGCCCTAAAAACTGGCCTGCTGGTGATGTCCTTGTTGAAAATAGATTTTACATTCTCATTGGAAGATCTCGTTACAGAATTTAGTAAAATTAGCCCTAAAAGTGCCTGCAATTCCAAAATGTCAGTGTCCTTGTATTGTCTTTTGTTGGTATCTTCAGACAGATTTGCTCGATAGGACTCTAATTTTTTATTAGTATTTACTAAAATTTCACTCAATATTTCAGCAGTAAAATAACTTTCCCATACTTGTATTTTACCTGGGGCCTGGCCTAAGTTTCGAGCTGTTCGTGTCGGGCCGGGAAGTGGTCCTCTCAAAATGTTGTGTTGGGGCGTTCGTCTTTGTTTTCTTCTTTCTTGCGCCACATACTCTCATCTTTACCCCAAAAGTATTCTGACTCCCCCTCTGGAAGAACAAAATTTTCCACTATATAGTGCATTTCATCTTCATCCTCTATTTGGAGTTCGTCATCCAGACTACTCCCGGCACTAGTGTCACTGTCAGCAGAAAAAACATAATCCGGATCTTGATCTGAATCGTCCACATCTACGTCACTTTCTTCCTCGACATTGTTGTGAATAAGTTGGAAAATACGATCACCAAAGTCATCGTCATTCACTCTTAGATCCCGCGAATCAGCCATGTCAAACAAAATTTATGTAGAACAAAAAATAAAATCTATTTACAAAAATATTTACAATGATAGTATGTAAAACTTTGAACGTAATCCGTATCATCCGGTACCACAGGCCGGGATTCACCAAACGCTAACCGTATCGTCCGGTACGAGAGACCGTAAACAAAAACAAAAATATGGTATCACGGCACGACGGCACACAACTAACTGAAGGTCACAAATAACAATTGGCGGGAAACTAATGAACAGCTACTGAGTGGAAGAAAGCGGACAAACCATCTTAGACCGTCTTAGAGACCGGTGATACGGTTAAAGTGTTAACATAATTTCTTTTCTTTTTTTCGGTGGCGAATTGTGTATCATACGACGGTATATTCAGTTATACAAAATTTGGGAGAGCATTCTTAAATAAATCACACGAAATCGCAGAACCTGCACAATTATCGAACAGTTGCCAGTAAATACGGTTGCCATCCGTTTTGATGGGCGAAGATGTTTTTGCAATGACAATTTCAGAAACCCTACACTCAAGCAGTATTATCTTTAAAAGTGTGTTTGACATGTGATAAGAAATGTTCTAAATATTTAAAAAATATTTCTTTATTGTACCATCCACTCTGATTTGTTCTTTTGTTTTGCTCACATTTATTTTCATCCCTTTAATTTTCAGAGTGGTTAGTTGAATGTTATAATCTTGTTTTGCACTGTGGCAGTTTTGCGTTGATTACAAACTTTAGCTCCGAACCTCGGACCTTAAAAATTTGGTTAGATCTAAAACAATAAATAATATACGATGTCTAAAAGGTAACCTCAAAGTTAACATATTTTCTTTTCTTTTTTTCGGTGGCGAATTGTGTATCATACGACGGTATATTCAGTTATACAAAATTTGGGAGAGCATTCTTAAATAAATCACACGAAATCGCAGAACCTGCACAATTATCGAACAGTTGCCAGTAAATACGGTTGCCATCCGTTTTGATGGGCGAAGATGTTTTTGCAATGACAATTTCAGAAACCCTACACTCAAGCAGTATTATCTTTGAAAGTGTGTTTGACATGTGATAAGAAATGTTCTAAATATTTAAAAAATATTTCTTTATTGTACCATCCACTCTGATTTGTTCTTTTGTTTTGCTCACATTTATTTTCATCCCTTTAATTTTCAGAGTGGTTAGTTGAATGTTATAATCTTGTTTTGCACTGTGGCAGTTTTGCGTTGATTACAAACTTTAGCTCCGAACCTCGGACCTTAAAAATTTGGTTAGATCTAAAACAATAAATAATATACGATGTCTAAAAGGTAACCTCAAAGTTAACATATTTTCTTTTCTTTTTTTCGGTGGCGAATTGTGTATCATACGACGGTATATTCAGTTATACAAAATTTGGGAGAGCATTCTTAAATAAATCACACGAAATCGCAGAACCTGCACAATTATCGAACAGTTGCCAGTAAATACGGTTGCCATCCGTTTTGATGGGCGAAGATGTTTTTGCAATGACAATTTCAGAAACCCTACACTCAAGCAGTATTATCTTTGAAAGTGTGTTTGACATGTGATAAGAAATGTTCTAAATATTTAAAAAATATTTCTTTATTGTACCATCCACTCTGATTTGTTCTTTTGTTTTGCTCACATTTATTTTCATCCCTTTAATTTTCAGAGTGGTTAGTTGAATGTTATAATCTTGTTTTGCACTGTGGCAGTTTTGCGTTGATTACAAACTTTAGCTCCGAACCTCGGACCTTAAAAATTTGGTTAGATCTAAAACAATAAATAATATACGATGTCTAAAAGGTAACCTCAAAGTTAACATATTTTCTTTTCTTTTTTTCGGTGGCGAATTGTGTATCATACGACGGTATATTCAGTTATACAAAATTTGGGAGAGCATTCTTAAATAAATCACACGAAATCGCAGAACCTGCACAATTATCGAACAGTTGCCAGTAAATACGGTTGCCATCCGTTTTGATGGGCGAAGATGTTTTTGCAATGACAATTTCAGAAACCCTACACTCAAGCAGTATTATCTTTGAAAGTGTGTTTGACATGTGATAAGAAATGTTCTAAATATTTAAAAAATATTTCTTTATTGTACCATCCACTCTGATTTGTTCTTTTGTTTTGCTCACATTTATTTTCATCCCTTTAATTTTCAGAGTGGTTAGTTGAATGTTATAATCTTGTTTTGCACTGTGGCAGTTTTGCGTTGATTACAAACTTTAGCTCCGAACCTCGGACCTTAAAAATTTGGTTAGATCTAAAACAATAAATAATATACGATGTCTAAAAGGTAACCTCAAAGTTAACATATTTTCTTTTCTTTTTTTCGGTGGCGAATTGTGTATCATACGACGGTATATTCAGTTATACAAAATTTGGGAGAGCATTCTTAAATAAATCACACGAAATCGCAGAACCTGCACAATTATCGAACAGTTGCCAGTAAATACGGTTGCCATCCGTTTTGATGGGCGAAGATGTTTTTGCAATGACAATTTCAGAAACCCTACACTCAAGCAGTATTATCTTTGAAAGTGTGTTTGACATGTGATAAGAAATGTTCTAAATATTTAAAAAATATTTCTTTATTGTACCATCCACTCTGATTTGTTCTTTTGTTTTGCTCACATTTATTTTCATCCCTTTAATTTTCAGAGTGGTTAGTTGAATGTTATAATCTTGTTTTGCACTGTGGCAGTTTTGCGTTGATTACAAACTTTAGCTCCGAACCTCGGACCTTAAAAATTTGGTTAGATCTAAAACAATAAATAATATACGATGTCTAAAAGGTAACCTCAAAGTTAACATATTTTCTTTTCTTTTTTTCGGTGGCGAATTGTGTATCATACGACGGTATATTCAGTTATACAAAATTTGGGAGAGCATTCTTAAATAAATCACACGAAATCGCAGAACCTGCACAATTATCGAACAGTTGCCAGTAAATACGGTTGCCATCCGTTTTGATGGGCGAAGATGTTTTTGCAATGACAATTTCAGAAACCCTACACTCAAGCAGTATTATCTTTGAAAGTGTGTTTGACATGTGATAAGAAATGTTCTAAATATTTAAAAAATATTTCTTTATTGTACCATCCACTCTGATTTGTTCTTTTGTTTTGCTCACATTTATTTTCATCCCTTTAATTTTCAGAGTGGTTAGTTTAATGTTATAATCTTGTTTTGCACTGTGGCAGTTTTGCGTTGATTACAAACTTTAGCTCCGAACCTCGGACCTTAAAAATTTGGTTAGATCTAAAACAATAAATAATATACGATGTCTAAAAGGTAACCTCAAAGTTAACATATTTTCTTTTCTTTTTTTCGGTGGCGAATTGTGTATCATACGACGGTATATTCAGTTATACAAAATTTGGGAGAGCATTCTTAAATAAATCACACGAAATCGCAGAACCTGCACAATTATCGAACAGTTGCCAGTAAATACGGTTGCCATCCGTTTTGATGGGCGAAGATGTTTTTGCAATGACAATTTCAGAAACCCTACACTCAAGCAGTATTATCTTTGAAAGTGTGTTTGACATGTGATAAGAAATGTTCTAAATATTTAAAAAATATTTCTTTATTGTACCATCCACTCTGATTTGTTCTTTTGTTTTGCTCACATTTATTTTCATCCCTTTAATTTTCAGAGTGGTTAGTTGAATGTTATAATCTTGTTTTGCACTGTGGCAGTTTTGCGTTGATTACAAACTTTAGCTCCGAACCTCGGACCTTAAAAATTTGGTTAGATCTAAAACAATAAATAATATACGATGTCTAAAAGAGACGTTGTACATTTCGTTCGGTACACGAATATGGTCCAGAGGCGTGGCAGGGGTTTGGATCCTGGGCAATGTTAATATTGTTGACATATGACTTGTTGCCATTGTTTACATATGACATTGTTAACATATGACATTGTAGCCATTTTTGACATTGTTTACATACGACGTTGTTGACTGCCATTGTTTACATACGACATTGTTGACATATGTCATCAAATTTCCCTTATACTTGAATACTATGGGACTACATATGTTTTTATCTAATGTCATTACGGAATTTTGGCAAATATGGAAAGCAAGATTTTCGATCCAAATTTTTTATTTTATTCACATATTCATTGTATTTAAATTAATTTTCTTTTGTTTAACTTTTTAAATTTATTTTTAACACTTATATTTTAAAACTAAAAATCAATTTTATAAACATTTTTATTTGTATGATGCTGTTAAAATGATTTTTTCGAGTACTTTTTTAGTTTTAAATCCAATTTTAGATATTTACTTAAATTTTGAACATTTTAACATTTTCTACGTTAATTAACTGAAATAAATGTCAAATGTTTGAGACGTGTGTCGAACGTTACTTCCAAAAATAATTGAAACGAAACAATATTCATCCATTTCCTTTATTTAACTCAAAAATAAAAAATTTTTTAATTAGTTTACACAATTATTTGGAAAATTTGGGAAGCAAGATTTTTGATACATAATCTTTATTTCATTCACATATTCATTGTATTTAAATTAATTTTCTTTTGTTTAACTTTTTAAATTTATTTTTAACACTTATATTTTAAAACTAAAAATCAATTTTATAAACATTTTTATTTGTATGATACTGTTAAAATGATTTTTTCGAGTACTTTTTTAGTTTTAAATCCAATTTTAGATATTTACTTAAATTTTGAACATTTTAACATTTTCTACGTTAATTAACTGAAATAAATGTCAAATGTTTGAGACGTGTGTCGAACGTTACTTCCAAAAATAATTGAAACGAAACAATATTCATCCATTTCCTTTATTTAACTCAAAAATAAAAAAAATTTTAATTAGTTTACACAATTATTTGGAAAATTTGGGAAGCAAGATTTTTGATACATAATCTTTATTTCATTCACATATTCATTGTATTTAAATTAATTTTCTTTTGTTTAACTTTTTAAATTTATTTTTAACACTTATATTTTAAAACCAAAAATTAATTTTATAAACATTTTTATTTGTATGATACTGTTAAAATGATTTTTTCGAGTACTTTTTTAGTTTTAAATCCAATTTTAGATATTTACTTAAATTTTAAACATTTTAACATTTTCTACGTTAATTAACTGAAATAATTGTCAAATGTTTGAGGCATGTGTCGAACGTTACTTTCAAAAATAATTGAAACGAAACAATATTCATTCATTTCCTTTATTTAACTCAAAGTTTTTTTTTTAATTACTTTACATAATTAAAGTAGAATAGGCCCATTATCTGCAACATAAAAAAAAACATTTGTAAAATATAAATATAAAATCATAGATAAATTTATACCTTAATGCCCAAACCCATATCTCGCTCTCTAGTACCTCCATATATATACTGTAGGGGCCCACATCCCCTACGCATATCATTGATGGAGGTGGTTTGCCTCCACGAGAACCCATCATAATTATAATGGATTTAGCCTGTAAAAAAAAAAGTTTTAATTAAAATTTAATTTACTAAAATTGACACAAAGAATTTTTAATTTAGTAAAAAAATATCTAAAATGATTAAAACCTTATGTTAATACAAAAATTGGCATAAAAAAAGTTAGCCTAAGAAATTTTAGTTGGAAATTAAATTTATTGTTAAAACTACCAACACCAAAGTAAGATTGGTAGAAATAATTAGCAAATGGTTTTGTTTACTTACTCTTTGATGCGAGGGTAATGCTTCCCTTACTCTGTTATATATGTAGTATTCTAATCTGTCTGTAAAACAATTTTAAATTGAAAACTAGTGTGTAAAAAATAACAAATTTAATTAAAAATCAGTATTATCAAAAATTAAATAATTATGAAGCTCAAATGATGAGAATTGTAAAATTAAATATAACTATTGCTGCATCAAAGATTTGTCTAGATTAATAAATAGTCGAGTAACTAAGAATAGACAAAAAATTTATTTGTGAGTGGTGTTTAAATTATTTTTTAACTGACGAAAAATAAATAAATAAATAAAAAAGTATTTTGAAAATTTGCAAAAATTTTGTAGAGTAAAAATTTAAAATAACATAATTAAAAAAGTTTTAGTTACTTATCCATCTCGTTTTAAATTCTAGTAAAAATGCACTTTTTATTTTTTCCTTTTATAGATTTTAAACCGTAGGTAAAATATATTTGAGGTAAGCCGTCACTGTATGCGGTTTTTTTTGTTTTTCTTTTAGATTTAGTGCAAAAACAATGGATTTGCTAATTTTAAAATACAAATTTGTAATTTCTGTTACAAAGCGTTTAAAAAGATAAGTCGTCGTCATATCATTATGCATTTAAGATGTCCTCTGTGTAATTTAAGATTTAAAACAGAAACACAATATTTTAATTATAAATACTTATTGAAGGTGTTACAAGATTTGATTTCTTTACTTTAAAACTTAAAATCACTTAATATTTTTATATTTTAAAAAACCATAGCTTAATAAAGTTAAAAAAAAAAGTCGATAGAAAAATTGATCGTCCGTTAAAAACACCGACAAAATTTCTTTATTTAGAATAAAATAGTTACAATTATTTTTTTCTAACATAGAAATTAAATAAATAAAAATTAACAAAAATGTTTCTTACCCATAATAAGCGTGACACTTGAAAACACAACAGAGCAACAACTATGCAAATATATTTATAATACATATTCTATAGAAACGTAGATTCAAGCATTCCTGAATTACCAGGTCAAACTTATATCAATGTCAGCAATAGCATCAGTTATTAAAAGACCAATTGTAATTTTTGCATTCAATTATATTTTCAAGAAACAATATCATATTATAATCATTTCATGTACCCATCATATTTGCTTCCACGAGGATCACCTCTAACCCACGTGCCTTGGCCACAACAGTACATCCATTCATTTTCGCGTAATGGTTTCCCAGTAGTATTAACACGCATAAAAAATTAAAATATTTATTTTACTACTAAAATTCTTACACTCTTATATTATATGAAGAAATGTTATAGAATGCATTTAATATCTGAAATTTAAGCAATTGTTTTCATATTGGCTAGTCAAATAAGCCTTAATGGTTTATGAACGTTAAATGAAGAAAAGATCGATTTTAAAAAAATTTCATGCACAAATCAACAATTTAAAAAAAAATTACATGTTATTCGTAAAATGAAATTAGCTTTAATAGTAGAGATTTCAATTGTTTCTTCAAACTTTAAGTAGGGCACAGCATCTTGACTGTTTAACAAATATTATTTACAGTATATTTATAGAAACTTAAAATTTCGGGGAACAAATAAAACAAAACTTTTTGAAAAAATTATTTATTTAAATCATTAATTGCGGTAATTCTATAAAAGTAGATAAACTCTCTCAATGCACTATTTAACAAATCATTTGGAAGTATTTCCGACAATAATGATAACGATAATTCACCATGCAGTTTACAAAAACCAATAATATTGCGATAATATGAACAGAAACTAAGTTTGTTTAATAAATTTACTCGATGCGTCAGCAAATGCGCGTGGATTTTAAGAATTTCTTGAACATCTTCTTCGCACAAATAGTACTCAACGTCGTGTTTTTTTAAAACCAGGAACTTGGTATCATCATAAACTAGTTGCATGATGGTACAATAATCGCCACAGTGAAACGTTATAGGGGTGTTATCATCGTCTTCATCGGGATACGTAGGCGACATCTCATGAAAAAAATCTTCCATCCTTTTCTCCAAAATACTGATGAGGGTACCCCATTCAAAATCGTCAAAAGATATTTTAGTAGGCCCAAAATGTTTAGCCAAAATGATTGCCGGAGAAAACGTCCGAGCAGGACTAAGGCCACATCGAACTTCATATTCTGACAACATATATGTCGTTAGCAGTAAGTAATGCACTTCACGTTTGGCAGCATCTTCGTAGGATTGAACAATTGTTTCTATGGAAGGTGCCCCCGGCAATACGAATTCGGACATTTCAAAGTCACTACTCACGCTATCATCACTACTCGACGTCATACTAAAATGATTACTGTCTTGACTGCTGCACATGATGACTGACATCCACCTGCCAATGACGCGAATTTTATAATTCGTTTTAAATTTTTTTTTTTATTTTTTTTAATTATAAAAGTGGAACAGAATGAAATTATAAAAATAATGATGTCAGGAATGAGGAATATGTAAAGTTATTATTTTTTATATCTCTACGCAAACGGTTCTAAATCTAATTATTCTATACTGTAATGACCCCATGGTAGCGTGTTAAATGATCCCGAAATTAAATATCTTTTATCATCCTCAGGGCTTAAAGCAATTTTCGATTGTTCTATGCTAAATACGTCATGTTTATAGGATCGAATTGTGCACTGTGTAATATTTTTATGTTTAAATGTTTTAAGACAATCTACGTAATCTTCAAATGTCAATTTATTTTTGACATTATATTTTACCCCCTTAGACTTTTTAGTGACGTTTTTATCTCCCTGAATTTTAAACGCGTACATTTTTGATCGTAACCCAACAAAATGCGTAATGATTTTGCCGTTGGCTTCATCTTTCATAAGACCCGGTATTTTTTTGTTAAGTAACGGGATATTGTATATGTTATTTCCACTATAATCGGAGGTATCAAATTTTTCGATATACCTACCGATTATGTCTTTGTAAACATTGATATTCATTATTTTGTAGAAGAAACTATCGGTGTCGGTGTAGTTTATGATACAATTGTTCATTCCTAGGGTGGGGAGCATAAAATTATAGTGAAAATCATACATACACGTTTTTGAAATATCGAGAATGGACATTCCAATATATAGGGGTTTATCGAAAAGTAATTCAGACTTTTTTAGTTCGATAGCCATTAGATTTTCATCAAAAATTGATCTATTGTGAAATCTCGCGCTAGAAATTAAATTTTTTGCCCCGTAACGACCCTCGTATGAACTTACTAACTTTACTACCCTATGTAAGCGTTTATTTTCCATTGTTTTGCCAAACACCGCGTTGTTCGCGAGTTTAAACTGATTCTTTGCAAATGAACTGGTAGCTGTAGTCCTTAAACGAGTGTTTAGCTCGATATAGGGCTTCAACCATGCAGATTGTTTAAATTTTAAAACGCGATGTATCTTTTTAAGTATTAAACCATGCGCCAAAGCCTGTTTTAAATTTCGGTAATGTATAACATATTTTTCTTTATTATGTAGTGTAGTCATTAATTTCGGTAATTTTGATCCGGGTGGTACGCGGTGTTCAGCACAAAAGGGAAAGTCCCTATGCAAATCGTGCAACTCTTTAGGATATTCTAAATCAACCTGCAGGATGTATCCTTCTTCTGCATCGTCAGGTATCTGAGAGATATCAATATTTGTTTCCACCCATTGAAAGTCATCGTATGGCAGAGGTTGAGACATAGCCCACCCATACAGATTATTAACATCAAGGTAAAATAGATAACTTGTCGGCTTGGTGGAATCGTATGTTTACATATACTCATTGTTTGCCTCCGTATATCGATTACTGCAAACCGATATTCCTCCTCTAATACCAGCTTCAATGAACAATATCATATCCACATCCTTTATAAGTTTGAGTTTACATTTAGTATACTTTAACATGCAGTCCCACGTATACCCAGGCATAGTATAATACCATGCAGGATCTAAATCATAAACTTTCAAAGCAGTCTCTCTAAAATTTTCCATAACGTCTGCCAAAAGAAGGATATCTGTGCGAAGGTATAAGTCGCTATATTCCCCCAAGTTTTTAATCCCGAACGATTGCCAAACGTTTTGCGCATGACCATACTTCTCTTCGCTAATATGCTCGTCATTTAGTTTATTGTAAAATTGTTTTTTAGATGGTAGTTGAATGTCATTTAATTTATCCAAGTTGTTTATATAATCATAGGGGAAAACACCTTTTTTTGTTATTAATTTAAAATTTTCTTCATTTAAATAGCTGAATTCTTTTTTTAAATTTTGCAAGTTTTCGACTTTTAGAGTGCTCACCAATTCGTCAAGACTGGCCCCCATAAATCTACAAGAATCTATAAATCTAAATTTGATGTTAGTCTCCGAGTCGTATTGAGTAAATGATATATATTTTTCCATATTAACAGGAAGTACACTCACTTGTCCACGCTTGGCAATGTCTTTTATAATGAAATGACTATCGTAGCCCGAAAGATTGTGAAATGCAATTGGCACAATAAATAATTTTTTAAATTGTAAATTGCATACTTGATGTGCCCAACCCCGAAAAGCTGCCGTAAAGTGATCATGATCACGAACAATAATATCTTTAATACTAAAAGGCTTTTCACATATGTGACATACCTTGGCATTAATGACATCATGCTTTTCCACCATTGGGATTATATTTTTGATTTTTGATTGAATAAAACTGGCTAAATTTGACAATTGGTCGGCGAACCATTGCATGCAATCATCTCCCCGATAGCTATTGAAATAGGAAAGACTATCATCGTAAGAACATTTAAAATAGTAACCTGCATTAAAAGCCCGATGCTTTTGATATTTGACAGTTTTTTCGGAAACCTTATCATTACAATCTACCAACTGCGATTCAAAGTCTGCATAAATTAAAAAAGGACACTTTTGTTTATAAACGAAATTTCTAAACTCTACATAATCATATTTAGGAAATGAAATTTTACAGTCATTAACATTTTGACAAACCTTTTCGTGTTCGTTTAATTTATCACAGCTTGAAAAATAATTTAAACATCTGTCGCACAAGAATTTTTTATCATGACATTTATTAAGTTGACTTGAAATTAATCTAGACAAATGTTTTATCCAAACATAATGATATTTGATTTCAACATTTTCATTGTCGATGGGTGGCGCTTCATAATCATTTAATTTCCGAAAATACTGATCTTGTATTAGTAACAAATTGACGTGACGTTTCATTTTATTTTTGGTTAAAACGCAGGTATAACCATGTAAAATGATCTCTTCTCTGTTTCGATCAATTCTAAAGCATAGATGTTAACTGAAATTTCGTTTAGTTTCTCGAACTTTGAAATTTGATTTAATTTAATTGGAATTTCCAACCCCTTTATATTTAGAACGGTGTCATAATGCGGATACTTACTTAATCGTTGTGGATCTTTTGTGACTGGATATAAAGCGCTTACGATGCTCCAAAAGAAACATGCTTGGTCTGCATTTTGAACGTTTACGCAAGCATGTTTCTTTAAAATTTGATCTGGTAATTTAATGAAAGATGAACCGTTGCCGACCTCATATTTATTTATAGCTACTTCTAATAAAACGATTTTACTAAGTGCCCAACCACTATTTTTTTCAGAAAATTCTGATAATTTATTTAAGATAACATCGACTACATTATCATTAAACCACTGTGCTAAATCCGATCCTGCATCTACAACAGCATTTGGAGTAATGAAAAACTTTCGATCTAATAATTCGTCACTTGATTGCTGCTTTATAAAATCCCCCCAAAAGGTTGTAAAAAATCTTTAATTTCTTTATGTTGTAAATTTATTATAACTCCCGTTCTAATTCTACTGTCGAAAATAGCAATCACATCTTCCCACTTAACTCTACTACCTCGTTTTAACCCTAAACCTACCTTGTTGGACATCGCTTTAATTAAACATCTCATCCGTTTTAATTCAGCGATTTTCGTATGAATTTTACGTTTTTCTCCAACAGAAAATTTAATTTTTTTAAAAGCTAGCGCACATTTTCTAATATGTTTAGCAATTAATTTTAAAGAGACATTAGCAAGATCATCGGAATAATTTTGATGTAACTTTTTAATAGTTTCGGTAACTTTGGACGACATTATAAACCACTTTTATAATTAAAAAAGAAAAAAAAATTTGCTTACTAATTTTCTATGGATGATTCGGATTAAATTTCTTTAATTTCAAATGCCGCAGCCAAATGGAGACGACCACAATCGTAAGATCCTCGGTATGATAAGCTGTATTTCCCTTTCTCGAAATGGCTAATATACGGCTCATAAGTAGCAGTAGTAGGAAGGTGACTTTATCACCCAAGTCAAGAAGAACGCTTGTACCATATGTTGTTTTGGTTATTTTCACAGTATAAATTGCTTGAGGAACTCCTATTGGTAGCTCCTGCAGCTTTACTACAGGTTTCCGTGCTGTAATGAAGGAAACTTCGTTTAAATTTTCCAAATTCATCTAATAAAATTTTTACAAATAAGAATATTTTGTGAGACAAAACACAACAATAATTGAAACTTACTTTTTTCTTCTTGTAGCACTTGAACGCACAAATCTATCACCGTTTAATGTAAATAGTGAAATGGTACTAAACCGTATGGCTTTCTCCTTTTTATATCTTTAATTTTGATACATAATGCTTATTTTATAACAAAGAAAATTACGAGTGTGACATTTTTTTAGATAAGCAATTTCTGGAAGCTTCTAGAACTACTGAGTCGCAAAAATGGTTCAAATAGAAGTCAGCGGAAATGACGCATGTAACTCACATTAAATCAACATATTTTCATTCATTTTTATTATCTGGTAGTTCAAGGTTATTTTTAACATAATGATGTCACAAATATATATTTTTATATCCAATCTTGCACGATAAAATTAATATGCGAGTTATCTGAATGGTATAGCTAACTGTTTAGTAAGTCAAAGGATTAAGGTTCGAATCACCGAAAAATCAAGTTTTTTTTCAACGCTTACGTCACACCACTTTTCAACGTGCTTACGTAACCCTCTTAATCGAGTCGATGGGGACAATACCGTATGTAAACAATGATTTTATATGTCAACAATGGCAACATGCCGTATGTAAACAATGGCAACAATGTCACATGTCAACAATGTCACGTGTCAACAATGTCATATGTCAACAATGTCATATGTCAACAATGCCATATGTCAACAATGTCATTTCCCCACTCCTTCACCTGTCACTTCCCCCACTTCACCCCCCACTCCTCCCCCACTTCACCCCCACTCCTCACCACCCCACTTCCCCCACTCCTTTGCGCTTGAATTCCTGTTGTTTAACTACTTAGCTCGGAGCTGTAGCCAGGGTTTGGGCTTGAAAGATGGTGGGCAGTTTTCTCGTAATATTGAGCAACGGACATTTGCGGCTCAGTATGTAGCTGGGAAGTTGAACAAGGTGGATACTGGTTGTAGATCGGTTGGGTCTGCTGCTGACACTTCCGCTGCCTAATGCTCTTGACGATTTTCAAAACCTCCATTTGAAAATCAAGTGTGTCCGATTCGTTGAAATCTTCCAGAGAAGGCAGTAATCCTTTAAAAAAAGATAGGTGCCGATTTGGTGGTTCTCTTAACGCTGACATCATTTCCAACTCCAGAGAATCTAATTTTCGTCTCTTTGCAGCAGGTTTTTTGAATGGTGATTTAGGTTTTGCGGCTGCTGGACCACTCGAGGTACGTGGAACTGGTTCCACAGGGTCTTCTTCCGTCCCAACCATGACATCCTCATCATTGTCTATATTTTGTGAAAGAGTATCTTCAGTGTCTCTTTCCTGAAAATTTTTGTCAAGGAAATGCAATTGGGATGAGTAAACGTACGTTTTTAGTTTTGACACCCCAGAACCCGATTTCTTAGTAGACTTAGTTTTTACTATCGATTTTCTTTAAGAGTCTCTCACTTGCGTCCACTTTTTTAGAACCTGCTTACCTGCAAAAAAAGTATTGAATTAACTAAATAATCGAAAAAAATTTAATTCACTATTCAAAGTTTAGATAGAATATTTTAAAATTCTATTTATATTTTTTTAATTATACTTATATTGTATTTATTGATTAATTAATGTCGAAAAAAAAAACTAAGGCATAAAAATGTTGAATAAGAAAATAAAAAAATTGAAATATAAAAATACATACATACACATATAGCTTTTTAATACCAACATATGATAAATAAAATATATGTATATTTACATATAAGTTTAATACGTATTCTTAATACATTTTTCATTAAGTAGTAACCTAATTTTTTGTGAACATTATTAAATAATATAAATACATTTGGGTTTTATCAATTTTAAAATAAATTATTATTTAATTTTAGTAACAAAAATCATTTATTTTAATTTCAATTTTTTTAATTTTAGATTTTTTTAAATCTATTTTAGGTACTTGGCTAGTGGTTGCTCTTTCATGGATTTGCATTATACTTTTCTCCTCGGGGTTTCAACTATCAGCAAGATAATTAGAGAGGTTTGCTGTGCTATCTGGTCAGTGCTACGATTAGAATGCATTCCAGAGCCAGATAAAGACAAATGGAAATCAATTGCCGAGAAATTCGAAACTCGCGCCAACTTTCCAAATTGTATTGGTGCAGTTGACGGTAAACACGTCAGAATAGTCCATCCCTTCAATTCCATGCATATCAATTATAAAGGATATTCATCTATAGTTCTGATGGCTGTAGCCGATGCAGATTACCGATTTGTTTACGCAAATGTTGGAGCGTATGGAAAGCACTGCGATTTTAACGTTTTTCAAAAATGTGAACTGTGGAGATCTATTGTTAGCGGCACCATGGATTTACCTGAAGACAAGTGCCTTCCAGGCTCGCTAGACCAAAAAATTCCTCATTATCTCGTAGGAGATGCGGCTTTTTGTTTGCATAAGCATTTTCTAAAACCGTACGGTGGACATAGTTTAACAATCAAGAAGAGGATATTCAACTATCGCTTATCTAGAGCACGCAGGTACGTGGAGTGTACATTTGGAATACTAAGCAACAAATGGAGAATCTTCCATCGTGCAATCAACTTGGATCCAGACTTTACTACGGATATAGTGAAAGCTTGTATAGCCTTGCACAATTTCGTACGCGACCGAGACGGCTTTGAAACAGAAGATATGCTGGCCATTGCAGGACTTGAAAGTGACCCAGGAAATCCCCCAGGGGAAATAAGAAGAAATCCAACAGCCTCAGCCAAATTTGTAAGAGATGTACTCAGTAATTACTTCATGACTGAGAATGGTTCAGTCCCTTGGCAGTTTTCAAAAATCTGAATATGTTTAATTATGTTTTAATTTAAATATAATAATTTAAAAGATAATATTGTGTTTATTCATTTCACTATCAATATCTACTATTATTTTTCGTATAAATAGGATATATAATTCCGTGTTAATAACCTATTAAATATTTTTAAGATATTAGTTATAAGGGCTACTCATAATATAATGTTTTTATTCTTCATAAAATAATTAAAGGCCGGATTCATATGCAAAAAAAGTTGTCGAAATTTCTTCTTTGCTCTACGAATTTCCCTTTAACTAGAAAAAAAAGAAGCCAAGAAGAAAAGTGAAAGGGAGAATAATAGTTTACATTGAATTTTCCAGCGTAAACATTTCGCCGAAAATCAGTAGCCTCCTCATAATACATTTTCTTAAAATTAATCTGCTGTTAAAAATATTGCGTTCATTTTTGTTCATTTACTTTTTTTCGGTGGAAAATCACGTATAATTATGAATATTATGAAAAAACAATACGTTCAAATATGCAAAAATATGCAACATAAAACTGGAAAGAACTTTCCAAATGAAAGAATTCGTAAATATATCTAATAATTTGGATTCTAGGAGTTAGCGAAAAGAATATGAATTTGCATACAAATCCGGTCCTTAGTTATTATGTACTTATACATGGTGGAACCGCATAAGTGACAAACAAAAATTGGGTTTAATATCGCAAGAACGAGTATCCTATCACTATTTATTAAAAAGTTATGATATTTTGAGAAAATAAAATATTCTATACTTGCGTACCGATATCATTTTTTCTGTGGTCGTCAAAATCCTCGTAGCCATCTACGATTTCTGCACATACAGCTTTCCACGCTTCCATCGTTTTAAATTTGTCCTTGTATTTTTCACTTGACTTCTCCCACAGCACTTCACGTGGTTGAACTGAAGAAATCAGCCGATCTATATCAATTTCAAGTGGATCACACATTGTATTCGATGAACAAAATTTAAAATGAACTTGACTTCTTGCTCAAAACGTGACCGAACCGAAACTAAACCGTATACGTGTGAACAGCCCATTGCCTTTGTGAACCTAGGACCCGAAAAGAAACCGAATAGAAACCGAATGAAACCGATTCGTGTCGTGGGGGCTTTCGGTTCTATCAGGTTTCTATTAGTGACCGAATCACCGTTTCACACTTATTCGGTCGCTACTGAAAACGAACCGAATACAGACCGAACCGAATGAAACCGTATAAGTGTGAAACGAGCCTAACAAACACTATCCCGCAAACAAATAAGAGCGGGAGTACACCGTCGGAGGCGGGAATAAACTTGTCGTAACATGTCTCGTTGCGCCGTCAAAACATTTTTAAATTAATAATTAGAGCCGAGACGAATGAGTCCGGATAATCGGATGTTCGGATAATCGGGATTGTACTGTACTATTAATAAGGAATTTATTCATTCACATTATAAAATGTGCGATAAATACAATCAAAATTACAGCTAAAAGAAAATAAGATAATACAATTACTTTGTTCTAATTTAATGCTAAGAAATTACTAAGGTGGCTTTGAAATACAAAAAATGAACACAAAACATTACAACAATTGTTCGAAATGCTGTCCATTAACGTCAATGCACTTCTGAACTCGCATAGCTGTTTCTTGAAGAACGTTCGCTAATTGCTGGGCCGTTATACTATTAATTGCGCGTCTTACTCGCAACCCCAGGTCTTCACGGGTTGTAACGGCGGTTGCATAGACAATGTTTTTTAAATGGCCCCAAACAAAGAAATCAAGAGGTGTCAAATCAGGTGACCTTGGAGGCCATCGCACAGGACCATTTGTCGAAATTACGTTTTCTTGGAATGCCTGTTGAAGGTAATCAGTTACTATTCTTGAATTATGGGGAGGAGCTCCATCTTGTTGGAAATACATTCCCTGTCGTAGATGGACAGGTAATTCAGTTAACCTGTCCTCAATTTCATTTTGCAGAAATACTAAGTATCTATCTCCAGTCAAGCGTCCTTCAAATATTATTGGACCAATGATTCTACTACCGAGTATTCCAAGCCAAACATTAAAACCGAACCGCACTTGAAAGTTACCCTCCCTCAGTAAATTTTGATTCTCTTGTGACCAATACCTTGTATTTTGTCGGTTAAATAATCCCATATTTGTAAACCTAGACTCATCCGAAAATAAAATTCTTCCCATAAAAGCATTGTTTGGCTGTACATTATTCTGTGAGATCCAATTGCAATATTCCATCCTACGTTTATAATCATTTTCGTACAGGTGCTGGTGCAATTGATATTTGAAAGATTTATACTTATGTTTGTGCAAGATTCGGCTTACCGTTTGGTGACTAATTTTCAATTCAAACCCAATTTGCCTTAAAGAAACAGTCTTATCATTATCAACTTCTATTCGAGCTAAAACATTAATTTCCGTTCCTTCGTCAATGATAACGTTTTCTTCGGGATCATGGTTAGGCTCTCTTCGGAATTGATTTTCAAGACGATTAAAATAATTTCTCGCTGGACATTGTCTATCAGGATATCGGTTGGCATAAAGGTTTCTAGCCGCAACGGCATTTTTTCTGCATTCCCCATAAATAATTACCATGTCCATTTTTTCATCCCTTGTATAAATGTGGGGCATTTTGAATAAAAATAACAACAAATGTAAAACTTTTCCAATACACAATAAAAACACCGATAAACCAATACCTATTTATTTGACAATCTGAATGAATAATTTCATTGTTTTCAAAGCCTCCTTAGTAACAGGCAACAGGCATTCGAAGCTATGCGAGTTCAGAAGTGCATTGACGTTAATGGACAGCATTTCGAACAATTGTTGTAGTTTTGTTTTCATTTTTTGTATTTCAAAGCCACCTTAGTAATTTCTTGGCATTAAATTAGAACAAAGTAATTGTATTATCTTATTTTCTTTTAGCTATAATTTTGATTGTATTTATCGCACATTTTATTAGCAGGTATGAATAAATTCCTTATTGATCGTACTAATAAATGGTACCACGGTACCAATATGGTTCCATTTGAAAAAATTGAGTTTTACCCAAAAATAGATTACGATGAACTTTATTTGCTCATAAAAAACGCAATTTAGTATTTTTGACGGGATTTCGATTTTTCTAGCATTAGACGGGTAAATTGGAATAAATCGGAACCATCATGGCACACTTAAATGAAAAACTAAAAATTGAATTATCAAAAATATTGACGTTTAAAATGTCACTTATGTGGTATCATTGGATTCAGAAAATTATGTAGATTTTAGAAATGTATACAGGGTGTTCTATTTAAAAATCGAAAGTTGGTATCTCATCCGGCGAAATCGGAAGTGAAAAAAAATCATTTGTAAATCAAAAAGTGCTGCTTATTATTTATATGGGATATCCCAAATATCAATCAATTACCTTCAACATTAAAGGAGATACAGTGGGTGTACCATGATCCTGTTACACACGGTATATTGTTCTCCTCACAAGCTTCAATGGCAGTAGGTGAAAAATGAGAGGCTAAATTGTCCCCAATAACAAGTTTTTTTCCAGGATTCTCAATGTCTTTAATTTTGGGAGGCAAAATTTGGGATAAAACCATTTTTCAAACTGGTCCATAGTGAACCAGCCACTGGGTGTGTTGCTGTAGACCGTTCCAGGAGGACCTCTTTTTGTCGAACCTTCGTATAAATTTCCCGATTTGTACACCACCATAGGGGGCAATAAATCTCCTGCAGCGTTTTGGCACACCATGATACTGATGGAGGCTCTCTCTCCACGCGTTTGGTTCCTCTTGGAACGATGACATTTTTGGCTCCAGGGTCATCTTGGACATTGGTTTCATCGTAATTGAAAACCAAAGAAGGATCAAGATCTTGTAAAACATCTTTAATGTTGTCGAAGAATTCGACGAGTTGATTTGGTCCTACCGCCGCACGTGTTCGTTTTATATTTGCAGCCAAACGGACATTTAACTTGTTTCGGATGATAAAGTTTTCGAGGTAATCATGTCCAGGAACATTGTCATGAAACTCTTTAACATTACGACCCTTTTTTTGTAAGTATTTTTGGATCAATTTGTGAATATCAACTTCGGTAAACGGAAATCCTCAATTGCTTATTGTCACTAAGGTTTTTGTCAGTAACTGCTCCTCTGCAGGTGTAAATGCGGTTGGCTGACCTGGAGGACGCGTATGCTCGCCCTTTAACTTGTTTTGAAGGGTCCCGCGTGAAATTTTAAAGCGCCTACTTGCCGCCGCCTAATCCATGCCGTCCCTAATGGCAGCCAAAGCCCTTTTAAGGTCAGCTTCAGTGAAGTTCTTGTAGATATGCGACCCCAACTTTTTATAGTTTCTAGGCATTGCTTGTCAATTTATGCCTGTAACAAAGAAAATCTTTGAAAAAGCAAACAAAAAATATATATAAAGAAACAAAAAAAAACATTTGAAATATCAATAACCTAACTGCCAAAGTAGGCCGAAGGTGCCAAAGTACGTATTTTTCCAGGTAGCACATAAAAATTGTGAAAACATTTTCTTTGGCAATTTATGTCCCACATGTTGTCGTTGCCAAGAGATTAATTTTTCATCCCATTTTAACTTAACCCTTGTATGCCAAAGCTCTTAAGATCAACCTAAATGCCGGTACGGAGTCCCTCAGAGACCCCAATCAAATATATGATTTTTTGTAAAAATGTTTATGTATTTTTATGAAAAATTCACACTAAAGTATTTCTAATACAGTTTATTTCAATACAAATGTATATAAACATATAAACTTTATTCTAGTAAACACACTAATGAACTTCCAAAAAAATCCTTCTACATGAAAAAAACCATTTAGAAAAATAGGGATACTCAGTTAGTAAATAGGAGGAATATTCAGTTTGACAAACAGGTTGTACATACAATTGTTTGTTCTTTTTTTCTGTGATCTTCACACACAAATTTGCGACAGAGGGCACACGTTGTATTTACTTTCTTGTCGAAGCTTCGAGGGCACTTATAGCATCTAGCCCGTTTTATAGATGGAGGAACTGGTTGACGATCATGTGAATCTTCTACTATTATTCCGCAATCTCGTAGAGCCGATATTACACCGCTTTTATGATATTTATGTCGGGACCTCTTCTCCATATGGCTCCGAGCAAGATCTTCTCCTAATTGCAAAAGAAACAATCGTCTTCGTGACAAAATATTTTTTTTCAGTCGGGATTTTTTCAATGTGTAAAATGAAAGCATTGGAGGCGCAAATGTCTACCATGTTCATAAATAGTCTGTATGGCCATCGATTTGTTTTTCTGCTGCACGAATACTCTCTAATAAGCTTATCCGCATTGTCAACACCACCTTTACTAGCATTGTAATCTAAAATCATACATGGTTTGTTTCGGTTGTCTGGACAAACTTTATCATCATCGTGTTGGCTTGATAGTACATGTACCACTCTATTTTTCTTGGGAATGTAGGAGACCATCGTTAGGTTATTAGAAAATGCAAACATAGATGACTCTATTGGTCTGGATGTTAGATTTAGCTGAGTTGGTGTGTCGGGCTTATTTTTGCGAACTGTCCCAAGTAATGTGAGTTTCTTTGACAATAAGTAATTTGCCAACGAAACACTTGTAAAAAAGTTATCTGCTGTTATTCCTCGCCAACTGTCGTGGTACGGTTGCACCAGATCTGACACAACACGAAAACTTTGATTCTTCTCTGGTATTCCTCCTCGGGGTTTTCCAGTGTACACCTGAAGGTTGCATAAGTATGACGTTCTTACGTCAGCGGCTGCCCAAATTTTTATTCCATATCGTCCAGGTTTAGATTTGATATACTGTCTAAAGGGGCCTTTTCCCCGGAAACACACCAACTGCTCATCAACCGTGATCTGTTCGTATGGTTCAAAGGACATTTTACAATTATCAACAAACATGTCCCAAATATTGCTTATTGCCGCTAACTTGTCATGTTCCTTTCGCTCTGCTCTGGTTACCTTGTCGTCAAATCTCAAAAATATTGATATTTGCTCAAACCTGTCCCGCGGCAACGCAGCTGTGAAGAATGACCGGCGAATTGATGTATTAGTAGACCACATTTCTCTGGTAGACTCCTTTCTACATCTTAGTGCACCCGCTTTTAGAAGTACCCCTAAAAAGCTATCAAGCTCATCTTTTTCAAGAACTGACCATTGTTTTTTTTGTTAGGATTTTTGGTATTCCACTGATCAAAATATCTAATAGCTTCTTCATTAGTATGACGACAAATTATTTCTTTCATTTCCGTTGTCAAAAATAGGTTGAAAATATCTAATATCGTATTGGAATTTTTACTATAGTCTGTGATACCTGGGCGTGCATTTACAATGTTTCTTTGGCGTCTTCTAGTTGTCACAAAAGGATGCTTATTCCATTGCAAACCCGATTTGGCCGTATATATTGGACCACTGCACTCCTCTTGAGGTTCCGTAAATTCTTCGTCCGACTCTACTTCACTTTCTACTTCTAGCACATCCTCAGTTTCTGATACAACTTCTGTCATCAGATCTTGAGCCTCCCCATCGTCCAACCAGTCCGACCCTGCATCGCTTTCACAATCAGTGTCGGCGTCCAAATCTATGTTGTCCATTAAGGCTGGATCCACACTATAAGGTCGATCACGGTTCGTTCACGGTCCGATCTCGGTCTGGTAAAACCCAATCATATTCACATTAGACAATCTGACTCAGTTCACGATTCAGTCTTGAACCGTCAATAATCGAAGTCGGATGTATTTGGCTCATAATTAAAAATAAAATAAACATTAAAGTATTTAATTAGCTGTTATTTCTTTAATTCTTGACGAAGAAGATAATGTTATCAACGCAAGAAGAAAACATGAAACAAGGAGAATACTACACTCTCTATCGTCATTTAATTAATGATGAAGAAAATTTTTTACAATACTGTCGAATGGATTGGAGTACGTTTGAAATGATTTTAAAGAAAATCACCCCAAAAATAGTAAAAAAAAACACAAAATTTCGTGAAGCGATTTCTCCACGAGAAAAATTAATTGTATGTTTAAGGTAAGTATTATTATTGCAATTAAACATACATCAAAGTTATTAATTATTCATTGTTATTATAAAGTAATCAAAGTATTTATTTGCATTTGTAAAGGTTAAATTCGTAATATTAATTTCACTCAATCTTTCTTTTTTATATATTTTTTTGTTCACGGTTCTTCACGCTCCTGATGTTGTCGCATTCTCGATGGATATTGTACTTGCAAGTTATTTTCAGTAAGCATTGATACAGGTACATTTGATGCAGTAGAACTTTGCAATCCTGATGAGCTATCGTAGTATATGGCAGGTGGTATTGGTGGAATTACATTTCTGTTAGCAAAGTTATAAGATTGTACATTGGCTGGCTGTTGTTGTATATAAATATGTTGTGATGATGGTGTTGGGCAATCATGTGATGAACCATGAGCACTGGATTGACTAATGTCCAAATAAGAAGATGTTGATGATGAATCTGACGATGGACCAGGTGATATTTGGCTGTGATGAGTAGGTGCTGGTGGTAAAAATATTGGAGCAGGTACTAAATATTTTTCCTCTATTTTATTTATAAGTGAAAATACTTCAGTTTTTGCTACATGCTGGTGAAATGGAGAAAATTTTTTCACAGTTGTAGCCATTAATGAGAAAAACTGATCGATTGAATCCACTGGATGTTCTGATTTTTTATTTTCTAAAATATACTTCATCAAGGTTGATGATGCGCTCTCCGGATTGACATTAGTTCGCTTCATTTTCTTTCTTTGGGTTGTTGGGATGAACTGAATGGTTACAATCATTGGCGGATATAATTTCTTCGTTATCATTGCTCTGTCTCAGTGAAGTCGCCTGCACAACTACCGTCTCGTTATTTACGGAGCCATTATTTTCGTTGCCCGTTTCTTCATCTACAATCGACGATATTCGTGGTCTATCAACAGTAAGATGATCATTGAGAAATTGCATTTGATCACAGTATCGCCATTTAGTAGTTTTCGTAGCGGCTTGGCCACTTTTTGTTCTCAATTTTGCAAAATACTTTCTATACTGAGCTCGTAGTAATTCCCATCGCATTTTTACTTCTGTAATGAAATATGTTGAATTAATTGAAAATTTACAAAGTCATAATACATTATGAAAAATGTCAAAATTTTACAAAATTAAAGCAAAAATTATTATTAGTATTGTATTTTTTTTTTTTAGATTTTTGGCTACCGGCGATTCTTATAAAACAATTGCTTTTAGCTACCGCCTAGGACATTCGACAGTACAAAGTATTGTTATCGAAGTATGTACGGCAATTAATGAAACTTTAATGGCAGAATTTATTCCAACGCCCTCTCGAGAAAAGTGGTTACAAATAGCTAATGACATGTGGACGATGTGGAATTTTCCTAATTGCTTAGGAGTTCTAGATGGAAAACATGTCGTAATAAATGCTCCATCCGATAGTGGATCTTTATATTTCAATTACAAGAAAACATTTTCCATAGTACTGTTAGCATTATTAGATTCTAATTACAAATTCATAGTCGTAGACATTGGGTCTTATGGGAAAAATAGCGATGGAGGTATTTTGGCCAATTCAGCATTTGGAAAAGGATTGGAAAATGGAACAGTGAATATTCCTGAAAGCTTTCCACTTCCAGGAACGAACATCTTGGCCCCATATGTAATATTGGGAGATGAAGCTTTTCCTTTAAAAACATATATGATGCGGCCTTACCCAAGATCAAGTGTTGACGACGATGAAAAAAGAATATTCAATTACCGGTTATGTCGAGGAAGACGACTAGTTGAATCTGCATTCGGCATTTTGTCACAAACTTTCAGAGTATATTGCAGAAGACTTATAGCTGAGCCTCAAAATGCAACCTCAATGATATTAACAACATGTATTTTGCATAATATTATAAGAAATACCAGAGTTATAAATATAGAAGGTAATGAAGACAGTGCTAATAATACAAATAACAATATGCAGAATTTAAGAAGACAAGGTGGAAATGCACAGAGGCAGCATTTGAAACGAGGGAAATTTTCAAGGATTTTTTCAAATCAATTATTTATGCATAAATTACCTTTTTCAAAAGTCCACACTGGTTTAGACATCGTGAGTATTAGACGTGAGTATAGAATTAACTTCAATAATGAATTTTTGCAATTATTCAATAGGAATTAAATAAAAATTTTCAAATGTACATTTGATGCATTTGCGCTCCAACGAGTAATGGCTGACTGAACCGGGAACAAAAGAGCATCCATACTACCGATACATGTCGTGACAAGTTCGGTCTCGCTCAAACAAAATTTCTTCAAGACTGATCGCGACTGGAATGAGATTCGACCGGGACTTGACTGTTACGGATAGTATGAATACACACATTGTTTTTCATTTAATAATATTTTACCAGACCGAGATCGGACCGCGAACGAACCGTGATCGACCTTATAGTGTGGATCCAGCCTAATTCTTCCTGCTCTTTTTGTGTAAGTGGCCTGGTTCGATCCCTGCGGTTCATTTTGACTGAAAACTATAAAAAATATGTATTTACTAACGCAATTTTTTTAAATCGCCTAATGCCAAATCGGGGTCCTAGTGGGACCCCACATACTTACATCGCTTGTAACTTAACACTACCGCTGCAATAGGCTGTAGCATACTAAAAGGATACACACGACGTGTTTACCGACACATACCTAGAAGCGCTGTTGCCAATATGTTCAAATAATAGAAATATTTGTGAAAATTCTTACTTGGAGTCCCAGCGGGACCCCGCTTAGGCATATGAGTGTTAAATGGACGAAAAACCGAAAGATCCAAAGGTTGTAACAAATGGCTGCTATGCGGTGGTAGTTTTAATTTTGTAATATTATTTTGCATTGCTGCTTCAAGTAGTTCCAAGCTTATATTGGTTAAATGACCATTGTCATATTAGCGTTATCTGAAGAGGAGTTGCAGGCGATGGTTAATGTTATGCATGATTCCCTGAAAATCAAAGGGATGAAAATAAATGTGAGCAAAATGAAAGTAATGGTTTTTGAAAGAGAAGAAAGCATGACAAACTGTGGGGTTTCGATTGAGGGAGAAAGAGAGGGAGAAAGTTAATGAATTTGTGTACTTGGGTTCAAAATTTACTAGAGATGGAAAGTATGACAGTGACATTGAGCGAAGGGTGTTGGCAGGAAAACAAATAAATGGGGCACTGCATAGCTTTATGAATAGCCAGAAAGTGTCAAAAAAGGCACGTCTGGCGGTGCATAGAGGTGTGTTGGTTCCTACACTTATGTATGGTAGTGAATGTTGGGTTTGGCATAAGAAGCATGAAAATAGGATTAATGCTGCGGAGATGAGTAGTCTGAGAAGTATAGCCGGAGTGACTCGGTTGGATAAAGTTAAGAATAGTGAGATAAGAAAACGCTGTGGTGTAAAAGAAGACAGAACAGACAGAAATGTTTTGTTTTTCTTTCCTGAGGATTTTATTGTTCTCGAAGATGGTTTATTTACCTTATCAACAACTTTTGACTTCCTGTGGTCAATGCTTAGACTCGCATCCAAGTTCCATATTCTGTAAGGTTTATCGAAAAGCTGCAATTCTGTCATAGTTCTTTCTAATAAGGCAAAATATGCGTAAATTATGAATGGGTCGAAGACTTTCTTACGTGAATATTCTACATTTTGTGGAATTTTAAGGCTTATATTATGACGTTTCTTGAAATTGAGAATTCAGTCCTTACCTGGGACTCCGTCTTTAAAACTTGTCTTAATTTTGTTATCTGCTACAAATTTTCCAACTACTTCAAAGACTTATTTACTAGACAAGCTAAAGCCCCGCTTTTCCAAGGTTTTTAGGCCGTTGGCGTTTAATTCTTCGGAAATAGGAATATCTTTATCGTCTTTTTTTTACCCCTGATACCTTTAGCTCGACTGTTGTATTGTTTGTAAGCTCCATATATAGTTTTTTGTCCTGTAACTACATCATTTATCGCCAGATTTAATGCATCCTTTGTATATTTAACATCTACTGCAGTTCGTTTTTTAGTATGTTCGTACCATAATGTATCTGAAACAACGGGATAAATGTTATATATCACAATTGCC
This sequence comes from Agelastica alni, assembly GCA_950111635.1. Taxonomy (NCBI): domain Eukaryota; kingdom Metazoa; phylum Arthropoda; class Insecta; order Coleoptera; family Chrysomelidae; genus Agelastica; species Agelastica alni. Next base: position 4,582,939 of record OX467716.1, on the reverse strand, counting down.
TCGAGCGTATGTATCACATTTCCCCCAGTAAGCATTTTATGCAAGCCCGAAGACGTGTTAGATAGATGGCAGCAGTATTAATACATTTGCTTTGAGTATATAGACCGTTATCTCAATTACCCCATTATTACATTTACCCCACTTCACCTAATAGAAAAAAATATAACCATGGACCAATTTTTTTTTCGCTAGACACCGACACGTAGGATTGTCCAGAATTTCTTAATCGCTTTGCAAACTTTTTCTTTCAGTTTTATTTATTTCTTAATCTCTGAGACGGCTCTACAACTTTTCTTCTAGAAGTATTAGTAATTTCAGCAAGATTGTCTTCACTCTCATCGAAACTTAAAGATAAAAACTTATTACATTTGAAATAATTCTGATTCTTACTTACCATTTTCACGCCAAAAGACAACTTTCTAAACTTACTTGTGACATTATTACCGATAAAAGTACTTCTAAGTCTATTTTTAAAAATAACTAAAAAGCTGTGGTTTTTGACTTGTCACCATTCTTCCAAATGAGCGATATTTGGTTTTTCCACATTAAAAACCTAGTTTAAATGTGAGATATTAACTTAAACCAGAAAACTGAATTTTTGGAACATATCAACATGTGCCATAACGCCACAGAAATAGCCCTCTTTGCAAATATCTTCTGAGATAGCTCCATTTTTTAAGTTCCTCTTCCCAAGATTGCAATGATAATGGTGATAATCAATGGACGAATATCAGACGGCGGTATATTTAGCTAACAAAATTTGGGAGGGCATTCTTAAATAAATCACTCGAAATCGCAGAATTTGCAAAATTATCGAACAGTTGCTAGTAAAAAACAGTCGATTTTTATGTAATCATAGACAACAATCTTTATCAAATTTATCGATTGTTGTCTATGATTACATAAAAATTGAAAGTTGAGAGGGGTGAACGGGAGTCGGTGCATTATATAGAAACCCAAAAAGAATACGAACCTTTTATTTTTTGAATTGCAAAGTTTATTGATAACGTAAAAATAGTTTTGCTGACCTAATTAGCCACCAAAGAAAATAGTAAAGCCATTTTCATTAACTAGAATATCTCCAAAATGGTTCAACAGAAAGTTTAGTTTGAAATTTTTTTTATTGGGTTAGTTGTTTAATAACAAAATTTAAGAAAATAAACATCAAACCTTTGGGATCCCTTTTCATTTTGCCAGGACGGAAAGATCTGTAAAATTAGACCTTTTGAAAGCCTTTAAAATAATCATAAACCAGATACTCGACTTCATATGGAGACGATTTTTTTGCCTTTCTACAAAAATCGATATATTCAACTGGGTCATGAATAGTTTGGTTTTTTAATTGCTTTTCTATCATTGCATGCATACTGTCGACCTCCATCTGGGTATGCCCGACTTCCAAATATTTTTGAATAATTGTGACATTATTTAACATTGCTATAATAGTGAGTTATTGCAAACTTACAGAATGTATACCGTATGCGTTATACTTTAGCGCTATGTCGATGTAAGGTATGCATGCGTAATATTGTGAGTTATTGCTGTTGTTTTTCTCGGTATCATTTGACATGTTAATGGTGGGGTGTCATGTCAAGTGCCAACACTGTAAAAATATAATATTGGATATAGGCTCAAGTTAATGGTAGTAGAAAAATATTTCTTAACGAAATTATAGAAGAACTTTTAAATGTTTTTGTTGAGAAAGAACATGAAGATGAAGACATAGAGGAAGCCGTATTATTTCACCTTATCAATCATAGAGAAGGTCGACGAAGAAATGTCGATCGCGTCAATTTACAATTTACCCCATAATATAAAATCAAATTTCCGATATGAAAGAGAACACATTCTATTATTAGCAGAAAGTCTTGGGTTACCAGCTGTAATTAGAACAAGAACAAGGAATGCCGTATCAGGTAAACTATTGACCATCTCCTAATAAAAGTAAATACCTATTGCCCCTAATTTTGAGTTACATGAGTTGAAGGATTGTGCAATTTGCTTAGAAGATTAGCTTATCCGAACAGTTTAAAGGCCTACCTAGATCTCTTATTTTGTTTCCATTTTGGTCTTCTGGATAGTGGGTTGGACCCGTTAACCTGCTTTAGTTTTTTGTGTAAATTAAACAAGTCGTGTTTTGTCTCGTAGTCTTCAATCTCCTTACAATTTCTAGTATGCCACTCTGCTTTTTTAGTCTTATTTTGCACCTTATTTCACAGTGCATATCTTCTTGAATGGCGAAATGTATTTGCAATTACTATAAGAGGCTATTAACTCTGACTTAACTAAAGATCATTTTTATTTTCAACAGGACGGTGCTCCTCCGCATTATGCGGCGATTGTTTGTCAGTATTTAGACCAACGTTTTCCACGGCATTGGATTGGGAGAAAAGGCAATATTGAATGGCCTTCACGATCGCCAGATTTATCGCTCCTTGATTTTTTTTGTGGGGACATCTAAAAAGTAAAATCTATAAAACACAACCAGCGTCGTTGGAAGATTTGCGTCAAAGAATCATTGACGAGTGCCGTTGAATTACTCTGGAAATTTTTCGGAATGTGCGTGAACGTTTTGAACAAAATCTTTATTATTGTATGGAAGCGAGCGGTTATCAGTTTAAACATTTAATCAATTAAGTAGTAAGTAAGCAACTAAAATATTTGAAATTTTAACGTGTAATTATATTTAATCTGTGATTTTACTATAATTAAGTTTTATGCTGTGTTTCTTAAATCCATTTATTTATATTTCATGACGGAGATGTTCATATTTTGGTTAATGTGCTGTTAAAATGCATTTTGTATTCTTATTGATGTAGGGGTTACAAAATGTGATTAAGAAAATGGAAATATATTTCCTTTGAGTAATGGCGAGTTTATACAGCAATTAAAATAAGAAATAACATAAAATAAAATAAGGAATGAGTGCAAAAAACATGTGTTTATACAGTTGTTGTTGTTTGCATAACCTCCAAATTGATTTGTTATTTTATTTTAATTCGGTTTTTTTAAATTTCATCGTTTATCTAAAATTATCTGACCACATATCTACCATCCGTTTCCTATTAAAAGATGTTATAATGGATGATGGCATGTTGATAGAGCATGTTGATCGACCTTTCCTCAGTTATATGCAAAAACTGATGGAAAATACAGCCGACCGAAAGAAAATGCTTGGCTCACATAATGGAGAAAACACGTAAGTGCCAAAAAATCAGAGAGTTTAACGTGTTTTAAATTACTTTTTCTGTAGCTGAAGCTTGTGAACACCGATGGAAGCTTTTAAGAAAGAAATATACAGGCCTTAAAAGGGAATTAAAAAATACACCATCGGGTTCCGGAGGTGAATTGGAAATATTTTAAAATGATGGGGTTTTTGGACAAATATATCCAAACAAGAAGGTGAGTGAACTATTTTATTCTAAATAGAAGGATTAACAATATTTCGTTAAATTTTCAGGTCAAACTCGAACTTTGAGAACAAAAACAGGCCAGAAACCACAGAGTGGAATTATGTATCCCAAATAGTTTTAAAGGATGATAAGGAAACTGAAATTTCAGAAGTTGGACAAGAAAGTCAAATAAATGAAATGATTGTAATTGAGAGTGACAGTGATGAAGTTGCAGGAAAGTAGCACACAAAGTGTGAACACATCAAAAAAAGTTCTTTTAATTAATAGACCCATTTTAAAAACGGTGAACGAAAATATAATTAATTCCTCGACATACAATGCCATCAAAAAAAGTTTAACCATCAGACCTTATTGAAAATTTTATATATATATTTAATGAGGTGCTTGAGAAAAATACAACGGAGCAGCAACCAACTCCAGTTAGTGATGGTGAACATTTTGTCAGAAGTTTGGTATCGGATATCAGCATATTTTGCAAAAAGGGTAAGATCATTTTAAAAAAAAAACTATTAGGTTATTTGTGATAATTTTGAATCGATAGAAAGTGACAGTTTATGGTAGTTTATTTTTGCTTTATTTTTTGTATTGATGTATCAATAATTTTTTTTTGAGTTTTTAAATAATGTTTATTTTGTTAATTTTTGTAGATGCAATCTTTTTTCTGATTTATATTTTTTTTGTAGTTATTTATTTGACTGATTCTTGTGATATTTTAAGAACTAATTTTGAATAAAAAACGTTACGTTTTTTTATTATATGCATACTTAGAGTGTAGCAGCAAACATTTATTTTTGTCTATTTGTAGGATATATATTGTGTTCATTTTTTTATATATTTATTTTGAGATTCATATTATTATTCATTTAATTTTTATGTCTTATTTGTTAAAATGATTTTGTTAATGAATAAAAAACTTTAATTTTTTAAGTTTTATTAAATTCATAATTTATTAGGTTCATTGATTAAAACAGTTGGGGTTACCTCCTGGGTGCACCAAATTCCATTGGTGTGATAATGCTCCCTGATAAGTAATAAAATATTCTGCAAGTAAATCTAAAACTCCTTAGTGGTATTTGAATACAATTATTTAATTTCGTCGGTATTGTACTGTATTCTGAAATTTGCCTACCTGAAAAGAAAGTTCAAATTAACTAAAAAATTCGCTAAAAACTCCATTTTTTATTGGGCTTGGGTAAAAATATAGTTTTAATTGAGTTTCAATAACGAGGCAGATATAGTCTCCGAAACGTCGATTTTTGAAAACGACATATTTTTTAGTTAATTTAAACTTATTTTTTCAAATAGGCAAATATTAGAATGCAATAGGCATCTGAAAATAAGAATGCAGCGCCAATGTGGGCAGCCGTAGAACTATAAATATTGACATTGGAATGTTATGTTGTATTTGTTGTGTGTGTATTTGCGTTTTTGAAATTTAATTTTACCATAAATATAAAAACTTCTCAGGCTTCTTTAGTGAACGATTGTGTTACTGTGTATACAGTGTGGAACAGCCAAATGGATAAACGAATAAATGAGAGCGTGTTGGGAAAAACGCTTGGACACATCGATTTGTATTTTTAGATGCGCATTTTTTTCAAAAAAAAAATAATTATATAGGGTGTGTCATGAGACAGTGGCCGATACCAACTTTCTTATTTTAAATACTGTATATTATTTATTTTTTGGATTCTTCAGAAAATTCTAGACATAATTCATGTACAATGTCCCATACCTATCTTTAACTGTTTTGGAAATATTAAGTGTTTTCAGATGTATTACAAAAATAAGGATTAAAAAAAAGAAAATTATTTTATTTCACAAATTCGCTACATTACACTCAATACATTGCCGCTATTGGTCTAATGAGAATCCTCACTGGATGAGAGAGGAACATACGCAATATCCTGAAAATGTTAATGTTTGGGCAGGAATTGTTGGAAATCATATCGTAGGTCGTCCCTTTTTCATTGATGGCAACTTGAATGGAGATAAATATTTAGAACTGCTCCAAAATAATGTGGTGCCCACTTTGACAAACTTATATCCTGATCCAGCAAACCCACAGGTTCCTGCCAATATACCATGGTTTCAGCAAGATGGAGCACCGCCCCATTACCAAATCAATGTCCGGCAGTACCTGAACCAAAATTTTCCAAATCGGTGGATAGGGAGGTGCGGATCGATAAAATGGCCAGCACGATCTCCTGATCTGACGCCATTAGACTTCTTTTTGTGGGGATATGTCAAAAGTATTGTATACAAAACTAAACCACTCGACTTGCATTGACTTAAAAAGACGAATCACGCTTGCGATTAGATCAGTCACGCCTGAGATGTTGAGTAACGTTAGAAGACATTTCTATACCAGATTAGCTTGTTGCCAAGACGTTCGCGGCGAATATTTTAAACATCTCTTACATTGAAATTAATGTTTTTTTTTACATTATTTGTGAAATAAAATAATTTTCTTTTTTAATGTTAATTTTTGTAATACATCTGAAAACACTTAATATTTCCGAAACAGTTAAAGATAGGTATGGGACATTGTACATGAATTATGTCTAGAATTTTCTGAAGAATCCAAAAAATAAATAATATACAGGGGGTTGTATTTAAAAATAAAGTTGGTATTGGCCACTGTCACATGACACACCCTATATAATTATGTTTTTTTGAAAAAAATGCGCATCTAAAAATACAAATCGACGTGTCCAAGCGTTTTTCCCAACACGCTCTCATTTATTCGTTATCGAATTTATTCCATTTGACTGTTCCACACTGTATATTCTCATTGTTATTAAGGCAATAAGTGAGTCATTTGTTTTGTAGCCAAATTGAGAGAAATCTTAGGTTAGGAAATCATGGGTTAATCCTTGTACCTTTTTTCAGATTCAAATGGCAAGACTGAGTTTGGTAGAATACTTGGGGTATCTTGAAGGCACAAATACTTCTAGAAGTGTTTATGAAGGTGGACAAGTTTTAAATGCTGGACATATAATATTATGTGGACCAAACACAAAAAAAAGACAAAATCATGATTTGTGCTTTGTGCCTTCGGAGTAGTGCACTTAATTCAGACCTACATCAAATTCGAGGAGAACTTCATTGTAACTTGGAAAAAGGGTCCATTAAAATCAAGACCATGTTGTGTTCATGTAAAGCTGGGAATAGTGGTAGATAAAAACACATTTCTGCTGTTCTGATCACGTGTACAAGGTGTATCATTTTACTATTCGAAAAAGCGTTATCGTGCCAAGTTGATTTTTAATAAGAATGAATTATGTGCTTATTGTCTTTTTCGTTTGCTGCTGTTTTTTTTTTGTTTTAGGGAAAATCTTAAAGATTTTGAGATTATTTCCCAAACAGATTTGAAATGTGTTTGGTCAGCCCAAAAGCACATGACCAGTGAAAAATATATATAAAAATATACCTATCAAAGATAGGCCATGTTTTCAAGAAAAAATAGAGCACTGTCAATTGATAGTGGATGACAATAAAATGTGTAACTTTTTCATAAGCCAATTACCTGAATCTGCAATTTCTAAACATAAGTAGGTGACAATATAAAGCTTGGATTAAATAAGATAATGGCTGGTAAAATTAAAACATTGCTTTTAGTGTTGGAAGAAGAAATTTAAGTGGCGAAATTTTTGAAGAAGTAGTGCCTGATGATGTCAATAATCACCTCCAATTGATTTTGGACGATGCATGCCAGTCAGTCTATTGTCTTCACAATTTTTTAATCAGGCTTCTGACATGATAATATATATTAGGCAACAATCTAAAGAGTGGCATGAACAAAGGAAATATAGAGTAACAGGTGAAGTATTTTTTAAACTAAACAATAAACTTATATATTTATTTATAGGTTCACGAACATATGAGTTGTATACCTACTCCAAATTTGGGATAATAAAGCCTCAAAATATGTTTATGCCAAAGGCTTCAGCAATAAGTTCACTAAACATGGAGTCAAGTTTAAAGGTGATGCCAAAGATGCTTTCATTGCAAAAACATCCTTTTAAGTTGTAGATTGTGGTATAGTTGTCTCACACTCAAATCCTTGGCTAGGGTTTTCTCCAGAAGGTATCATTTTTGAAGACAACAGACCTGTTGCTCTACTAGAAGTGAAATGTTTGTATGAAGGTGAGGTCCCTAAAATTTTTTATGAAATAAAATCAACACCTAATGTTTAGTGTATATTTTTTTCATATTTCCACTTGCAAGTAAGCTAGTATATTTCTGATGAATGAAACCAGCTTCAATGATGAAAATCTTCAGTATAGGAACTTTATTTTTCAGGAGCTACCAGGAGCATAAATGAAGTGCTACCAAACACAAAATTCGTTCAAAAAAGGGGATAATATTTTGTGAGAGAAAAACATAAATATTATGGGCAAATTCAGTTGGGCATGGCATTATTGAATTTGTCTACTTGTTATTTTATATTATATGCTTCATTTGATGTATTGAAAATTGATTATAAAGACTTAACTTTTTTGAAAAAATGTTACATAATATTTGCAAGAATAATAAACTTAAGTTGAACGTTTTCTTTAATTACCTGAATTGATCAACCCACAAAGCACATTACCCTTCAAATTTGATTTCCAAACAAAGAATAAAAAAAATGATTAATACATGATTTTTAAGAATACTATATAACATATCATCAATTTTTTCATTCATTGAGAGATATCTTAATTTACACAAGATCTTCCTAAAAATAAATTAAAAGAACCTGATTAACTACACTAGTTGAAACTAATATCAATTGATATTTGATACCATTTTATAGAATTATATTATGGCTTGACAAAAAAATTTTCAAAAATAATGAAATACATTCAATCATAACATAATTGAAAAGAGTTTTGAAAAATTTTCATTTGAATTATACTCATTGAGAAATGCTGCATTTCATTATCTGTGAATAATCTAATTTCTTAAAAATCTATGATCTGCTAATATTGAATTGGACAAATTTGTTATAGCACAAGCTATTATAAATATATCCTCAACTTTCTTCACAAGAGACCACTGCAATTTACAACCTAACATTTTGAATATCTTAATTCTCTGATTGACTCGTTCAATATGTACTCTAGCAGCTGCTATTTTGGCATTCAACAATGCTTCTTCTGTACTCAACTGTTTTTTGTCTTTCAAAAATGGTGGCCTGATCAACTTTATTTTAAACTGTTCACAAATATCATCAATCAAAAAGCCTTTGTCCACCATAACAGTATCCTGTGAGCTTTCTAACTTTAAAATTAAATCACTTTGCTGGAAAATAGTTTTATCAGATATGGTTCACTAATATAGGTAATTAAACCTCCAGGAGAAACACCTGTCATGAATGTGTGTTATTAGATTTATACTGAGAGTAAAATCTGATCCTGCAGCAAAGGCACTTTGGTTTCTGTATGAAAATTTCAGTACAGTCTAAGATGATTCTAGTATTTTGAAACATTTTAAAACATTTTGGCATGTTTTTCGGTATTTCAGAATATTCTGTAAATCTTATAACACAAATCAAAACTCTACTTATAATGGGTAGCATTTAATAAATGTACTTCTATTTGGCATTTCACAAGAATTATGCCAAAGCCTAACCTAACCTAAAGAGACCTTTGATCACTGTAAACAGATTGTACTGCTACTACTATTGTATCTAGTAGTTTTATATTATTGAGACCAGTAAAACTGTTTAGAGCACTATCTGTAGTTATCAGATCACACAAAGTAGACACTTTTGGAGTATTCACTTGCACTTCAAAATCCTTGTAAGTTTTGGGCCCATTATAATCTGGCTGCCCCTGAAGAAGCTGCAATAGACCTTGTGCAGCTTCAATTTTATCTTGAGAAGCAGTTGATGGTGTAGCAGGTTCGATTTCTTCACGATGAGAGCATTCTTCAGCAACAAGTACTTCTTTGTCTCAATCTCTCAGTTCTACTACTAGAACATTTAGGTTGTTCCTTCGAAGTAGTAGATCCAACAGGAAGATTTATGGAAGGCACAGCGGTCTGTTTCAAAAACCTTCTTTGTTTGGAATTGGAATCTGTAAAGGATTTTCCCCATTGACATAACCTAAAATCGCATATGTAGTTCGTGCTTATCTCGATAAAAATAATCATCATCTATAAAATGCAGGGAGCATACTTTCATATTTCTTGTAACTGGTTTACCAATGTTGAGTTTCAGTTTTCAAGCTTTTTGTCGATCCATCAGCACTTTACTTCCAGATTTCCCTTCTAACCAAACACGATATTTATTACCAGCTGGAGAAAAAACATGGAAATTCACATTTGAATTTTTATTTTCCCAGTAAGAACACTGAGAAACTGAACAATAACATTTCGAACGACTCGATAGTTTTTAAAATGATTTCAAATAATAAATATTTGCAAGAAAACACATATAAACAAAGGAGAATGTGAGAAACTATGTCAAGATTCTTAGTTATTCTGATTCTCACCAGGCGGCGTAGCGCTTATTTTGATTCGTCTATACTTTACTGACGAAACTAAATAATTTTAATCAAGACAACAGTCTTCTAAACGCAGTAACTTATCAGGACAAGTTGATCTATTGCCCATCTACACATATTTTCCTGAATTATTTTTTTTTTCATTTTCATGTTGTGGAAGGTTAGAATTCCCAAAAAGCTATCTCAACAAATAAATGTCCTCCACAAATCCAAACTTTCAATCAATATACCGTCATTCGGACTGCAAAACCTCGTATCTGCATTTTTTTCCTAAATTAATATTTTTAATGGATTGGGGATTCCAAGGGTGAAACGCGTATGTGTGCAAAATTTCGAAGCGCTTCGATATTCCTATAACGCAAAATATACTCGGTTGTTAACCACGTATTTGAACATAGCGAACATAACCTCGTATTTGACGCAGTTCCACATGGTAGCTTATAGTGACAGATGTTTGCCGGTGTTTTGTGTTAAAATCAATAGACTGGTAAGTATTAAATTACAATTTAATGATTAGAGGGAATCTTAAGGCCGTATATGCGTGCAGTAGTAAACAAACTACGTTTTATGCTTTTCATACAGTTTTATTCCCGTTTCAAATTATTGCATCATATACGAGTTTTTCACCGAAAATGTTTTTGGTTTACAGTAGTTAAACAACAGCGATTCAAGCCCACTTGGAGTGGGGGGAGGAGTGGGGGGGAAGTGGTGGGGGTAGGAGTGGTGGAGTGGGGGGAGGAGTGGGGGAAGTGGTGGGGAGGAGGAGTGGGGGTAGGAGTGGTGGAGTGGGGGAAGTGGTGGGGTAGGAGTGGGGGCAGTGGTGGGGGGTAGGAGTGGGGGTGAAGTGGGGAGGAGTGGTAGGGGTAGGAGTGGGGAAGTGGCAAGAGAAGGAGTGGGGAAATGACATTGTTGGCATATGACATTGTTGACATATGACATTGTTGACATATGACATTGTTGACATATGACATTGTTGACATATGACAGGAGTGGGGAGATGACATTGTTGACATGTGACATTGTTGACATATGACATTGTTGCCATTGTTTACATACGGCATTGTTGACATACGGCATGTTGCCATTGTTGACATATAACATCATTGTTTACATACGGTATTGTCCCCATCGACTCGATTAATAGGGTTCCGTAAGCACGTTGAAAAGTGTTGTGACGTAAGCGTTGAAAAAAACTTGGTATCTCGTAGGTTCGAACCTGAATCCTTTGACTTACTAAACGGATAGCTATACCACGTAGCTACTATGCATATTAATTTTATCGTGCAAGATTGGATATACAAATATATATTTGTGACATCATTTTTGATAAAAATAACCTTGAACTGCGCTACCAGATAACTTTGTTATCGTATACTTAAATGAGGTGTAATATTGATTGCGACAGAGATAATAATTACACACGCACATAGTCACAGTTTAAATGTGTAAGATATTGTTGTACAAGTACAGGGTATGTCACAAATTAAGAAGTCAAAAGAACCTTAACGAATGTTGGCATGGGAAAAATTGTTTTTATGAAAATTCCCATACGCTAATCTTAAGATACGCCGTTCTAAATATAAAGGGGTTGGAAATTCCGATTAAATTAAACCAAATTTTAAAGTTCGAGAAGCTAAACAAAATTTCAGTTAACGTCTATGTTTTAGAATTAAATAAAACAGAGAAGAGATCATTTTACATAGTTATACCTGTTGTGTTTACTAAAAATAAAATGAAACGTCACGTCAATTTGTTACTAATACAAGATCAGTATTTTCGGAAATTAAATGATTATAAAGCGCCACCTATCGACAAGGAAAATGTTGAAATCAAATATGTTTGGATAAGTACGAGGTATGTCGTAAATTAAGAAGTCAAAAGGACCTTAACGAATGTTGGTATGCGACCCATCAAACGATTCAGCGTTGCTTAAAGTACGTCAAGTGTCACGTTAAACGTCACGTGAGTACGGTAAATGTCACGTGAGTACGTTAAATGGCACGTGAGTACGTCAAGCGTCACGTAAAACGTCACGTGTCACGTTATACGTAACGTGTCACATTAAAAACACACACACACACATGTTGAATATTTTTTTTCATGTACAGGGAATGTCACAAATCAAGAAGTCAAAAGGTCCTTAACGAATGTGGCATGTGACCCATCAAACGATTTAACGTTACGCAAAGTATGTCAAGCGTTACGTGAGTACGTTTAAAAACATACACACATGCACAACAACGTGACATGTCACATTAGTAGACATTGTTAACATATGACATTGTTGCCGTTGTTTACATACAGCATTGTTGACTGCCATTGTTTACATAGGGCATTGTTGACATATGACATTGTTGCCATTGTTTACATACGGCATTGTTGACTGACATTGTTTACACACAAATGACATTGTGGACATATAACATTGTTGCGATTGTTTACATACGGCATTGTTGACTGCCATTGTTTGCCTAGAGCATTGTTGACATATGACATTGTAGCCATTGGTGACATTGTTGCCATTGGTGACATTGTTGCCATTGTTTACATACGGCATTGTAGACATATGTCTTCAAATTTCCCTTATACTTGAATACTATGAGACTACATATGTTTTTATTTAATGTCATTAGGGAATTTTGGAAAATTTGGGAAGCAAGATTTTCGATACATAATCTTTATTTCATTCACATATTCATTATATTTAAATCAATTTTCGGTGATAATGTATTATCGTATCGATCGTCGGTAAAACATCTAAACCATGACAATAAAACCCACAATAATCTTTTTTAAAAATAAAATTACTTAATAAATTCAAAGTTTACGAGAGATGAAAAGTATGACAGTGACATTGAGCGAAGGGTGTTGGCAGGAAAACAAATGAATGGGGCTCTGCATAGCTTTATGAATAGCCAGAAAGTGTCAAAAAAGACACGTCTGGCTGTGCATAGAAGTGTGTTGGTTCCTACACTTATGTATGGTAGTGAATGTTGGGTTTGGCAGAAGAAGCATGAAAATAGGATTAATACTGCGGAGATGAGTAGTCTGAGAAGTATAGCCGGAGTGACTCGGTTGGATAAGGTAAAGAATAGTGAGATTAGAGAACGCTGTGGTGTAAAAGAAGATGTGGTTACAAAGATAGATAAAGGAATGCTTAGATGGTTTGGACACGTTGAAAGAATGGATGAAGGAAGATTGACGAAACAAATTTATAAAGCGAGTGTGAATGGACAAGTCGGTCGACCTCGGAGAACAGATCAGATCAACATTGTTTTGAGGAAAGGCCAGGTCAAGAGTACCAACAACCGACGAGCATGTATGAGAGCACTGATGAAAGTAGAGGAAGCAAAAGATGTGTGTAAGAACCGTAGCGAAAGTGAAAGGAAGTGGTCTCTGCCTACCCCCATGGAAAAAAGGTGTGACTTTATGTATGTAATAAAATCTCAAGAGTACCAACGACCAAGAACACTAATGCAAGTAGTTCATTGTATTTAAAACAATTTTCGATAATAATATATTATCGTACCGATCGTCGGTAAAACATCGAAACCATGACAATAAAAACCCCAATAATCTTTATTAAAAATAAAATTACTTAAAATCTCATGAATCAAACAAACAAGAATTAGCTTAAGTCCTTATGATGACATTTATTGCCTGGGACTATCGATACTCTTCCTTTTGGGTCATTATAGTTTAAATAAATATATATTTTTTTCACCCTAGCACATCTCTTTAGTTAAAGAAATGAATAGTTTGATCCTTATTCAGCTTTTAGACGATACATATCTCTAAAGGTAGTGTCAAGTCCGGGATGCGTACGCGCTCGCTGGCCGCTGCGAAAATAATATAGATGGGTATATATACAGGGGGGCGCATGAACTGGCAAAACTTTTGGAACTATTGGAAAAAATATATTTTTAACAAAAAAAAAACCTTGGTTAAAAGAACTATTTAAGCTCCCTTTTTTCATGTGTCACGCAATAAATCGTCTTGTGACGTCATCAAAAGATTCAGCATTACGCAAAGTACGTCGACCATCACGTTAAACGTCATGTAAGTACGTCAAGCGTCCCCTTAAACGTCACGTGTGTACGTTGAATGTAAACACAGCGACGTTAAACGTCACGTGTGTATGTCAAACGTAAACGTCACGTTAAACGTCACGTGTCACATAAAAACACACACACACACACCAGTTTGATTTAAACAATCTGCATGGTTAAAGCCCTATATCGAGCTGAACAATCGTTTAAGGACTACAGCTACCAGTTTATTTGCAAAGAATGAATTAAAATTCTCGAACAACGCGGTGTTCGTCAAAACAATGGAAAATAAACGCTTCCGCAGTTGGTAAGTTCATACGAGGGTCGTTACAGATCAAAAAATTTAATTTCTAGCGTCAGATTTCACAATAGATCAATTTTTGATGATAATTTAATACGCAAAGTACGTCGACCGTCACGTTAAACGTCACGTGAGTACGCCAAGCGTCACGTTAAACGTCATGTGAGTACGTCAAGCGTCACCTTAAACGTCACGTGTGTACGTCAAACGTAAACACAGCGTCACGTTAAACGTCACGTGTGTATGTCAAACGTAAACGTCACGTGTCACATAAAAACACACACACACACCAGTTTGATTTAAACAATCTGCATGGTTAAAGCCCTATATCGAGCTGAACACTCGTTTAAGGACTACAGCTACCAGTTTATTTGCAAAGAGTCAGTTTAAACTCGCGAACAACGCGGTGTTCGACAAAAGAATAGAAAATAAACGCTTTCGCAGTTAGTAAGTTCATACGAGGGTCGTTACAGGACAAAAAATTTAATTTCTAGCGCCAGATTTCACAATAGATCAATTTTTGAAAGCGAACGAGCAAGATATTTTAAAACATTTTAGTCATTTGAAAATTGCAGGACCTCGAAAATTTAAAGTTGGCGCCATTGTACGAATTAGTAAAGCCAAACACGTTTTTAAGAAAGGTTATACACCCAATTGGTCAACGGAATTATTTAAAATCACAAAATGTAAGATAACCAATCCTGCAACGTATCTTCTGGAAGATATGATGGAGGCACAAATCAAAGGAGCCTTCTACGCGGAAGAATTACAGAAAACTGCTAATCTTGATATCTACTTAGTAGAAAAGGAACTTGGACGCAAAGGAAATAAAATGTACGTCAAATGGTTAGGCATAAAAGGCAACATTTGTTTAATTATGAACAAAAATCGACTTTTAAGTGGAGGGGAGGAAGGTTACAAATATGCGCGAGTTATATGCGCCATTTCCGCTGACTTCTATTAGAACCATTTTTGCGACGCAGCAGTTCTAGAAGCTTCCAGAAATTGCTTATCTAAAAAAAATGTTACGCTCGCATTTTCCTTTGTTTAACCTTATTATAAAATAAGCATTATGTATTAAAATTAATCAATTTTGACTTTATTTCTAAATTTTTTTTATAAACATCCTTGAAGATATAAAAAGAAAAAAGCCATACGGTTTAGTACCATTTGACTATTCACATTAAACGTTGATAGATTTTTGCGTGCAAGTGCTCCAAGAAGAAAAAAGTAAGTTTAAATTATTGTTGTGTGTGTTTTGTCTCACAAAATATTCTTATTTTTGATTTTAGATGAATTTGGAAAAATTAAACGAAGTTTCCTCCATTACAGCACGGAAACCTATAGTAAAGCTGCAGGAGCTACCAATAGGAGTTCCTCAAGCAATTTATGCTGCGAAAATAACCAAAACACCATATGGTACAAGCGTTCTTCTTGACTTGGGTGATAAAGTCACATTCCTACCCAACAGAGTGACTGCTACCTATGAGCCGTATATTAGCCATTTCGAGAAAGGGAAATACAGCTTAACATACCAAGGATCTTACGATTGTGGCCGCCCCCATTTGGCTGCAGCATTTGAAATTAAAGAAATTTAGTCCGATATTCCAACAAAAGAGAGCATGAAAAATAAAGTCGATAATGTTTTTGCAATGACTTGTGTAATATTGGCATCTATTTTTGTTTTAATTTTAAAATTTATCTTAAAAATTGTAAAACGAAAATTTAAATCTACATGTAATATAAAAGTTGATGATGAATACACATAGTGTTTTAATAAAACATCCAATTTTTCTTAAACATTTATTTAAAATAATTATAATGGTATTACAACATTAGAAAACCAGTGACGGAGACGTTGTACATTTCGTTCGGTACACGAATATGGTCCAGAGGCGTGGCAGGGGTTTGGATCCTGGCAATGTTAACATTGTTGACATATGACTTGTTGCCATTGTTTACATATGGCATTGATGACTACCATTGTTTATATAGGGCATTGTTGACATATGACATTGTTTACATACGGCATTGTTGACATATGACATTGTAGCCATTTTTGACCTTGTTTACATACGGCATTGTTGCCATTGTTTACATACGGCATTGTTTACATACGGCATTGTTGACATATGTGATCAAATTTCCCTTATACTTGAATACTATGAGACTACATATGTTTTTATTTAATGTCATTACGGAATTTTGGAAAATTTGGGAAGCAAGAATTTCGATACATAATCTTTATTTCATTCACATATTCATTTTATTTAAATTAATTTTCTTTTGTTTAACTTTTTAAATTTATTTTTAACACTTATATTTTAAAACCAAAAATTAATTTTATAAACATTTTTATTTGTATGATACTGTTAAAATGATTTTTTCGAGTACTTTTTTAGTTTTAAATCCAATTTTAGATATTTACTTAAATTTTGAACATTTTAACATTTTCTACGTTAATTAACTGAAATAATTGTCAAATGTTTGAGGCATGTGTCGAACGTTACTTTCAAAAATAATTGAAACGAAACAATATTCATTCATTTCCTTTATTTAACTCAAAGTTTTTTTTTTAATTACTTTACATAATTAAAGTAGAATAGGCCCATTATCTGCAACATAAAAAAAAACATTTGTAAAATAAAAATATAAAATCATAGATAAATTTATACCTTAATGCCCAAACCCATGTCTCGCTCTCGAGTACCTCCATATATATACTGTAGGGGCCCACATCCCCTACGCATATCATTGATGGAGGTGGGTTACCTCCACGAGAACCCATCATAATTATGATGGGTTTAGCCTGTAAAAAAAAAAAGTTTTAATTAAAATTTAATGTACTAAAATTGACACAAAGAATTTTTAATTTAGTAAAAAAATATCTAAAATGATTAAAACCTTATGTTAATACAAAAATTAGCATAAAAAAAGTTAGCCTAAGAAATTTTAGTTGGAAATTAAATTTATTGTTAAAACTACCAACACCAAAGTAAGATTTGTAGAAATAATTAGCAAATGGTTTTGTTTACTTACTCTTTGATGCGGGGGTAATGCTCCCCTTACTCTGGTATATAAGGTCTTCTAATCGTCTGTCTGTAAAGCAATTTTAAATTGAAAACTAGTGTGTAAAAAATAACAAATTTGATTAAAAATCAGTATTATCAAAAATTAAATAATTATGAAGCTCAAATGATGAGAATTGTAAAATTAAATATAACTATTGCTGCATCAAAGATTTGTCTAGATTAATAAATAGTCGAGTAACTAAGAATAGACAAAAATTTTATTTGTGAGTGGTGTTTAAATTATTTTTTAAATGACGAAAAATAACTTAAAATAAAAGTATTTTGAAAATTTCCTAAAATTTTGTAAAGGGTAAAAATTTAAAATAAAAACACAATTAAAAAAGTTTTAGTTACTTATCCATCTCGTTTTAAATTCTAGTAAAAATGCACTTTTTGTTTTTTCCTTTTATAGATTTTAAACCGTAGGTAAAATATATTTAAGGTAAGCGGTCACTGTATGCGCTTTTTTTTTTGTTTTTCTTTTAGATTTAGTGCAAAAACAATGAATTTGCTAAGTTTAAAGAAATCTGTAAAAATACAAATTTGTAATTTCTGTTACAAAGCGTTTAAAAAGATAAGTCGTCGTCATATCATTATGCATTTAAGATGTCCTCTCTGTAATTTAAGATTTAAAACAGAAACACAATATTTTAATTATAAATGCTTATTGAAGGTGTTACAAGATTTGATTTCTTTACTTTAAAACTTAAAATCACTTAATATTTTTATATTTTAAAAAACCATTGCTTAATAAAGTTAAAAAAAAAAAAAAGTCGATAGAAAAATTGATCGTCCGTTAAAAACACCGACAAAATTTCTTTATTTAGAATAAAATAGTTACAATTATTTTTTTCTAACATAGAAATTAAATAAATAAAAATTAACAAAAATGTTTCTTACCCATAATAAGCGTGACACTTGAAAACACAACAGAGCAACAACTATGCAAATATATTTATAAAACATATTCTATAGAAACGTAGATTCAAGCATTCCTGAATTACCAGGTCAAACTTATATCAATGTCAGCAATAGCATCAGTTATTAAAAGACTAATTGTAATTTTTGCATTCAATTATATTTTCAAGAAACAATATCATATAATCATTTCATGTACCCATCATATTTGCTTCCACGAGGATCACCTCTAACCCACGTGCCTTGGCCACAACAGTACATCCATTCATTTTCGCGTAATGGTTTCCCAGTAGTATTAACACGCATAAAATAATTAAAAAAATTAAAATATTTATTTTACTACTAAAATTCTTACACTCTTATATTATATGTAGAAATGTTATAGAATTTATTTAATATCTGAAATTTAAGCAATTGTTTTCATATTGGCTAGTCAAATAAGCCTTAATGGTTTATGAAAGTTAAATGAAGAAAAGATCGATTTTAAAAAAATTTCATGCACAAATCAACCATTTAAAAAAAAATTACATGTTATTCGTAAAATGAAATTAGCTTTAATAGTAGAGATTTCAATTGTTTCTTCAAACTTTGAGTAGGGCACAGCATCTTAAATGATTAACAAATATTATTTACAGTATATTTATAGAAACTTAAAATTTCGGGGAACAAATAAAACAAAACTTTTTAAAAAAATTATTTATTTAAATCATTAATTGTGGTAATTCTATAAAAGTAGATAAACTCTCTCAATGCACTATTTAACAAATCATTTGGAAGTATTTCCGACAATAATGATAACGATAATTCACCATGCAGTTTACAAAAACCAATAATATTGTGATAATATGAACAGAAACTAAGTTTGTTTAATAAATTTACTCGATGCGTCAGCAAATGCGCGTGGATTTTAAGAATTTCTTGAACATCCTCTTCGCACAAATAGTACTCAACGTCGTGTTTTCTTAAAACCAGGAACTTGGTATCATCATAAACTTGTTGCATGATAGTACAATAATCGCCACAGTGAAACGTTATAGGGGTGTTATCATCGTCTTCATCGGGATACGTAGGCGACATCTCATGAAAAAAATCTTCCATCCTTTTCTCCAAAATACTGATGAGGGTACCCCATTCAAAAACGTCAAAAGATATTTTAGTAGGCCCAAAATGTTTAGCCAAAATGATTGCCGGAGAAAACGTCCGAGCAGGACTAAGGCCACATCGAACTTCATATTCTGACAACATATATGTCGTTAGCAGTAAGTAATGCACTTCACGTTTGGCAGCATCTTCGTAGGATTGAACAATTGTTTCTATGGAAGGTGCCCCCGGCAATACGAATTCGGACATTTCAAAGTCACTACTCACGCTATCATCACTACTCGACGTCATACTAAAATGATTACTGTCTTGACTGCTGCACATGATGACTGACATCCACCTGCCAATGACGCGAATTTTATAATTCGTTTTAAATTTTTTTTTTTTATTTTTTTTAATTATAAAAGTGGAACAGAATGAAATTATAAAAATAATGATATCAGGAATGAGGAATATGTAAAGTTATTATTTTTTATATCTCTACGCAAACGGTTCTAAATCTAATTATTCTATACTGTAATGACCCCATGGTAGCGTGTTAAATGATCCCGAAATTAAATATCTTTTATCATCCTCAGGGCTTAAAGCAATTTTCGATTGTTATATGCTAAATACGTCATGTTTATAGGATCGAATTGTGCACTGTGTAATATTTTTATGTTTAAATGTTTTAAGACAATCTACGTAATCTTCAAACGTCAATTTATTTTTGACAACATTATATTTTACCCCCTTAGACTTTTTAGTGACGTTTTTATCTCCCTGAATTTTAAACGCGTACATTTTTGATCGTAACCCAACAAAATGCGTAATGATTTTGCCGTTGGCTTCATCTTTCATAAGACCCGGTATTTTTTTGTTAAGTAACGGGATATTGTATATATTATTTCCACTATAATCGGAGGTATCAAATTTTTCGATATACCTACCGATTATGTCTTTGTAAACATTGATATTCATTATTTTGTAGAAGAAACTATCGGTGTCCGTGTAGTTTATGATACAATTGTTCACCCCTAGGGTGGGGAGCATAAAATTATAGTGGAAATCATACATACACGTTTTTGAAATGTCGAGAATGGACATTCCAATATATAGGGGTTTATCGAAAAGTAATTCAGACTTTTTTAGTTCGATAGCCATTAGATTTTCATCAAAAATTGATCTATTGTGAAATCTCGCGCTAGAAATTAAATTTTTTGCCCCGTAACGACCCTCGTATGAACTTACTAACTTTACTACCCTATGTAAGCGTTTATTTTCCATTGTTTTGCCAAACACCGCGTTGTTCGCGAGTTTAAACTGATTCTTTGCAAATGAACTGGTAGCTGTAGTCCTTAAACGAGTGTTTAGCTCGATATAGGGCTTCAACCATGCAGATTGTTTAAATTTTAAAACGCGATGTATCTTTTTAAGTATTAAACCATGCGCCAAAGCCTGTTTTAAATTTCGGTAATGTATAACATATTTTTCTTTATTATGTAGTGTAGTCATTAATTTCGGTAATTTTGATCCGGGTGGTACGCGGTGTTCAGCACAAAAGGGAAAGTCCTTATGCAAATCATGCAACTCTTTAGGATATTCTAAATCAACCTGCAGGATGTATCCTTCTTCTGCATCGTCAGGTATCTGAGAGATGTCAATATTTGTTTCCACCCATTGAAAGTCATCGTATGGCAGAGGTTGAGACATAGCCCACCCATACAAATTATTAACATCAAGGTAAAATAGATAACTTGTCGGCTTGGTGGAATCGTATGTTTCCATATACTCATTGTTTGCCTCCGTATATCGATTACTGCAAACCGATATTCCTCCTCTAATACCAGCTTCAATGAACAATATCATATCCACATCCTTTATAAGTTTGAGTTTACATTTAGTATACTTTAACATGCAGTCCCACGTATACCCAGGCATAGTATAATACCATGCCGGATCTAAACCATAAACTTTCAAAGCAGTCTCTCTAAAATTTTCCATAACGTCTGCCAAAAGAAGGATATCTGTGCGAAGGTATAAGTCGCTATATTCCCCCAAGTTTTTAATCCCGAACGATTGCCAAACGTTTTGCGCATGACCATACTTCTCTTCGCTAATATGCTCGTCATTTAGTTTATTGTAAAATTGTTTTTTAGATGGTAATTGAATGTCATTTAATTTATCCAAGTTGTTTATATAATCATAGGGGAAAACACCTTTTTTTGTTATTAATTTAAAATTTTCTTCATTTAAATAGCTGAATTCTTTTTTTAAATTTTGCAAGTTTTCGACTTTTAGAGTGCTCACCAATTCGTCAAGACTGGCCCCCATAAATCTACAAGAATCTATAAATCTAAATTTGATGTTAGTCTCCGAGTCGTATTGAGTGAATGATATATATTTTTCCATATTAACGGGAAGTACACTCACTTGTCCACGCTTGGCAATGTCTTTTATAATGAAATGACTATCGTAGCCCGAAAGATTGTGAAATGCAATTGGCACAATAAATAATTTTTGAAATTGTAAATTGCATACTTGATGCGCCCAACCCCGAAAAGCTGCCGTAAAGTGATCATGATCACGAACAATAATATCTTTAATACCAAAAGGCTTTTCACATATGTGACATACCTTGGCATTAATGACATCAGGCTTTTCCACCATTGGGATTATATTTTTGATTTTTGATTGAATAAAACTGGCTAAATTTGACAATTGGTCGGCGAACCATTGCATGCAATCATCCCCCTGATAGCTATTGAAATAGGAAAGACTATCATCGTAAGAACATTTAAAATAGTAACCTGCATTAAAAGCCCGATGCTTTTGATATTTGACAGTTTTTTCGGAAACCTTATCATTACAATCTACCAACTGCGATTCAAAGTCTGCATAAATTAAAAAAGGACACTTTTGTTTATAAACGAAATTTCTAAACTCTACATAATCATATTTAGGAAATGAAATTTTACAGTCATTAACATTTTGACAAACCTTTTCGTGTTCGTTTAATTTATCACAGCTTGAAAAATAATTTAAACATCTATCGCACAAGAATTTTTTATGATCATATTTGTTGAGTTGACTTGAAATTAATCTAGACAAATGTTTTATCCAAACATAATGATATTTGATTTCAACATTTTCATTGTTGATAGGTGGCGCTTCATAATCATTTAATTTCCGAAAATACTGATCTTGTATTAGTAGCAAATTGACGTGACGTTTCATTTTATTTTTGGTTAAAAACGCAGGTATAACCATGTAAAATGATCTCTTCTCTGTTTCGATCAATTCTAAAGCATAGACGTTAACTGAAATTTCGTTTAGTTTCTCGAACTTTGAAATTTGATTTAATTTAATTGGAATTTCCAACCCCTTTATATTTAGAACGGTGTCATAATGCGGATACTTACTTAATCGTTGTGGGTGTTTTGTGACTGGATATAAAGCGCTTACGATGCTCCAAAAGAAACATGCTTGGTCTGCATTTTGAACGTTTACGCAAGCATGTTTCTTTAAAATTTGATCTGGTAATTTAATGAAAGATGAACCGTTGCCGACCTCATATTTATTTATAGCTACTTCTAATAAAACGATTTTACTAAGTGCCCAACCACTATTTTTTTCAGAAAATTCTGATAATTTATTTAAGATAACATCGACTACATTATCATTAAACCACTGTGCTAAATCCGATCCTGCATCTACAACAGCATTTGGAGTAATGAAAAACTTTCGATCTAATAATTCGTCACTTGACTGCTGCTTTATAAAATCCCCCCAAAATGTTGTATTTATTTTTAGCATAGGCATTGTTTTTAAAATATTATTAACTCTACTTTTAAATAAATGAAACGCGTCTTTTAAAAAATCTTTAATTTCTTTATGTTGTAAATTTATTATAACTCCCGTTCTAATTCTACTGTCGAAAATAGCAATCACATCTTCCCACTTAACTCTACTACCTCGTTTTAACCCTAAACCTACCTTGTTGGACATTGCTTTAATTAAACATCTCATCCGTTTTAATTCAGCGATTTTCGTATGAATTTTACGTTTTTCTCCAACAGAAAATTTAATTTTTTTAAAAGCTAGCGCACATTTTCTAATATGTTTGGCAATTAATTTTAAAGAGACATTAGCAAGATCATCGGAATAATTTTGATGTAACTTTTTAATAGTTTCGGTAACTTTGGACGACATTATAAACCACTTTTATAATTAAAAAAGAAAAAAAAAATTTGCTTACTAATTTTCTATGGATGTTTCGGATTAAATTTCTTTAATTTCAAATGCCGCAGCCAAATGGACCACAATCGTATGTTAAGCTGTAATTCCCTTTCTCGAAATGGCTAATATACGGCTCATAAGTAGCAGTAGTAGGAAGGTGACTTTATCACCCAAGTCAAGAAGAACGCTTGTACCAAATGTTGTTTTGGTTATTTTCGCAGCATAAATTGCTTGAGGAAGTCCTATTGGTAGCTCCTGCAGCTTTACTATAGGTTTCCGTGCTGTAATGGAGGAAACTTCGTTTAAATTTTCCAAATTCATCAAATAAAATTTTTAAAAATAAGAATATTTTGTGAGACAAAACACAACAATAATTGAAACTTACTTTTTTCTTCTTGTAGCACTTGAACGCACAAATCTATCACCGTTTAATGTAAATAGTCAAATGGTACTGAACCGTATGGCTTTCTCCTTTTTATATCTTTAATTTTGATACATAATGCTTATTTTATAACAAAGAAAATTACGAGTGTGACATTTTTTTAGATAAGCAATTTCTGGAAGCTTCTAGAACTGCTGAGTCGCAAAAATGGTTTAAAAAGAAGTCAGCGGAAATGACGCATGTAACTCACGTTAAATCAACATATTTTCATTCATTTTTATTATCTGATAGTTCAAGGTTATTTTTAACATAATGATGTCACAAATATATATTTGTATATCCAATCTTGCACGATAAAATTAATATGCGTAGTAGCTACATGGTATAGCTATCCGTTTAGTAAGGCAAAGGATTAAGGTTCGAATCACCGAGAAGCCAAGTTTTTTTCAACGCTTACGTCACACCACTTTTCAACGTGCTTACGTAACCCTCTCAATCGAGTCGATGGGGACAATGTAAACAATGATGTTATATGTCAACAATGGCAACATGCCGTATGTCAACAATGCCGTATGTAAACAATGGCAACAATGTCACATGTCAACAATGTCATATGTCAACAATGTCATATGTCAACAATGTCATATGTCAACAATGTCATATGTCAACAATGTCATATGTCAACAATGTCATATGCCAACAATGTCATTTCCCCCACTCCTTCTCCTGCCACTTTCCCCACTCCTACCCCCACCACTCCTCCCCCACTTCACCCCCACTCCTACCCCCACCACTTTACCCACTCCTACCCCCACTCTTACCCCCACCACTTCCCCCACTCCTACCCCCTCCACTTCCCCACTCCTACCCCCACCACTTCCCCCACTCCTACCCCCACTCCTTTGCGCTTGAACCGGTGTTGTTTAACTACTGTTTACATTGCAGATACTTGATTTTACACAATAAAAAGTCAATAAAGCTTATTTATGTATGCGTTATACATTATGATTTTATGGGCAGTTGTGACAGGTTTTCATTTAAGATTTAAAAAAAACTACAAAATATTAATTATTTGAATATTTTTGTATACTTGTTTACTTGTATACTTTATCTGGACTAACTTTCAGTGTCTGCCTAAATAATGTTATCGCAGTTATCTTGGTCGTTTAAAACCTCTGGACTAAAATGTCTTTTTATCGCTTGACGAATTGTATTCCTCCATTCGGTCAGGATACAAACTTTCGGTATAAAAAATAGAGGTTTATAATAAACTATTATTTTCAGAAGATGTCCTTACCAAGGGGAAAAGTTATGGTGCTTAAAGCATTAGAACAAATTCATGATCAAGAGTGCCAGATGCCTGAAAATACCTTTGCTTGCGAAAAGTCTTTACCCATTAATGAAATTTTACCAGATATAGACATTCCTAACTTTTACATTGACAACAATGTAATAATAGAAGAGATTGTGGCGTTAAACAATTCGACAAAGACATTAAACAGAATCAAGACAAGAATTCAAACAACGAAGACGGCATTGAAAACCTAGATAACAATGAAGATAACGGAAATACATGTCACCCCGAAAATATTCCCCTTCAGGATGAAGAGAGTGACAACAACGACAGTGACAAAAACAGTGACGACGACGAGAGTGACCCAAAAAATGATCCTGACTATATTCAACTAGAAGATGAAAACGACACCACCCAAGAAGAACTACAGGATAACCCAGCGGGATCCCAGAAGCATGATAACGAAAATAACACAAATAAACGAAAATATAACAAAAATAACTCGGATAGTGATATAGAAGACGATGAATTAGAAAATGAAGAGAGAACTCAAGAAGAAACGAAGGAACCTTTGGAGAAAAAAGTAAACTGGTTACCAGAGAAGAAAGAACAAAAAACAAATATTTTCGAATGCATGGAAAGTCATACAAAGGACTTAAGAAAGACACAGATAAACTAATAAATGCAGTTGCTCCACGAAGTATTGGCCCAACTTGTACTTCACAAAAGTGTCAAAAATCAAAGGTACTGAAATGTGGGATATTTACAGAAGGAGAAAGGGAAGAAATGTTTAAAGTTCTGGGAAGATTTAACGTGTGATATGAAAAGGACTTATATTAGCTCTCTTGTAGATACAGTCCCAGCAAAGAGAAAGAAAGCAGATTCAAGAAGAAATGAAACATTAATTCTTTCCACATTGGGAATAAAGGAATGGACTGTGAGAGAGTATAGTAGGAAGGCATTTGGAATGCATGTAGCTGTTGAAGAAAAGTCAAATGACGCACGAACTAGACATTCTACTAAAGAAAAAAAGGTCCTTGAGAATTTTTTAGATGTTTTGCCAAAAATGCCATCGCATTATTGCCGCGCCTCCACCACAAAATTATACTTAGAGCCTCTGTTTCAAAGCAAAATGGACCTATACCGAGAATATGTGAAGTATTGTGAAAAGCAAGGACAAACAGTCTTTTTCAGAAAAAATATTATTTGACTCTCTCAAGGAAAAAAACATTAAGTTATACCGTCTAAGGAAAGATCAATGCGACGTTTGCATTGGACATAAAGTTGGTAATATAGCTGATGACATCTATAGTTCTCATTTGCAAAGAAAGGATATGGCACGTTCTTCCAAGAAAGAAGACAAAAAGGCTTGTCAAGAAAGTGATAGAAAGTTATTAGTATTAACAGTTGACGTACAAGCTGTTAAGCTAGCCCCTGTACTTAAAGCAAGTGCAATATACTATAAAACAAAACTCTGTGTGCATAATTATACCATTTACAACTTATTTGATGGAGAAGTGACGTGTTATTTATGGGATGAGAGCCATGGAGGACTTGAGGCCAGTATCTTTGCGACAACGTTGTCTGATTACCTCCAGAATTATGTTTCAAAGTTTGCTGGTACAAAAGAAATAATTATTTACAGTGACGGATGTGGCTACCAAAACAAGAACTGTATATTATCGAATGCTCTTCTTAAATTTTCAATTGAAAACCAAATAATAATATATCAAAAGTTTTTTGAAAAAGGGCATAGTCAGATGGAAGTGGACTCGGTTCACAGCACGTTGGACAGAAAACTAAAAAACAGAGACATTTATTTGCCTACCGATTATATAAATGTTTGTCGCGAAGCTCGTCATAAAAATCCATACAACGTAAAATACATGCATTATGATGATTTTTCTAAAATTGGTTATTATTCATCTATAAGACCTGGTTACAAAGCCGGAGATCCTAAAGTTTCGGAACTTCATGGTCTAATGTACCTTCCTGCCGGTGAAATAAAATATAAAATTAATTATAATGATATCTGGACAGAGTTTCCTAAAAGACCAAGGAGTGAAAATTATACAGTTACTCAGCTATATAAAACTCGTCCAAAAATTAAGACTGAAAAGTACAATCATTTACAGTCTTTAAAAACGGTCCTAGATAAGCAGTTTTGGAAATTTTATGACGATCTTCCACACTAATAGTGTTATTAATTTACATTTACGATTATGTTTACCTATATTTATCCAAAGAAATTTGTTTTTTGTTTACAGTTTCACGAAATTACCTGAGACTTTCATTTTTTTTCTTAATAATAACTCTTTAGTTTGCTTGTGCCAAAACACGTATGTCGTTAAACAGTTTAAGAGTTTTTGTTCAAAACCTCGTTTTGGTATTTCGGAAAAAATTGGTTTTGATATTTGCGTTTTAATAAAACTAATTATAAAAGCCAAAGTAAGTGTATTTTGTTTCATTTAAAGCAAAGTCTGTAGGTATTTGAATTGTAGTTCAAGAAAAAATCAAATCTAATGCTCTCCTGTAAAATTATTTAAAACGCAGATACGAGGTTTTGCAGTCCAGACGACGATACATAATATTCAACTTCACATTTAAATAGTATTATTTTACAAATTTTGTTTTCCAATACCAAAATATTCCTTAAGAGTAGGTGGCACCATGTCAAAATACATTGCTATCTGAGAACCATATAGACAAGTATGACAATTGGTAAGCAAAACAGCCACCTTATACATCGATTGTACATCTTGCAACAGTAACCTTTGATTTTTCTGAAATCTACAAAAGCGAATTCGGTAACAATTTTTTGAAATTTAAATTTTTGTTGATGTGGAGGCAAATCTTCGGGTCTTCCATAATATGGGGAAAGCAAGAGCTCCATGATTCCATAAGCTTGATCCCCATAGATCACATACTTTTCATTTTTATTTAAAACAGCTTTTTGTTAAACTGCACGAAATGATGTGTTTGTTGCATAAAAATAACGGGCTATTTGTAGATCCAACTTATTCTTTTCTGATTGGCTGGTTCGAATAACAAAGCTTGAATGCTGCTTTTAGAAGTAGACGGTTTCGGCCGTTTTAGGTTCATCACAACGGACACAACGTTACTACATTTATACATCAGTAACAGATATTGTTGATGCTGAAATAGACTCTGAAAAAAAAGATTAATTTAGTAATTTTTGTCAAACTAAATCTCAATTAAAAAATACCGAAAAAATAAAAATTTAAATTTACCTGTATTATTTGGGTAAGCATATTTTTGGGTTCTGGACCTTTTGGATATCTCATCTAGCGTCAAATCCTCATTTTAAGTACCTGAGAATATTCAGATGCAACACATTTTTGAATAATTTTCATCAAACGCAGCACTAGTCCAGCCATTTAGCAGTCACTGATTTTTTGTTATTATCTTTAACAACATCAAAATATGACCAAATGGCATCTTTCTTTCTTCTCGTGATCGACATTTTTCATAAAAAGAACACCACAAAATAACTTACTTAAAAAAATAACTGTACTCAGCTCAGTACAGTGGACGTTATTGTAATAGCCAACTTGCAATACGAATTCATAAATAGTCTGTGGTTCCCCCAGGCCCATAGTTCCTCATTTCAATTGGTTTTCTTATTTTGGGGATTCACCAGCAGTCTCACGGCGGTGGCGCGACCTAATTTTCTTAAAGCGGAGAACACACATACGCGATCACGATCACGATAGGAATGGCGATAGCAAACACATACATGCGATAGCGACCTACAATCGCGCATTATTAAAAATGTGTGACTTAGAAGAAGCACTGCTTCTTGCAATATTATTGGATGAAGATAATAATAATAGAAAACGGTAAGCAAAAATTGGTAGGCTATTAATAACTAGTATTTAATGTATATTTTAGAAGGAAAAGGCGGAATGTTTGGGTGCACGAAATTAACAAAAAACGTTAAGAAGAAGGCGAATTTCATGAGTTTATACCCTGAACTCCGGAAAGATGCAAAACGATTCTACACATATTTTAGAATGGACTGTGAAAGTTTTGATGAAATATTGAATCTTATCAAGAACGACTTTACAAAAGAGCAAACTACATTTAGAGAACCGATTGGGACAACAGAACGACTAGCAGTCACATTGAGGTAATATAATAATTATTTCGTAATATAATATAATATAAAAAAAATATGTATGGATTTCACACGTTGGTATGGTAAAAATCTTCATACCACGTTGAAACAGAAGAATTGTGATCAGTTTCACGTATATTGGACGAGTTTAACGATGTATAAGATGAAGCAGTGGAATTGTGAGTTTCCGCTTCTTGAGCCAGTTCTTCTTTCATTATGATTTTGGCGATTTTATATTTTACTACAGTCTGGCGTCGATTAGACAGTTTTTTAACGCTTGCAGCATATCCTTGAAAAGTTAAATATCTATGCTGTCGCAGTTATTTGTAACATCCGAGTGCCTTTCATTCAAAAAGTGAATAATTTTGTCAACTTTAGTTGAATTGTTCGATGCCGAATTTTCTACCGCTCTTTTTTTCTGGCTTGAATTACGAATATATGAGATTTGTGCCGATCTTTCTTGTACAGTAGTCCCAGTACTTGCTTTGTTAACGTTTTCTGAACTCTCTGTAGCTTCTTTTTGTGTATTGCTTGCTTCAATTCCTTCATTTACTACTTCAGGACTCTGCGCAAATTGCAAAAAAGGTCTAAAAGCTTCCATGTGCTGTGCCCATGGCCAGGATTTATAGCGACAAATGGATTTAGCTCGTTGCCCAGTTCTGGTTTTCTCGGAACGTAAGTGCTTTGAGAAACAATCTTTTAAGTTTTTCCAGCGTTTTTTTGAAGTCCTCGCCTGCAAATAAAACATTTCCCAATTAACATGTGCCTATTTACATAATCAAACATATTGTTACTGTAATCAAAGAAAACCAAATTCGAAAACCTACTACTTTTTTCTAGGTTTTAAGCTACTGGCGATTCATATAAAACAATTGGTCACAGCTTTCGATTAGGATTTTCAACCGTTGCCATAATTGTGGAAGAAGTTTGCAAAGCTATACGGGATAGATTGCAACCAATGTTTATGCCAGACCCCACAAAATAGTTATGGGATAAATCAATTTTGGGCTATGAAAACTTGTGGCACTTTCCCAATTGTTTAGGAAGTATAGATGGAAAGTACGTGACCTATTAATTTTTCAGTGAAATCTTCCATTTTTAGTGTTTGCGATCTGCGATAAACCTATTGCGTTTGATCGCTCATCGTCGACTATCCCACGATCGAACGCTGCAGACTTTCACTCTATCGCTAACAGGTCGTAACAAGTATGTGCGACTTAAAGTGTTTACGATAAATGCGTTTGATCGCAGTCGCAATCGCGTATATGTGATCTCCGCTTAACACAGCTGATCGCTGATCGCGACAGTTTGGTACAGAGTCGGACTTCAAATAAGATATCTATCTCGTTATTTTAAGTAGATATATTAAAATCATAAAAATTCCTTTACAGAGTAAAAAGCATTTTGGATGAGATGATTATGTAGAGCTGATTTGAAGCTTCCTAAGCTACATGTGTATCCAAATGGTTTGCTGATTGTGTAGACGGAGTAATGCCACAGCTCCACAATACATAAGTGAATGAAGCTGTTCGAGCATATTGTAGTCGTTGCAGAGACTCGTATTGGGTTTGTGCCCTCAAATTCTGCTAATGCCTTTATGCATTTCGAATAACACTTTATCCACGCTGCTTGATTGGGTGTTGTTGTCAAAATCGGGAATGGAGTGATTCTTCGCAAACACTTATTCTTCTTCTTCGCCAGTGTGGGTTTCACCGTGTGTACCATTTGCTTCTTGCGCTACGAGATGATTTTCCGTTATCTGAAGTTCTAAAAAGACTTTCTCTCGGATCTGCTGCAAGATCGGTGCAGGAATCAAATTGTTCTTCACAATAGCTCTCTGGTCAGCTATTCGTCGTTCCGTTATGTGCTGCAGTTTTGGGTACCTTTCACAAAATCATGGTGAATGGCGTATCGGTCGGTGATCCAATCAGTTTATAGTAGGAATTCAACTCAGGGGTCCAGAGCAACAAAAATTACCAACACACCCACGCACATATTCCCGCTTAAAAACTTCACGCGTACTTCTTTGTTAACCCTTAAGAAGGGTTATTCGGCAACCGTCGTGTGTTTTTGACATTTCATCTTGCCAATTGAACCAGGGAGTTCCAAACAATAATAGTCTACACTTTAAATGTTAAAATTTTGCAAAACGAGACAAGTTTTGTTTGAAAGCTGACTTTTCAAAGAATAATATGACATATAAGTGACATTTTGATTGTCACTGTGTCTCTAAAGCAACGAAACCCAGATCTTAATTGTCAGATATTGCGAGACTCGTCCACAAATTTACAACGCAATTTAAAAATCAACTGAAAATTTTCCTTTTTCCCTCCATTAACGGAGGTTGGCGACCAAAGTTATAAAAGTTTCTCTGTCTTTAGCCGCGTGGAATAATTGCTCCACATTCATGTTTGTCTAATTTTAAATATTTCTTAGTCATGACTTTTTCCAACTTTCTCCTTTCACGAGTTCTTTTTCCACAGCAGATTCGTTAACAGTTTGTTCCAAATGACACAAGACTACGCCGTCCAATTCGTCAAGAAAATTTTTTTTATTAATGCAATCGACGTCTAAAACAACATTTTATATTTAAAATAGTCACATAGGGAAGAGACACCGGTAGAAAATGGCCGCTGGGAAGGCCAAAGATGCGGTGGAAAGAAAATATTGCAGTGGACTTACGGACCCTAAATGTCCAACGACCAGAAGAACTTATGATGGACCGCAGCAAGTGGAGGCAAATTGTAATGTCAGCGAAAACCCACCCCGGGTTGTAAGCTACAGAGAGAAAGAGTACCCTAAAGCGCGGGTAAGCGCTTGTATACTGTCAAATAAAGCGAGAGTGAGTTTGCGTATGTCCGAGTTTCATTCAGCTCTGATTGGGCGCCGGAGTTGTGATATGACATGACTACATGCATTATAAAAAAATTAGGGAAAATTTGTTAAAAAAAACTAATGTATCTTCTGATTGGTTAAAAACTTGAATACTTATCATATTGTTAATAATATCAAATTATTTTGGTACTACCTAGGATAGAAGTTATCACTTCAAAAATATGCTAATGAGTATTGTTGAAAAATTATATTCTCGCATACTGAGCATTTGGTGTAAACTTGAAATACCTCGACTATTTTTCCGTCGGCCTTTCTGCCGTATTTTTAATAGCATTTGACACAGCACCCCCGAACTTTCTTCCCACCCACTTCATGTTTTATCAGATAATGCGTTTGCTGTGCGTTTCTTGGTCTGGTGGGAATATTACCGCCAGCTCGCAGGTTATTAAAAAAGAAAATATCATGACAAACTGCGAGGTGCTGGTTGAAGAATAAATAGTGGAACCCTGTATTTAATAATTTGCATGTTTTACTAAATCAATCCACGTTTCAGGATGCTTACTACCAAATGGATGGCTAACTGCAGACTTCTCCATTACCAATATATAAGCATGATGTAAAAACACTGAGACAATATAACTATGCATTTCATATTTAAAAGGAACATACATTCTTCTTCTTCACCAATAATAATCCGAAAGTACAATCTCTGGAATCAGAGGTTGCCTAAAAAGTGATCATACAATGGATTCGTTAAATGCCTTTTTCAGTCAAAATCAATGTGGCAACAATCAAGTTTAAGATGTGTCATTTTTATTTCGATTGTATGCGCGGCTTTTTCAGGAGGCATCAACTTTTTTTTATTTACATTTTAGGAAACTTTATATCAAATGGAAGATGACTAAAAAGTGAGCGTACAAGCCAATGGATTCATTACCGTTTCGTATGTGACAAGTAGGAGTTTTGAATTAATTGAATCGCAGAAAAGAGCCACTAAAATCATTTATGTCGCGACGAGTTTTTTCTGCTCGAGATAAAATTCTTGGATTGGTGTGTCAGTTTAATACACTGGCTGATGGAATTTAAAAGTTAACTGTATTCGAATTAGAAAAATAATAAACTTTAAATGTCGAAAGCAAACTTTAACCCTTAAACCCTTTATTTGAACACTCTGGCAACACCGCCGCTAGGTATGTGTTTGTTTTGGCGTTTGTGAGTATTATTCAGTATGCGACTACATTTCGCAGCGAGTGCATCGAAGTTACACGTGATTTAGGTGAGTGGGGTCCTGCCGTGAAATAGAGGAAATAGCCGAGAATATGGATTTTGAGTCTGAAGCTGACTATGAGAGCGATATTTCTGGAGAAGACTGTTTAGATACAGAAAATGTTTCGGAGTCCGAGGATATTTTGGAAATTGGTAGTGAAGAAGATTCTGATGAAGTATTGACAGAACCAGAAAATAGTAATGAGCAGGTTAGTGGCTCATTTTACACTGCAAAGTCTGGCATGATTTCCACGAACTCGCCGAATGAAAAGAAATATTCTGAATACTAAGCCTGGAATTACACAACATAGTGCCAATGCTAACACAATTTTAGAAGCTTTCAATTTATTTATGACGCCGGAAATCAAGGACATGATTTGTCTACACACAAATGAGGAAGCTTCTAGATGTTATGATATTTTGGAACGCTAAGAATTCTACTAATCAGAAACAATGGACACCACTTGAACGTGATGAGCTACGACTGTTTTTTGGGTGTTCTAATAAAAGCAGGTGCGCTACGATGTAGGAAAGAATCCACTAAGGAAATGTGGACCAAGAATACCTCCATTCGTCGAGCATTTTTCACTGCTTCGTTATCAAGAAATAGATTTGAAGAAATCTCAATATTTCTACGATTTGACGACAAATCTACTAGAGCAAAGAGAAAAGTGAATGACAAATTAGCTGCCATAAGAGTAGTAAGGTAGGTGAATACAATATGCCCATGCTGGTAATATGCACATAGCATTTTTTTTTGCTTAATTTGAGGAATTGGCAACACGGCGCGTTGCGCATAGTGGACGCGTCTATTAACTAGGCTTGTCAATGAATTTGGGGTTAGTTGTGAGCTACACGTGATGGTATCGAGACGCGTGCCGTTTTCTGGAGTGCTCTTATAAAAATCGTTTTTCTATTTATATTGCAATTATTGGCTTTGTTTTTTTTTTGTGACAAGAAGTGATTGTAATCTTCCGTAGGTCTACTTAAAATGTAAGTATACAGAAAACGTATTAATAATGTCATTATTTTAAACTCAAAAAAATATATGAAGCATCATAATGTTGGCAATATGCCCATCGTATACGTTGACAATTTGCCCAAGTGGGCATATTGCCAACCCACGATATTTATTAACATTTATTTTTTCTTGTTTCAGTTAGCATGCCTCGTGTAAGAAATAAAGGGATTCGGTCGCAATGGACCAATGACCGGCTTGAATCAGCAATCACAGCAGTAAAGAATGGCAT
Organism: Agelastica alni; assembly: GCA_950111635.1. Lineage (NCBI taxonomy): Eukaryota > Metazoa > Arthropoda > Insecta > Coleoptera > Chrysomelidae > Agelastica > Agelastica alni. The sequence goes on along the minus strand of OX467716.1, from coordinate 4,548,209 downwards.
GTCTAAAAATTCTGCTAGTCAAAGATATAAAATATCTAGACGAACTTTAAAGCGGTACTTAGAGAAAAATCTCGGCAAAAAAGTAAAAATGGGCAGAAAAACTATTCTAAATAAAGATCAAGAGCATGAATTAGCAAAACGAATAGTTAGATTAGCAGAAATTGGGTATCCCCTTAGCAATAAAATTGTGAGGAAATGCGTGTTTAATTATTGCGTACAAAATAATTTGGAACATAAATTTTCGCAAGAAAAAAAAATGGCAGGACGCTACTGGATGAAAGGATTTTTAAAAAGAAACCGTGAAATTTCCATAAGAAGGGCCCAAAGCATGAACCCTGCTCGGGCTCAGAAATTGAATAAATTCATAGTCAAAGATTATTTTGACAAGTTGAAAGGTGTTCTCCAAGCATTAGATTTAATGGACAAACCCGAAAGGATATACAATATTGATGAAAAAGGCTGCAGGCTCAGTCTTCATCATCAGCAGACAGTTTTAGCAAAGAAGGGCGCCAAACGGGTGCATCTGGTAGCACCAGAACATGGAGAAAATATAACTGTTGTCGCTTGTGCTAACGCCAATGGCGTCGCTATTCCTCCAGGTATTCTATTCAAAGGGCAGCGCATGAAGCCAGAATGGACGGACAATTTGCCCCCTGGGACGTTGGCATTAATGACATTCGTTATTTGGTTGCAGCATCTGGCAAAGTATAAATTGGAGGGAAAATGTCTTTTGATATTCGATGGTGCCTCTTGTCACTTAGACCACTCAATTGTTGATGCTGCTGAACAACATAATATAACCCTCTTGTGTCTCCCAAGCAACACCACACATGAGCTCCAGCCCATGGACAAATCTGTTTTCCGGTCTTTTGAACACCATTGGGATGAACAAGTATTGCTCTTTTAGACCAAATACAAAGATCGTGTTCTCACAAAACAAAGATTTGGGGAAATCTTTTCCATAGTGTGGGATAAGGCACTTACACCTGCTAACATTAGATCTGGCTTTCGTGCAACCGGAATATTTCCATACAATCCAGACGCCATTCCGGAAGTTGCCTTTGCCCCAAGTATTTTGTCAGAAGTTGTTAATGAGGATCCAAATGGTGCTGAATCGATTATTGTGCGCCATAAAACGCCAGCTCCCACTCCAGGCTGTTGCCCAGAAGATCCAAATACGCGCAATTTTAAGAAAAAAAAGACTAACACTAAGTCTTGCTCAAGTGACAGTTCTGGCAGTTATACTTCGGCATCTGAAGATAGCTGTGAAGAGATTAAATTTCATCTTGATCAGTGTCATGAAAAAAGAGTAACTCCAATAATCAAGAAATCTGGAAATGAGAAGAACAGTGACTTGTTTGGTGAAAACAAAGGGGATAATTCTCCCCAAGCTAGGACACATCTTGTAGAAAAAACTGATCCAGAAGAAAAGAAAACAAACCAGAAAAATGACATCTTAAACACGTCATTCACGGATATGCTTGAAACACCAGCAAAAATTGAAAAAAAGAAATGTGCAAATAGAAAGAAAGCCATAAATAGCCGGGCTGTCGTAGTGAAGAGAAATGTATTTTGCAATGTCTGGTGCAAATATTGGGGTGGTTGGGCTAATAAGAAAAGCTTGTGAAAGCGCAGGAGCAACAGTACCAATTTTTCTGCTCTGTATCATCCACCAACAAGCCCTATGTGTAAAACATGTCGACATGAGCTGCGTTTTGAAACCAGTTGTTTCTGTCGTAAACTTTATTCGATCACGTGCACTCAATCATCGCCAATTTCGATCTTTCCTTGAAGAGATTGAAGCCGAGTCTTTTGACTTGTCGTATTATACAGCAGTTCGATGGCTTAGCTGTGGAAAAGTGTTATTGCAGTTCTTCAAGCTCAGAAAGGAAATAAAAAATTTTCTTGCGGAAAAGAATCACCCTGAACCGCTTTTATCGGATGCAGAGTGGTTTTGAAAGTTGTCAATTTTTGCAGATGTCATGACACACGTAAATAACTTGAATTTAAAGCTCCAAGGTAAAAACAACTTAATTTATGATTTATTCGAGCAAATCAAAGCATTCAGAGCCAAGCTGATATTGCTCGAAAGTCATATGAATGAATGTAATTTTTCCCATTTCACGTGCTGTGAAAAATTTAGTACAGAAACTGACGAAAGATTTCCCACCGTATTTGCAGTAAAAGTAATCGCGGATTTAAAACTAGAATTTTAAAAGCGTTTTTCTGATCTTGACATAAATTCAAGGGAAATTCGGCTGTTTCAAAATCCATACGGCTGCAACGTTGGCGACGTTTCAAGTCAGTTTCAAATGGAAATAATCGATCTTCAAGCTAGCGATCAAATCAAGAACAAATACGAGGAAGGAAATTTGATCGATTTTTACAAATTTTTGGACGCAAAAGAGTTTCCAAATTTAAAGCAATTGGCTGGTAAATTTATTTCTATGTATGGCACTACCTATAGGTGCGAACAAACTTTTTCCAGGATGAAGTATCTAAAATCTACATATAGGGCAAATTTATCGGATGATCATTTGCAATCATTGCTTATAATAATCCCAACTTTGAAGAAACTCTCCAGGAAAAAACCCAGTTCCACCATTCCCATTAAAAATTGCATGAAATAATTTTATAATAATATAATTTAGACATGTTTGTTTAGTATTGTTATATCTGCAATTTACTATAAAAAATAAAATTCAATGCTGCTTTACTTGTAATAAGGTTTTTTAATTCACATATTTACAATGCTTGGCCCCCGCTAATAAATTTAAATACCAAACTGGCCCTCGCAGCAAAAAGTTTGGACGCCTCTGATTTAAAACATGGTTACCTATTCGTATTGCTGACCAATTTCAAGATAATGAAGTAGCTTGCATTAATGTTTCTGATGGTGCGTATACACTCACATATTTGGGACAAAGTCCACGAATTGTAGAAGGTGCTAAAACGCAAACTCTGGTAAAATATGATTTAATCTTATGAATTTCACATTTAATTCTTTAAGTTAGGGCATAGTAAAGTAGTTTTATGTATAGATATTCTCATTTATTTGAAAAATCACCAGACATCATTTTATTTCTATTTGTAAGTACTACAAGTGACAGTTCTAATGAACAATAATTTAATTTTTTGTATTGTTTCATACCTTTGAATATATGGATGCATTACTCAAGTCAAAATGGGCAGGAATCTGTCGATATACATTCAGAAATTTAGAGATTGCGTTCATACTTTAGCGCATTGAGTCGGGATGCTCTCCATTCATCAGTTTATGATCTAAACTTTTGCTACGACGAAAATGATGTTCAATGGTGTTTGCAGAAACATGAGCAGTACAACGCTGGTGCAGATCTTTGTGAAAAATTCGATGAAGGACAGATGGACCTGTATCAGTTTTGTGAGGAAATTGTCAAATGTGATCTGAAAAGATATCTCAAGGATCTGTTGCCATACCTACCTGATGACATCATCCAGAAACATGACCTTACACACCATACCAATGATGATACAGACGACGACTACGATTAAAAAACATTTTTTTCTTGTAGACATCAAATTGCAACAATATATATTTAATGATCGTATTTGGTTTTTTTATATACGATAAATGATTGTATTTGGTTTTTTATATACGATGAATAATTGTGTAAATATTAAAAACATAGATAAGCATAGCATTTTTTAAATAGATAATTTGGGACGCCTATGTACTCACATCCCTAGAGAAGAGTCACACACACGCACCCACACACACACACGCGCACACACACACACACACACACTATGGGTAGCATATATTTTCTCTATTTGAAAGTGAGTGTGTATAATATAATATTGAATGATATAATCATCAAATGTTGTAACGTGCCTATTTTTTCCCTTCTACAGTTCATTATAATTGTCTCTGATGAGTTTCGTATTCCTTAGGTACTCGTAAGTAGGGTTGCATACCGTATTTTGTTGTAACTTAAGTATATCATTCGTTGTAAATAGTGTTGCATACCTAGTAGTGATAGGATTCGATTATTAATGGATGGGGCTGGCTAACAGCACGGACGAGGCGATTATGGAGCACGGACTGGAGAAGATTGTGGGTTGACGTTTATTCCGTGTCATTTCTTGATTTCCGCCCTAAGAGTGTCAGTCGTTGGGTGAGAGTCGTCGAAGTCGGGTGACAGTTTTTGGAACGATTTGATATTAACACGTGAGCAGAACCTCTACGGTTTTTTCTTTCATATCTGGCTGTATTTGGGCCATCTTAATTGGATTTTGAAGAAAAACCATTTATTTTCAACTTGACCATTCTATCTTACCTTTGTTGTTGATATTTTGGATTTTGGTGTCGAGTTAAAATATCCGCATGCGGGATCTGATGGAGGGAAGCCATTGTTAAGTAGCAGGTGCAGTTCCATAATTCAAACCGGCCACAGGAGTGGTGAATTCGTATACCCACAGGTTATAAATGATTTTTTTTTAAATATATAACGCCGTGACTTATTTTGACACCACGATTAAGTTTTGTTTTAGTTTATTAATACAGTACATGTGAATTCGTATACCCAAAGGTTATCAGTGATTTATTTTTAAATATATAACGCTGTGACTTATTTTGACACCACGATTAAGTTTTGTTTTAGTTTATTAATTTAGTACATTGTTGGAAACTATTTCTTCTTATTCTTCCTACTTATTAGTAAATATCCTACAATCTTGATATTTTAAAGGACAACCATTGTAAAAATATTTTTAAATAAACTCGATTGTTTTGTCAGTGAAAATCTTTATGTAAATGGTTAAAACATGAGTAAATTAGCAGCCTTATGTAAACGTTTGATTTAGTGTTATTAATGAGTTGATTTAAAAAGCTTATTATATACGTTTTACTTTTTTTTTGGTAACTTGGTAAAGTCTGTTACTCTTACATCTGTTCTGGTTATTTCATAAAGTTGTAAATTTTAAATTTTTGGTTTGTTTTAGCAAGAAAATTTACCATAGCTGTTAATTTTGACTATGTTTGTTATAATGTTGCTATTGAGCTATGTACTTTGATTTATTGTGTGAGTAAAGTTTCCAATATATCTTTGCTATAATTTTATTTATTTGGTTCACCATAATCTTAGTTGTTTATCGTGTGGCTCTGCTAGTGCCTATAAGACCTAGGGGTTTCCGGCTTGAACCGTCAAGTCGGTGGCGCGGCTCACTTTTATATATTTTTTTTTTCTTCTACCCTCTACGGCTGAGCTCGGGCATAATTTGCCAGAAGAGAGACCGCTGGCAGTCGTATACCCAAAGGTTAATGGCATGTACCGACGGGCGACTACTGCAGCGCGACAGTCGTGTAGCTCAAAATGATACAAATGAACTTCCAGGTTTGTGCGCACACGAGCGACAATTTTATAGCTTCTAGCGGCCCGGAATGAAACGTGTTCTATTTGTCGGCGACAAAAGAGACGCCATGCGATCGTAGCAAGCTATTCAGTAAACCGTTTTCTACAGGAATGAACATACGGGCTACTATTTTGTCGCTAGTCTTTGGCCTGTCATTTCGGTAAAGTATTTCGTACGGTGCACACGTCCACAATGTGTGAAATTAATAACACCGAAAGATTAATTTTGGAAATCGAGGTTCGGCCTGGACTTTACAACACGGCATTACCAGAATACAGCGATCGTAATTTGAAAACCAAATTATGGGAAGAAGTATGCGAACACGTTGTGCCGAATTGGAAAGACTTGGAATCCAAAGAAAAGTCCGAAAAAGGTAGGACATAGTTTTTAAATAATCATTCTAGAGTTAATTAACAAATTATCAAAGTTTTGTAGTGTAGTTAAAGTAATTTAGGTTTCTTCTTCAATACAACTGTTCCCCCTATTAAATTATTGTAGGTACCATTAATAACAAAAAAAAAATATTTTTCGTTAATGCACAATTTATGTGATCACAGAAATGTACAATTAAATAATCAACATACTCATATATTATTATGAATTCAAAGTTTCAAGTAAAACCTTATACATAAGGTATTTTATATTTTGTCATATTGCCACGGCATTTCACCTCTTGGGGAGATAAAATAATCTGCAAAATAGTCCCTGTTAGATATTCTATCGCCATCAGCTCTGGTTCCTACACGAGCAATATCATCAAGAGAGCAATCATACAAGGTATCTTCATAATGCGTTCCATCTCTTTTCCGAACAAAGTTGTGTAGAACACAGCAAGTTTGTGTTATTAATTGTGCAAATTCCACATCTACATCCATAGCCTTATGAAGAATTCTCCATTTATTGGCTAATATACCAAAGGCACATTCTACCATTCTTCTTGCCCTTGTTAATCAGTAATTAAAAATTCTTTGCTTTTCACTAAGATTTCTGTTGGGGTATGGTCTCATAACGTCCCTTGATAAAGCAAATGCTTCATCCCCAACTATAACATGTGGCATACATCTACCATTGTCATCATGTGGTAGTGGTTTTGGGGGTGGAATATATAGTTGCTTTTGTCTTATTCGTTGACCCAAAACAGAATTTTTAAATACATTTGAATCGCTGGATTTTCCATATGCTCCAACGTCAATCGCAATGAAGCAGTAATCAGCGTCAACCAAGCCAAGAAGTACAATTGAGAAAAAACTCTTGTAGTTGAAATATTGAGAACCTGAATGATTCGGATTGGTAATCCGAATATGCTGCCCATCTATCGCACCAATGCAGTTTGGAAAAGAGGTATATTCGTAAAATTTTTCTGCTATCTGCTCCCATTCCTCTTGAGTTTTCTCTCCCATGTGAGTAGAACGTAGTAAAGCCCAGATAGCTGTACACGTATGTTTAACAATGGAACCGATGGTTGTTCGTCCCAAAAGGTATTCGTAGTGAAGAGAAGCGAAGCTATTTCCCGATGCCAAACATCTGAAGAAAATATCAACATATTATTTTTCAAACTTCAGTTATAGTACTTTTATTGTTACAGGCAAAGAAGTACAAAAAAGATGGAAGTCCTTAAGAGACTGCATGAGGCGAGAACTGGCTCTGCAAAAAACCCCTTCTGGTGGTGCTGCAAAGAAGAGAAGGAAATACATGTACTTTGACCAGTTACAGTTTTTGCGGACCACGATGGAAGATCGTCAAACGACATCGTCTTTGTGTTCGGTCACAGCTGAAAGCAATGAAGCCCCGATCACTGACACGGAACCAGTGGAAGTTCCTCCAATACCTCCTGTACAACCTACTGAGACACCTAAATCAATGAAAAAAAGGCCAACTAATAATAATTTCGAGCAGGATATTTTGAAGCTGCTTGAAAAGCGCAGCACCAACCCTATGGATGATCTTGATGATGATAAGCAATTTTTGTTATCGTTGCTGCCGCTCATGAAAAAGTTCGACGACGACAACAAAATAACAATAAGAGTGGAGCTAATGAACACCATTAGAAGGGTTCTAAATGACATAAAAGCACAAAAAAATTGCCAAAATGCACTTCAGTCTCTGGAGCCTTCACAGGGAAATTCTCAGTGGCAACCACCCAACATCCCATGGCAGCCGACTACTAATAACCAATGGCAGCCCCAACCTGGCCCATCATGGCAGTCATCACAAACTAGCTACCTTTATCAGGTTACGCCGATACCTTCACCAAGCTTTTCAGTAGCCAGCAGTGAAATTATCGATCTTGGCGAATCTTTAATGTAGGATTATATTATATTACTCGTTCTACGTATGGTTTGTTTGTAAATGTGTAATTATAAATGAAGTATATTAAATTCTTACTTACCTGAGTGTTACTGCTAATCTTTCTTCGGGACTAATAGGTTTTCTCATATTCGTTGTTTCAAACGTAATCGCTGGACCAATTGATGCAAGTAGCTCGTCAAACGACGCCACCGACATACGAAAATAATTAAAAAATTTGTCAGGGTGGTTCCTTAAATCTGGATATAACTTATGAAATTGCCCTTTTAGTAAACGTTGGCTTACTATAGGATGCACCCAATACCGTCTTCGTTTTTGTAATAACCGCCTTCGGCGTCGCACTAATAAAACAGCAATACATGCTAACTCGGTAAACTCCATCTTGAGACTGACGAAAAACAAAACCCAGAGATCACAAAAGTGTGGAACGACATAAAAATCGCTTGTTTGCTTTCTCGTTTTCGCCACAAAAATGTGGTTCGTCTGTTCACGTTCTAGTCGCGGCGCTTCAGCGACACGACTGTCGCGCTGCAGTAGTCGCCCACCGGTGCATGCCATAAGTGATTTATTTTTAAATGTATAACGCCGTGACTTATTTTGACACCACGATTAAGTTTTGTTTTAGTTTATTAATATAGTACATGTGAATTCGTATACCCAAAGGATATCAGTGAATTATTTTTAAATATATAACGTCGTGACTCATTTTGACACCACGATTAAGTTTTGTTTTAGTTTATTAATATAGTACATTGTTGGAAACTATTTATTGCATTAGATAATATGCCAAAACTAAACTTGGATTAAAATAACCTCAATAATTCTTTATGTCCAAGTAAAAATATATTTTCTTCCTACTTATTTGTAAATATCCTACAATCTTGATATTTCAAATGACAACCATTTTTTTTTAAATAAACTCGATTGTTTTGGCAGTGAAAATCTTTATGTAAATGGTTAAAACGAGTAAATTGGCAGCCTTATGTAAACGTTTGAATTAGTGTTATTAATGAGTTAATTTATATACGTTTTACTTTTTTTTTTTGTAACTTGGTAAAGTCTGTTACTCTTACTTCTGTTCTGGTTATTTTATAAAGTTGTAAATTTTAAATTTTTGGTTTGTTTTAGCAAGAAAATTTTACCATAGCTGTTAATTTTGACTATATTTGTTATAATGTTGCTATTGAGCTGTGTACCTTGATTTATTGTGTGAGTAAAGTATCCAACATATTTTTGCTATAATTTTATTTATTTGGTTCATCATAAGCTTAGTTGTTTATCGTGTGGCTCTGCTAGTGCCTATAAGACCTAGGGGTTTCCGGCTTGAACCGTCAAGTCGGTGGCGCGGCTCACTTTTATATATTTTTTTTTCTTCTACCCTCTACGGCTGAGCTCGGGCATAATTTGCCAGTAGAGAGACCACTGGCAGAGTACTCTTTAGAGAACAAAAAAAGACGTGGCAATGTCTCCTTTAAACCGATAATCATATTAGTTTCATAGGGTTAGGTCGAGAATAACAGCAAGCGACATGCATTTATGAGTGTTGATCAAAGTTGAAGAAACGAAAGATGTGTGTGTAATGGGGTGACCGGACTTCATAAAGGGGGAAAAAATCTTGTACGCCTGGACCCCATAAAACGATTTCCCTTTCCAGATATTGAGATGGCCGAAATTTGAACTCGATTAAACGACGTTGACCCGTGCCGCTCGTCGCTCAAAATTTGAAAAAATCCAAATTTTTAGCCAAAAAGCTGACATATGGAGCCATAACTCCAGAACGGTAAATAATAGAAACACGCTTAATATCTCAAAAGAAAGCTAAAGTTTTTCTTTTTAAAATTTATACTCTATACATAATTGTTATTATTTTAAGTCAAACCGAGTTACAACAGCCTTTAGCACCAAAAACGTGACCTGTTACCACTAGGAGCATACTTCGTATGTTTTGTTATTAAGTGATAAATTTTGTTTTTTTTGGTATGAATCTCTTCATTCGAATCTAGATTTCGATATAAAAGTATCAATGTTTGTTTTCGAGATTTTTTTGTAATTTTTATTATAATCATTTTAAGACACCACCTTTTGGTACCTTTTTTGTTGAAGGGAATGATGTGTAATTTTTTTTACATTTTTTGATATTCTTAACGATTCTTTAAAATTGGATGATCCGAACCCCCGGTCCTAAGTAGATCAGATTTAAGACATCCTGCTGTACCTCCAATTATAAATTAACTTTAAAATGTAAAGTTAATGCGTAAAGCAATAATTGTGGCTTCGGTTGAAAATATTTTTAAGTAAATGTATTATTTTAAATTTCGCTTCCTTCATTTTCCCAATTCGAATATGGTTCACTTTTAAATTCCATAAAATTAGAGTAAATGTGGAATAGACGCCATAGGGGGATAGATGCCTAAGTAAACCCCTAGTGGTCTGTATGAGAATTACACCCGCAGTGTATTGATTTAATGTAAGCTTGCCCCGTAACTTCCGTCAGTTGATGTTACGCACTGTGTTGGAACGAAAGTGTCGTGAGTTGTGCAGCGACAAACGAATTAAGCGACGACATTTTGGTGGATTTAGATTAATTATAATCTTTGTGCGCCTGAAACTTTTAATGCTATAAAGTAAGTGTTTATTTTTTTGTATTTGGGTGATTCCATAAATGTTGGGCAACTGTATGTCTTCAGAACTTTTTGCTCAACTTATTTAATCAATTGTATTAACAATAATGTTAATAGAACTGAATAAGGGCGTTTTTTTATATAGACTTGCAGAAATTTTCAAAAAGTAGTTTATTTCATTTTAAATTCTTCCTTACATGATGGAAATGTCAGTCCCTAGCCTTGTCCATACATCAAATTTTAGTATTTGATGATTTAGATTTAGAAAACCATTAAGTTAATAACTTTTAAACATTAATAAAACTAATAAACACTAAATAATTCATCTATTATCAAAGTTTGACTGAGTTTTCAGTAAAATTATTTGAAAAATTCTGAGTCGATGTATTGTCCACAACTTTAAGCATCAGGCCCTAGCCGCTAACGAAATTTTAAATTTCGCGCTAAATAAGTGACCTACAGAATGAACGACAAGTTTTTTCTTTTATTTGTACCATGAAGAAGCATGAAAATAGGATTAATGCTGCGGAGATGAGTAGTCTGAGAAGTATAGCCGGAGTGACTCGGTTGGATAAAGTTAAGAATAGTGAGATAAGAAAACGCTGTGGTGTAAAAGATGTGGTCACAAAGATAGATAAAGGAATGCTTAGATGGTTTGGACACGTAGAAAGGATGGATGAAGGAAGATTGACGAAACAAATTTATAAGGCGAGTGTGAATGGGCAAATCGGTAGAGGTCGACCTCGGAGAACATATCTCGATCAGATCAACATTGTTTTGAAGAAAGGCCAGGTCAAAAGTACCAACAACCGAAGAGCATGTACGAGAGCACTGGTGAAAGTAGAGGAAGCAAAAGATGTGTGTACGAACCGTAGCAAGTGGAAGTAAGTGGTCTCTGCCTACCCCTATGGGAAAAAGGCGTGACTTTATGTATGTATGAAGTTAGCAGCAAGAAAAAATACGGATGTCGAACATTTTGTTTCACATTGATTACACGGCAACTCTAGTGCGTGCACGTGTTTTTCCAGTCACTGTGTCAGGCCCTAGGTAAGTAATTTTATTAAAAATAATGATATTTATTAGTGTATCTTTTGATAACTACAATTTATTTCTAAGTCCGTTTCGGTAAAAAATGATAGATATAGAGTTATTTATAATTAAGATGATGAATTCTTATTTTTTAGTTTGAATCGTCAGTCCCTTGCTATAAATATGACTAGGGACTGACGCAGAAGCCAGTCATGCTCTGATGAATTAGCACTTCTAATTTGTAGTTAAAGTCAAACAACATTTGTTTGTTATAGCAATGTGCCTATCATTGATTATTAATATTGTTTTGTAGGCATGCCGCCATCTAAGAAGAAGCCAAAATTGTTTAAAGAAGAAATAGTCTTGAAGAAGTCAATTGCTGCAAAGGCTCGATTAATGAAGATTAAAAGTGATCCTATTTTATTAGCTCAATAAAGAGAAAGAAAGACTGAAGTATTTGAAAAAAAAAAAGAAAAAGGGCAGCGAAAATGTATTAAAGATATGACTCCAAGAGAGCAAAGGAAGACTCGAAAAAAGTGGAAAACGTACTCATCTGATTATATACTAAACCAAAAAGTTAATCAAGCCGGCAAAACTTACATTTCGCAAAACACGCCACCCTCATCTGATGACGAAATTTCAAGGAAAAATGAACCTCCAGAACCTTTGAACAACGATATTGGAAACCGAAATTTGCAAGTCGTTAGACAAATAGAAGCCAAGAAAAGAAGTGTTCGCCAGCGAAAGTCTAGAAATATGTTACTGAAGAAAAAGCTTTCAGAAATCACCGAATTGAAAAAGAATCTTAACACCCAACAAAAAAAATATTACAGACTTAAACAAAAGATGAAGAAGGTGAAGAAGGCGCTTACTCCAAAAAATAAAATTTACAGCACGGCAGAAGATCCAAATCAAAGAAAAGAATTAGTTAAGAAGGCGTTGTTTGGCGAAGTTTTACGTACCCAAATAACAGAAAATTATTCAAAAGTTACCACTAGTAAGGAAAAATCAAACTTTAAAAAGCTCTTGTCTGGTCCAACTACTGAAAAATATAAACTATGGCGACTTGATGATAACTTTATTACACAAAAAAAGTTACAAGGACAACGACGCAGAGATTTTGAAGGCAAAAGAATAGCTAGGAAGAACAAAATAATAACTACGATTCAGGAGTTTTATGAAGACGATAGTATCAGCCGAAACGCTGCAGGTAAAAAAGAATGCATTACACGTAATAAAATAAAGAAACAGAAACGATACTTGTTGGATTCACTAAAAAAATTTTAAAAACAAATCCAATCACTATTGGTTATTCATTATTCTGCAAACTGCGTCCATTTTGGGTTGTACCTCCTAAACTTACAGATCGTGACACTTGTGCCTGTATTATACATAAAAATATTGATCTGAAACTATCAAGTTTGAAAAGTGCAAAAGTTCTTAAATTCGAGAACCACCAGTCAGCATTACAGATACTCTGTTGTGATCGCTACTCTGAAGAATGTTTATTTAGACAGTGTAATAAGTGCTTCTTTAACACTTTACCCTACGATGAATTTGACAACAATGAAGATATATCAATGGCTCAGTGGAAACACGAGAAAGAGATGTATAAAGACCCAAAGACTAACAAAGAACGCTTTGTATCTAAGTATAAAAAGAAAAATATTAATATCAGACCTCGAGATTTGATAATAGAACTGGAAGAAACTGAACTTTTAAAATTATTAAAACATGAAGGAAACATAGTTCACCAGTATCAAACATTGAAATCCTTAAAGCAATCACTTGCAGATAAAGATACAGTAATCCACATGGACTTTTCAGAGAACTATGCAACTAAATGTAATCAAGAAATACAATCCTATCATTTTGGTGGTTCCAGAATACAAATCTCTTTGCACACTGTCGTTGTTTACACCAAGGACTCAACAACTGCCCATTGCACTATTTCCTCGAATTTAGCCCATGATGTTGCAGCTATTTGGGCGCATTTACAGCCCGTGTTACAATCCTTGCCTTCGAGTGTAGAAAATCTACACTTCCTAAGTGACGGCCCTGTAACACAATACAGAAATAAAACTATGTTCTTCATACTAGCCCGTAAGCTTCAAGATTGGTATCCTAACACGTCATTTTCATGGAATTATCATGAGGCAGGTCACGGAAAAGGAGCGCCGGACGGTGTAGAAGCAACGTGCAAACGCACTGCAGACAAAATCATAGCGCAGAAAGCCGACATAACCAGCTTAAATGAGTTCGTTGATATCTTGCGTGAAAATTGCCCAGGAATAAAGATTTCTATAATTAAGGATGAAGATATCGAAATTATGAGTAATTTGATTAAAGAGAATGTAAAAGATCTGCAAAGTTTCAAAGGGACGCTTCTAGTGCATCAAGTAACGGGCGGTGTGTATAGTCCGAATAAACTTATCCTACAATCACTTAGTTGTTTTTGTAACAAAGATTGTGAACACTATAAATTGGGCAGTCTAGAATACAAAATAAAACCAGCTCGCCTAAAAGTATCTGATGTTTATAATACTGATTCTGAAGATGACATGGAACCTATACAAAACACAAGGGATGTTGAACATGTAGTGCAAGCAGGCCCTAGTCATAATTTTAAAGATAAGTCGAAAGTTATATATGGTAGTGGTGATTACGTACTAGTCAAGCTATGTGTAAAAAGTAAGGAATATCGTTATGCTGCAATTTGTTCAAGTTATGATGACGAAGGAGAATTAACTTTAACTTTCCTTAAAATTTATAATGAAGAGAAAAACTTGTTCAAAATAGACGAAAATGATGTGGCAGATGTGCCTTATGAGGATATAATAAAAAACTGCCAATTCCTAATTTGATTGTAAAAGGTGATAAGAGTATTTTATAAATTTAAGAAAGCTATTAATGTTTTTGAGAAGTGAAATTCTATTTTATAATAAATACTTAATAAGTTATTATTGATGTTTAAAGTAACATTTTGTTTTATTAATTACTATGAGGTTAAAATAATTAGTACAAAGAAATGTCTGATTAGTCGGTACTTAATTTATAAAATTATATATTTGTCAGTTACTTGTTGTTGATAGTACTCGTATATTATTTCATAAGTAAACGACTGATGTTTTAAAAATCTAGTTATTATAATTTACTGTGATTGCTATAAAATTTGTGATAACAAATAAATAAAAATTTTTACGTATTTGATTTTTTTGACACTAGTTAGCATTCTCATCAGTCCCTAGTTATACTCGTCAGTCCCTAGATGGCTAAATTTGTAAAACCTTCAATTTCTCGTAAAATAATATATTAAGTGACTGGCCCTTCTAATTATGGTACAATAATTTAAATATCTACTAAAAATAGCAATTGGCGATCTAATTGGGATTTAATTATTATTATTATGACAATTTTATTTCATAAATCACCCTATTGTTATGGAATGACCCAAATATTTTTATGAAAATTACACTTTCTTCTCTTGGAACTATAGTGAGGCTGGGCACGGAAAGAGTGCCCCTGATGGTGTTGGAGCCGTTTGTAAACGCACTGCCGATCGAATGGTTGCTTTAGGTGAAGACTTAGTCGATATAAAAAAATTACAAACGGTTCTAGAAGAAAACTGTCCCAACATTAAAATTATAACAGTGACGCAACAAGATTATGAACATTCTCAAATTAAATTGATTGAAAAGTCATCTAAGCCTTATTCGGGCACTTTAAAAGTCCATTAAGTAATCGGTAATAAAGATAGCTTCAAATTAACAATGAAATTCTTGAGTTGCTTTTGTGAGAATATGTTTAGCTGCGAACATTATTTGATGGGCACTTTGAATTATGTGGATAACGTCAATGCTAAAAAGGCTAAACACATTTACACAAGTTCAGAGCCAGAGAATGAACGCGAAATTCAAACACCCAAAGAAAACATCGATCCAAATACTTCAAGTATAAATTTTGATGCTGTTGAAGATCACGTTGCGACAACTAGCTCATCTAACATTCTAAGAAAAGAAAATGTAACTTATTACAATGGCGACTATATTCTTGTTAAATGTAGCTCTAAAAATACAGAATATAGATATGTTGCTGTGTGTATGGGAGAAGTAGATGAAGAAGATGGCGAAATTAGAGTTACATTTTTAAAAACCACTGGTAATTACAGTAAACTATTTAAAATTGATGATAATTGCTATGATCTGCCTATTGAAGATATACTTTTAAAGTTACCTCAACCTTCTTTATTACTCAAAGGAGAACGTATTTTTTATAAGTTCCCAAATGCTTTAGATGTATTCGAAAAATAGCTTTTTTGTCGGGTCTTGCTCTTTTTCTATAAACTATTTTTAATGTTATTTTTGTTACTTCTAAAAATGAAAAACATTATTTCTGTTTTTTTTTTACTATTATTAAAGTTGAAATGTTGAAACTAATTATATTATTATAGAATGATACATTCTTCAAGTGACTGATTAAAAATTCTATATTTGATTTAGCTATTCATAATTACTCTTAAAAGAATATTACTTATTTGTTGATTATTGAATACAGGTAGAATATAAAATAAAGGTACAAGGAAAGAGACGTGATGTTTTATATATGTTGATTAATACAGTAAGTTATAATAAATCTGGTCAAATATGTTACTAAATATAATTGTATTTTCTATAAAACTTTAAGAAGAGTGATATAATTTTGTTTTCTGTTATACTGAGTATTATTCTTGGATTGATAATGAATATAATAATTACTAATAATGGATTATTTTCATTTTCTTGATGTTTCAATCATTTTCCTGCTGTCCTGTCATCAGTCTGTCGGTCCATTTCATTATCCTGCCACTAGTGTCATTTTCCTGTTCTGTATATTTGCAAATATTGCTCAAAAATCCCTAAAATCGAATAAAGTGTATCGATTTGATAGTTATTATATAGATTTAACTTGGCTCTATTACTTAGACATCAATTATGTATAAAATACGACAAAAATATATATTTTTTTTGTAGTCGTTTTCGACCGATTAACAAATATTGACTATATATATATATATATATATATATATATATATATATATATATATATATATATATATATATATATATATATATACATTCACACCTCTAAACAGCATTCTAGATGAATACAAGACCTGTGATACACACATATCGTCGGCATCATTTGAAAATTGCGTAAGTCCACTTTTTATCAAAATCTGGATTTTAATGACATCTTGTTAAGCAGTTCGAACTTCATAAACCAACAATAAATTTTAGCTATTACTTACTAGATGGCGGCACAAAATAATGAATTGAATGTTGCCTAAATCCGACATTATCTGAAGCAACGTGAATATTGCGTAAGTCCCACATTCTATACTTTGAATGTCAATTAAAAGCACGTGTTTACAACTTGTTGCTTTTATTCGTTTAAAAATAAGTTTTTTAGTGAAACAATTATTGTAATTAGTTGTTAAGTAGTTCAGGTAAGTAAGTTTGGTAAAAAGTTAGACATAGGACTTTTTCATTTTTAATCTTAATGGAGTTACGCCACTTTCATATTAAAATTTAGATTATTTCGTACACGTATACAGCCTTAAATATTTTTTCAGAATGAATAAGAGTTCAAGAAGCTATAAAATACTAAGCAAGGCGAAGTTTAGAAGTGGAGATGAAGATGGTGCTTCCTTGGTACAACCTAAAAACGTTACTGATGTCATTCAACAGCTTCAAAAATCCGAGCCAAAAGTTGTCGTTTTAAGCGATGTTACAATTTCCTTAAATTCAGAAGATTTATCCGATGCAATAAAAAGTTTAAAAGAAGAGTGTATTCAGGCCCAGAAAAAAAAATATTTTTTTAGCATTCATTAATTTACTTTCCACAGAAAAACAACATTTAAAAATAAAAACTACCGGTGTTATATTATTCTTAGATAAAAACTGTTTTTTCCGCCTAGTGTAAAATTTACATTTTTGGACTTACGCAATTTTCATATGAGGCCGACGATATGTGATGACCTATCTCAAGTTCCTTCCTTTAGTGATAATAAATCAGACTTAAATGTAATTCATGTCAACATTCACAGTGTCTATAAAATTTTTGACAATTTTCTAGTTTTTAATGAATTTATTGGCAAGGAGTTTGATGTTATTGTAATGTCGGAGACACATGTGATCCATGACATACCTAGGTATACTGTTTTTTGGAATCAAAGTACCATGAATAAATTTGATGGCTGTATGGTGTACGTTAGAAATGAAATTTATCGAGAGTGTACTATTGTAGAAAGTAATAATTGTAAGTGTCTAAAAGTTTCAATCTGTAAGTGTAATATTATGGTATACATATTAGCTCTGTATCAATCACCCTCCACTAATATAGATGAATTTATAAATAGTCTAAAAAATATTTTATAAAAATCTGCAACAATTCCCACAAAAATATGTTTTTTTGTTGGTGAAATTAACTTAAACATCCTAGATAACCAATGTGAAAAAATAAATAATTATCTTACTGTGATGCATGGTCTTGGATATACAAGTGTAATTAATGGAGTAACTAGAGAGACAGACACCTCAGCGACCTGTATTGACCACATATTTGTAAAGTGTAAAGATAAAGATTATGATAAAATAAACTGTTATTTTAAAACGAGATTTCACTGATCATTATCCCATCTTACTAAATCTAAAACTTAAAAATAATGTTAGTATTCAACAACAAAAAATCCTTAAAAAAATAGATTACAATCTACTTTCACAACAAATCTCACAATTAAGATGGGATAATGTATTAAATGACAACGCTGAGACATGCACAAATAGCTTTATCAACACCATGCAAAACCAAATTGAAAACTGTATAACCCTTAACTTGACAATGTGCATTATAATACACCTGTCATTCAAAACGTATTTTTGATACTAACAATTTGAAAATCCCGCTTAAAATGTAAACTGAATGCAGATAGACCCTTCCCTCTCTGATTTAGCCTTGACTAGACCCGTTTTGAATATGCCGCTAGTGGTGAGATGTCATTTGGTCAGTGTGGTTTTCAAGTAACTGACATTTGACTTGTGACCTCTATACTTCAGGTAAGAATTTCATGAATTTGTAGCTTATTTTGATAATTGTTTCACATATAACGTTATATACGGTTGGAAGAGATATCATATATAAGGGGTGTATGTTTATTTTACGGATAAATGTATTACAAAAAATCCAAATTCAATCCAAAAAATACGTGTATTCAAATTAACATCGTCAAGTGAACGGACTTAATTACCTGTGCATTTGAGTACCCATTGCCTATTTGGAGTGAATGCCGCTCTATGAATAATTTGGACGAAGCAGGGTAGTACTAAAAATTATCATGGGATACTAATATGTGATTTAAAATAGTTTAGAAAAATTGATTATTGTGGGTCGATATTTGAATTCGTTATATTTCACTCAAATAATTTTTTTATTACTTTCGCACAACGTGTGAACCCCTTTTCTTTGGAGTCTGTCAAATGTAAAAATTGGTAATATAACTATTTTAATTTGGATGTAGGTACTAAACTATTGATGTTATTTCATCTAAAATTATTGCAAAACTGTATTTTTTAGAAAAAATGGCTGGTACTAGAAGTCAGAGAATATTAAAATTGGCCCAAGAGATAGTTGCAAATGATGAGTATGATATATTAATCCCGAATCAACATATTAATTCAGATATTGAGAGTGATGACGAATCATTGCTTCCATCTGCACCTGCTGCGTATCCAGTAAATGCAGATTTTGAGGAAGATCATATTGATGAACCTGTTCAGTTTACAATTTTGGAAAATTTAAACGTTGCGTGCGGTTTAAGAGGATACGAAGAAGTGCAAAATATACTGGAAAGTGATAATGACTTATTGGACGAAACAATTGAGAATGAAGCTTTTCGTATAGAAGAAAAGAACATTGACCAACCACTCAACTTAGAGACCAAAAAAATAACCAAAAAAAACACGTAGAAAAACTGAAACCCAAAATAAATATAAATGGGAAGATGAACCTTTTGGATTTGCTGCAAATATTGTAAATGATACATTTCAACCACCTAATGAGTTGTCATCATCCATAAGTTACTTCAAAATGTTTTTTGATGAAGAGTTAATGGATCTGATTGTAGCACAGACGAATTTATATTATCAACAAAAATCTGGTACTTCAATGGAAATGGATAAAAATCTTTTAACAGAGTTTTTGGCCATAGAATTATTGATGGGTATTATCAAAACACCAGCTTACACTGACTACTGGACCTCAAAATGGAGATACGACAAAATAGCAAACATAATGCCTTTAAAAAAGTATAAACAAGTACGTCGTTTTTTGCATTTTGCTGACAATACTTTTTTAAACGACGATCGCTATTTTAAAATTAGACCAGTCATTAATCATGTGAGAAAAAATTGCTTGAAAATCGAAGATGAAACCAGGATGTCAGTGGATGAAATGATGGTGCCCTACAAAGGAAGAAAAGCAGGGTCTCGACGTCAATATGTGAAGAATAAACCAAAGAAGTGGGGATTTAAATTTTTTGTACGGTGTGGTGTTTCCGGAATGGTTTACGACTTCATTCCTTATGGTGGTGACGACACTTTTAGAGAAATAGAATTCTCGGAAGAAGAAAAAACATTTGGCATTAGTGGACAAACAGTTATAGCACTTAGTAAAACTATTTCAAATCCTGCATGCAAAGTGCTGTATTTTGATAATTTTTTCAGTTCGCCAGATTTAATTTCCTATTTGCGAGAATATAAAGGAATATTCTCATTGGGAACTATTCGATAGAGTAAGGGATTGTCCTATTAAAAGTGATCAGCAACTTAAATCACTAGGACGAGGTTCCTATTTCCAAATGACAGACAATGAAAATAAAATAGCAATTGTTCAGTGGTACGATAACAAGACAGTAAATATTTGTAGCTCATATGTTGATGCATATCCACTACAAACTATTAAAAGATGGGTAAAAGGAGAATCTAGGGAGAAAACAGATATTGTGTGCCCGCAAATCATAAAACCCTATAACCAGCATATGGGCGGAGTAGATCTGGCGGGAATGTTAGTGTCTTTGTGTAGAACTTCATTCAAAAATCATAGGTGGTACATGAGTATATTCTCCCAAATACTAGATATTTGCGTTACTAACGCCTGGGTGCTATATAAAAGAGAACTTGCATTGTTACAACCTGAGGATTCACCTATGCTTTTGAAAGATTTTCGGAATTCCATCGCTGAAAGCCTTCTACTGAAAAATAAGAAAAGAGGAAGACCTTTACAAGAAATTATCAACACACCTAAGAAGAAAATAAAGACAATGTTCAAACCACGACCTCAGAAAGATGTACGATTTGATGCAGTTGGACATTTTCCGATTTTCTCCACAAAAGGAAGATGTCGTAATTGCCAAAACACTCAAACACATGTACTCTGTATCAAATGTGATGTTCGTCTGTGTTTTGTAACTAAACGTAACTGTTTTTATGATTTCCATAATCAAAATAATTAAATTGGTTTTGTAATGTTTTTGGTAGGTAATAAAAATATTCAGTGCGGCTCTGTGCTTTTTTTGGTTTTGATGTGTTAAAATGATACTATTGAAACTGGCAGTGTGTACTTGAATACACACATATAATTCTTCGTATAGTTGACAATGTGCATTCAAATACACAAGTACAAATCAAAGTCACAATACATCAAATAAAAATTTTATTGCTGAAAATGTATTAATTAACTACCCACTTGAACAAAAATAGTTTAAGATAATTTTTAATTCGCGTTTTTCTTCTCTTGCCAAGTTAAGGGATAATTGAATATAAAATTATAAATAAAAAACAGAGGTTGAAGCCATGGATCACTGATGGTCTTGTAAGGTCAGTTCGTAAGAGAGATCAAATGAAAAAACAATGTACTCTGCATCCTGATAACATTGAAATTTTGAATAATTATAAAACTTACAGAAACTCATTAACAAAAATAATTAAAAAAATAAAATACCAATTTTTTAAATCTAAATTGCAAGAGAATATTAATAATCCAAGAAAAATGTGGGATGTAATAAAAGAAGCCACAAATGATAGTACATACCATAAAAGTGAAATAAAAAGCATAGTAAATGAAAAAAATATAGTTCTAAGTGATCATGGCTTAATCTCAGCGGAATTTAATACATTCTTTGGCATGGTCGGCCAGAAATTGACTCGGAACATAAAAACCATCACGGAAAATTTTTAGAGATATCTCGAAGACAAATTCAGAATCTTGTTTCCTTACCCCATTTACATCATGTGAATTAATAATACAACTTAAAATCAGTATTAAGATTCATGATTAATAATCACTACTACAGAAATGAAGTTTTACATCAACTAAATACAAGGAATTTTGTAAACCGCAACCTAGCAACATCCCTCGTCAGGCATAAAGCAGCTCAGAGACATATTAGCTACACTGGCTCTAGAATTTATAATGCCCTACCTGGTTCACTTAGAAATAAACCCTTCAAGAATATTAAAAACCAAATTCAGGATTGGATTTTGAAAAATAAATTTATTGGGACATTATATATATATATATATATATAGAACAAATTTTGTACAGAATAGTTATATTTATTTATCAGATTTATTACTTTAGTAGGTTATATTATTATATATTTATTAAAATTAAAATTGCTATTGGCATAACCTTGCTATAATTATAATTGTAAGTAAAGACCAGCATGCACAGATTTAAAAAATCCATTGTGCTGGTTAAAGTCTTAGTAAACTTAGTATAAGGAATATATATTGTTAAATAGCTAAGTACCTTATTGTAATTTACTACTAAGCAAATAAATTTGAGATTTGAGAATTTTTCACTAAATATGGGTACAATAATTCTACCAAATCGTTAAATAGATCGGGAGACATCCTAGTATATTTGAAAAATTGTTCATTGTCCATGTTCTCCATTAAATTCAAATAGAAATGAAACTGAGAATGGGTGTTCCTTTGCCTATTTATAGGTCTGATTTTATATCTTCTGTTTCGGCGTTTCTTTTTGATATGATTTAAATAATATACTCCAAACGCCGAAATCATAAACAAACTGGCTATAGTAATAATACCCATAGCACAACACAAATCCACTACAAGTAGTACAAAATACAAATCCGAATCAACTTTTTTATATTTTAGAATTCTTCTCTAACCTCACAATGAATTAATCTTACAATGTGAAATCTTAAATCTAAAATGATAAATCTTAGGTGTTAAATTCTTTTACAACTCCACCATTAATTTTAGGTTTTTTTATGTTTCTAAACGAATTCTAAAACTATATATTTTTATATGTATATGTGTATTGTTACCTAATAAATAAATCAACAAAAAATATTTATTTATCTTTCTTTTATATTTCTATGGGGTAGCCAGGAAACTCGCAATCACAAATGGTGTCGCGAATGAAAAAAGTTTAAGAAGCCCTGGTATAAACCAATGTTTTTTGCAGTCATTCCTATTTTATTTTGTTATTTCCTATTTTATTTGCTGGATACACTCGCCTTTACTTTCTTAATTCGATAGATTAACGAATGTCCATAAATTAAAATATGACCCGAACTATTTCCAAGAGAAATGATTTTTTTTTTGCAAGTACTTAAATAATTATATTTCCTTAGATGGCTGACTATTGGCGAATTTACACTACCTTTAAATTGGAAAAAAAACGACTCACTAAATTTGTAATTGCTAACTGGGAAATAACCAAACACACCTTAAAATTATTTAGCGAAAACGGATGATAAACTTATTTGGAATAAAATAAATTGTTTTCTCGTACTTACAAAATAATTTCAATCAAACGAACACACACGTTTACAAATATTTCTGCACCTTCCGGTCCTACAACTTTGTTAAAAGATGAATGTTTTTTGTTTGAGAAATGGGTTCCAAGCATTTATTTACGCATGCGGCGTCAGAAGTATTTCCGGAGTGAGTTCCGAACGTTTGTGCTGGAACACAAAAAAGTAATCGTGGCTGAATGCTTTAGCTGTGTACGTCATTTATAAACTATAAAAAAGAAAGAAGATATTGAAGATATTCAACAAATTTTAGATCATTTTTATGGAGAGTAGAACCACAGAGTATACCACTAATCTATGGTAGAACTAAGGAGAACCAACTTGTATAGAGAACAAGTTGAAAAAGTGTCCAGCTGTAAGCAGCAAATTATAGTTCAATAAGCCATAAAAATAACGCTAGCGTAGCAAGAGGATGGATATGAAATATGGAAGTATAACCTATAAAACTATTGTACTAACGTGGATATTGATTTGATTTGTATTAACTTTTGTAGATACATTTTTTATTATTATAAATTTATAGTTATTAATGTAAATAAGAGAAAAAACTATAGAAATAATGGGAAAAATTTGTAAAGTGAAAAGTCCAACTGGGCCAAAATTAAAAAATAAAGAAAGTGATGTGTCTCAACCTGTCTTTTTTTCGACCAACAGTAGGTATAATAAACTTTATTTATTATTTTACAATACTAAAGTTAATATATATATATATATATATATATATATATATATATATAAAACAATTATTAATTTTTTGAAACATTTTTGTCATTATTATTGATGAGTTATAAAAATTACCAAAACTGTCAAATATCTACTGAATACAGTGTGGTATTATTTTTTCAATTGCTAGTTTGTAACTATCTATATATATATATATATATATATAATGAATGAACCTATTAATATTTTCTGTCTATATTAACTTCTAGTCATCGGCAAAATTAAAAAAATGGAATATGGCTTTGGGCACTACAATTAAAACAACTGATTATATTTGTCATTTACATTTTAAAGAGGAGGATATAAAAATGTACGAAATCAGGATCATCAAGAATCAAAGGATCAAGATGAATTAAAACAAAAAGAATTTTAATTGATCAGGGAGTTCCTGATAATTTAATACATGTGATTGTACAAACTGAAGACGATTTTGAAGTACCACAGTTGAATTAAGAGACTCATTATGATATACTGAACGATAAAGAACCTGAAATACCTTCTCAGTCAGCAAAGAAATTTTTGGATAATCTAAAATCTTCACTGCTACCGCAAGGACTAGAATTTGTGCTGGTAAATGCAACAACTAAGCAAATCATAAACCGTCTACGAGTAAACAAGGACATCTTTGTTACTGTAAGTACTGAAAAATATAAATGTATTTGTCTTTTTTTATAATAATAATTAATTGCAAAAACATCGTAGGTTATTTTTTTCTACTAATGAAGAATAGACTGTAAATGAGAATAATTGTTCAAATAGTATTAATGACTATTTGACATCAGTAGAAAGATGGCCATTATGCGTTGGTACTCAAATTGACAAGAAAAAGTAAGTTTGATTTTCAGATTAACAAATAAATAAACTGATATGACAAGTAAAATTACAATTAACTTTTTTAATAATAAAATTAAATTTAAGGTATTCACAAACTTGTAAGGGTGTAATTGTTGGTGATGATTCTTATAAGAGAAATCAAGCGAATCCAAGATGTAAATCTTCTAAAATATTATGGCATCGTTTGCAGAGCTGTAGTTCTACTTCAACTATTTTAGACACTACAATTTCTGAAAAAAGACGTGCTTCTAATCTACAAAAACAATGTCAACATCTAAAAAAAATGGTAAGTTATTTACTCAATTAAATAAAAAAAATTGTTTCTTGTGGTACACTATTCAATTTTGCCATTTATATTTAATACAAAATCTGAAACTGCTACAATGATTTCATGATGTAAGTCTTGCAAAATGATGTTTGAATTCAAATGATAATATCTAATTCAATGAATAGATAATTATTAAGAATTCATAGAAAATTATAATTACATAGCAAACATCTTAAAGCTAGGTTTTATTATTTGCAGATAATTTGGTGATGGTTTTTTATTTTTCATATCAAAAGAATATGTAGAATTAAACGATATTATGTTTTTTTCCTACAGGGAAACCATACTATTTGTACTCTTTCAATGGCAATAGAGTTTATTAAAGTTTAATTTTATTCAGGATAGATAGACAATTAAGAATATTTGTCTGTTGTGCTGTTGTAATGGAAGGTGCATCATGGGATCGGGGGGTGTGGAAAATATTTATAATTATAATATAATCATTCAGCCACATTTCGATAAGTTGAATATGCTCCAGAAGCTTCAAAATCGTGGAATGAGAATAATATTGAGAACAAATCGCCTCACCCCTATAAGATCAATGCTAATGACCCTCAGTTGGTTTTCAGTGGAAAACAGATTGCTTTATCTCACTATGATTCACTATTTTTCAAAGGTTTCTTGGAGTTTAATAAACTACCAGATTCAGTTAAGTTATCTGCTTAATTGATCCAGTTCAAAGCCAAATTGAAGGAATATATCCAAAATAAGTAATATATATCTATGGATTTAAAACAATATAACAATTTATTATATATTACAAGTGAATTTGTAAACCTATCTGAATATGTAAAACTATTCCTCTTTGTTTATATATGTATGTTTGTTTGTATATACTTTTTAATATGTTCATTGCAATTTTTTTATTTATTAGTATACTTAACATTTTATTCCGTTATGGCTATTTATATTTAAATTACCGATTCTTGTGATCCTCATATTTTTATTTTTTACTTGCAATTGTTTACACATTATTATTATATTAAGGATTCCATTTTATATGTCTATTATATATTTTCTTTTCTGTATATTGTAATATGTCTTCTTGTATGTATATTAGGGTTCCTAATTTAAATAAAGATCTATCTATATAAAAAAAAAATGTTAATTGATAAAATAGGGCGATTAATATTCAGTCGACTATTCTCGTTCTCTCTATTATAATTTTTTTATTATTATAATTCTAGGTTTTTGGTCATAAGGCTGAGGAAGGTCTAACCTAACATTCTATTCGTTTGTCGAGTGCACATCCCTTCGTGAAAATGGACAGTTTCAGTGAGGTGTCCAGTGAAGATGATCCATTTCATGACTCAGATAATAGTGATATTGACCCGTATTATGTGGTGGATGAAGGGAGTGGCAAAAAAATATTCAAAAAGTGTCTTAATAAATCATTATATAATGTTGGTTCTGTTTCTGACCAGCATGGTTTGAACTACGATAACAAACAAGGTAATTTTATCAAATATTTGAGGAAATGATTATAAAAAATAATGATTATTTATAGACCTGGCTGCAGATAGAGGAATAACCGAAGCTAGTGGATCAGGTTTGATTAAGGGAGCTATTCCAAAGCATGTAACTGCAAACGAAAACTCGAGCAATACAACTGAGGAAGGTGAGTGAACTAGTACAGTTTACTTCCGTACCTTTGCACTTAAATTTATATTTCTCCTAATGTAGATGAAACTGCAGAAGAGCGCTCCGAGAAAAAGGGAAAGAAACGCAAGCGCACTCCTCAAGCTTGGAAAAGAAATGTGAGAAAGTTGGAAAGGATTAGTGGAAAAGGATATATCAGTAGTGGAGGTAAAACCATTGAAGCAAAGAAACAGGGATCCAGATGTGAGTGCCATAACCAGTGCTATGAAAAATTTACGAAAATGGAGAAAGATGCGATATTCACAGAATTCTATGCAATGGGAGATAGAATATTCAGGATAGCTACTTAGGGTCACTCATAGATGTAAAAAAAGTCTCCAGAAGAAGAAAAACTAGCGTGCATGCAACGAAAAAGTATTCTTTTGGCTATAGTGTCAAAGTCGCTAAAAACCGAAAAAGTATGCCGCACAGAATTTTGTAACTTACATGCGATTCACAAATCACGTGTTTCAAGAATTTCACAATCAAGGGCTTCTGGTGTGTTGCTCGAGAAGGATGCCCGTGGTAAACACCATAATCGACCAAACAAAATTCCGGAAAATATTGTTACACAGATTGAGGAGCATATAAACAGTTTTCCAGCTCGTGAATCACACTATTCATGAAATGAAAATAGAAAGAAATATCTATCAGCAGAGTTGAATGTCCAGAAAATGTACGAGCTTTATTTGCAAAAATTTGAGCCCGAGCAATATTGTCTATTGAACAGTTACGAAAAAATAAAACCTTAAGTTAGCCATGATTACTATTATAGGCATTTCACAGAAAAATTCAATCTGTCATTCGGTTATCCGAGATCGTATACTTGTGCTACTTGTGACTTGTTGAAAATTCAACTTGATGTCGCTTCTACAGACTAACTTAAGCAGCAACTAAACGTCAAAAAAGAAATTCATCTCCGAAAAGCCCAAGCGTTCTACAACGATTTGAAAGAAAAAACTGAAATGGCACAGAATGATGAAACTGGAAACTTTTTTTTTCGATTACCAGCAAAATTTGCCTGTTCCTGTTTTGACTATGAGGGAAATATTTTATGCTAGACAGATCTGGGTCTATAATCAGCTCTTCTACTCTTGTTCAAATAACAAGTCAGTTTGTTACATGTTCGACGAAACGGTTTGCGAAGAAAGGGTCCATAGAAACCGTATCCTTTTTGTGACATTTAATAAAAAAATATATCCAGAGTTCATTTACTGTTCTGCATATCTTCACTGACAACTGCGGAGGGCAAAATAAAAATGCTGTAATGGTCCATTTTTTGTCAAGTTTGGTAAACAACGGAAGATTTTCTAAAATAGTGCATCACTTACCAGAGCCAGGTCACAGCTTCTTGCCATGTGACCGAGATTTCGCTCAAATTGAAAAAAAGGAGCGTAAGAAAGAAGTGTTGTATTTATCTGAAGAATGGTATTCGTTGGTCGAAAAATGTGGTAAAAAGTTCACTGTGGAACGGGTATTACAGGACATGGTGTTCAATTTTAAAACATACCTCGAGTCTTTTTTTTAAAAATCTTGCGTTGTTAAAAAACATAGTTTCACATTCCAGAGAATATTTCAGTAACTGAAACTCATTCCCCTGCCCTTATAATCGCCTACCCTTTGAATAAAAGTGCAGGTACCATTATTGACCTAAATGGAGCTCCTCTGGCGTATAACGAAAAGCTGTCACTGAAATCAGCAAAATACGATAGCATTATGCCTTTAGTGAGGAAATATGTTCCCCCTATTTGTCAATCATTTTATGATGAATTCAAACGGGCTGAACAAAATGAAGATTCCGAATGAAGTAGTGTTTTGACTGTCCTGTTTCATTTTAATTTTGATTATCTCATTCATCTGTTATTACAATGATAGTATACAGTGTATTAAGTACTTTGTACTTGGATTAGTTTTGTTATGTCTATAATAAAGGAAATTATTCAATACAAAATAAGGGATTTTCTTCCTTTTTTCTACATTTCTTTCTATATTGGTGACAATAACCGGCTACGTGCAAGATTCAAAATCAAATTACAAGAAAACCAAAGTCAGAATTTCAATAAATATTACTAGAAAACATGATTTTTTTGTTATAGTATATATTCAAATCAACAAATTTCAACCTACTTCAACTATGAGTGAATGGCAAGTTTTTCTCATTTTTCTCAAAACTATCCAGTGTGCACGTGGACGGTTATTACATCGAGGCCTTCAATTAAAGCCATTAAAGGATTTGAGAATACAGGAATATTTCCATGTGAACTATAAAATTTTCATACAAGAAATGTGTGGAAAAAACAAAATCAAGGGGAGGTAATCGAACTAGATGATGAAAAGAATAATAAGTAAGTTACGGAGAATCCAGAAAATACGACACCTGATAAAAAGCATGACTTATCGTTTGTTGACATATTCCAATACCAGGATGCTCGTAGGAGAACTCAGTTGCAAATAAAAGATTTAACCACAATAGCAGTAGGAAGCAACATTCAGAAATATTGAAGTCAATTTTAAAAGAAAAAGAGGAACAAATTACACTTAAAATTGATAAAGGAACAAAACGAAAAATAGGTGTCGAAGAATCAACTCCTTTAAAACCCAGTCCTACTCCTCGAATAATACCCAAAAGAAAATGCTTATAAGCACATGTATAATGCGACAGGGGTACTAAAACCGTCGGTTTCCAATTTTCCACACTGGTTGAGCAACATCCAGAAGGCAGCTTTAAAGCCGGATCAGAAGGTCGCTCTTATTAGGGACATCGTGATCCCCAAAATGATGTACGGGCTCCAAAATGGTAAAGTAACCGGCCAAATCTTGAGATCCGCTGACCGCCTAGTCGAATGGGCGGTCAAGATCAACTTGCGCTTAAACGAACATACGCCTGATGCCGCTATACATGCAAGAATAAGAGACGGCGGCATAGGAATTATGGAGCTAGCGCACCATATCCCTCAGATTATATTAAGGAGGTTGACGTCTTTACTTGACGAGACATGATAGGGTACTCTATGGGCCACTCCGATCTGCGGTGGGAAGAGGTCTTTTTGAAAGACTTCAACTCCTAGCGGGTGACATTACCGCTAACCAATTGTGGCGCAGTAAAATTGAGGAGGCGATAACGCTGAGGGGAATCCAGCACGCGGAGGAAGATAAAGCCTCCCGCTGCTGGATTACCCAAAAACCTAATGGATGGATGGACAGGGACTACGTGAGGGCGATACAA
This sequence comes from Agelastica alni, assembly GCA_950111635.1. Classification (NCBI taxonomy): domain Eukaryota; kingdom Metazoa; phylum Arthropoda; class Insecta; order Coleoptera; family Chrysomelidae; genus Agelastica; species Agelastica alni. The sequence goes on along the minus strand of OX467716.1, from coordinate 4,518,228 downwards.
CTACGAGTACTTAACAACAATTTACTAGTTGCTGGTATCATGTCCAACCCTCCAGAGGCACGAAACTGCCGGTCGGGTTGTCCCCATGTAGAAAGTATCGCTCACGTGTTGCAAACCTGCCCGGCCACCCATTGGCCAAGAATACAGCGCCACGACGAGATGAGGGCGAAGGTCGGCGGCTACTGCAGACACAAGAACGATTATCGTCGGCGTAGGTGTCAGCTGGGAAGGCACTGTGCCCCTGGGTGTCTCTTATGCAGCCAAAAGAGTCACCTATAATACGGAGCACTTTCTGGAAGCGGCACGGAGGAGGTGGCCGGGAAAGACCTTTGTCTTCGAAGCCATCGTCTTGGGTGCGCGGGGCATATGGCCCCGCTCCAACGAGAAAGCTGTGGATATGCTACAAATCACACAGCACCTACGTAATAGCTGCGTCCAGTCGGTCCTCAAGTGGGGATCGACTATACATACGACTTTTGGGCGTTCCGTGTGGAGAGGTCGGAGGAATGCCCTCCCTGCTTGATCGGCACTCAGCAAGGTGCTGCCGCGGTGGAAAAAGGTTCGCAGGCGATACATGCTAGGGGACCCCAAATAACATACAACCACATCTAAATATGAATACCCGGATTTTAAAAACTGTTCTGTCTTCTTTATACAATGTTTTATTTATACACACAATATCTAAATGTATGTGGCGCCCCTATGTACCTTTTTATTTATACAACTTTTGTATATATTTTTTGTAATTTCGGCCTGCGTGCCAGGTAATAACCTCAGACAAACTAGGTACATGTATTTTAAATAATAAATATTTTACACAGCCAAATGCCTCGTCATCTAATTAGTGACATGCATGAATGGATTAACGAGATTCCCACTGTCCCTAACCAGCGAAACCACTGCCAAGAGAACGGGCTTGGAAAAATTAGTGGGGAAAAAAGACCCTGTTGAGCTTGACTCTAGTCTGGCATTGTAAGGAGACATGAGAGGTGTAGCATAAGTGGGAGATGGCAACATCGCCGGTGAAATACCACTACTTTCATCGTTTCTTACTTACTCGGTAAGGCGAAAGGCGTGCGTCGTTCGCTGACGAGGCGGCGACTGTCACGGTATTCTTGAGTCAAGGGCACAGAGTGGCGTTTCGTCGCGTCGCATATATATATATATATATATATATATATATATATATATATATATATATATATATATATATATAATGATGCGATTAATGTGACTTTATTATTATTATTGATTTTAATTCTTACTTCTCTGCCCGTTGTTAAATTTCTCTTTCTTTCTCTCAGAGTGGTTCAGTTAAAAAATTTTTATAAACTTTACAAATTTTTTTTTTTATTTATACAAATTCAAAAAAATATAATTACCAAATATTACAAAATTTAAATTTATCAACTTTATGTCCAAAATATTTAAATAAATGCTTATCCCTTCCAAATAATAATGTTTTTTTTTTTTAAAAACAAACTCACTACTTATTTATGTCGGTCGACACCCTTCCTCCAGCTCAGATGATCTCACCAGGAACTCCAAACTTGTTGACTGTTTTCGGGAAACTGCCCTTCACTTTTATTTTTATTGCTATTTTAAATTATTATTATCTTCTTTACACTTTTAACAACTTTTACAATACAATATATTATATCAAAAAAATATCTACTCTCTTTTTTAAAACTGATTTCTTACTGTCTTAAAAAAAAACACGTCTGCTCTCCTTTAATATTCTTAACAAACTCCAATTCTCATTTTTTTTTATATCAACAAAAAACCTTAGAAACTCGTTTCTACACTGTTTTAAATTTTTATACACTCTTAGATAAAATAATTTATAAGTTTTTCTAACTCCCTGTTTTATCCTGAACACATCTGTCATTCTTTATAGTTATCCATCAAATTCTTTTTAATGTTTTTATAACCAAATTAATATTCAAGTGTCAACTATTTTTGAATTTTTATTCTTTACAGATTTATGAAATTTTTATTTAAATATTATTTTTATTAAAATATATCATAACAATATATATATATATATATATATATATATACACATACATATAGTCACGCTTTTTTCCCGTAGGGGTAGGCAGAGACCACTTCCTTTCACTTGCTACGGTTCTTACACACATCTTTTGCTTCCTCTACTTTCATCAGTGCTCTCATACATGCTCGTCGGTTATTGCTACTCTTGACCTGGCCTTTCTTTAAAACAATGTCGATCTGATCGAGATATGTTCGCCGAGGTCGACCTCTACCGACTTGTCCATTCACATTCGCCTAATAAATTTGTTTCGTCCATCTCCCTTCATCCATCCTTTCTACGTGTCCAAACCATCTAAGCATTCCTTTATCTATCTTTGTAACCACATCTTCTTTTACACCACAGCGTTCTCTTATCTCACTATTTTTTACTTTATCCAACAGAGTTACTTTTAAGTCTCGCGAAAAATATGAACAAAACGAACGCGGCTGCCCCAAAATGAATCACTGAATATGCCAATAACTACAGCTATCAGTGTTGCTTCATGTGAGCATAGTTTCTTAAAGCTGAAATTAATAAAAAATTACTTGAGGTCTACCATGAGCTCCATAAGATTGAGTGATTTGGCCATTTTGTCAATAGAACAAATTGTGCCGTACGAAATTAACTTTGACGAAGATATAAATGATTTTGTTGCGCGTAAGGCTCGAAATGTTGAATTTTAGACGTATACTAGACGCTATTTTTATAGTGCAATAGGTTTTGAACAACAACGTACTTTATATGGTTTTAAAATAAATATTTTCGCTGTTCTTCATATGATTACTTTTTTTCTCACCAACACCAATATCATTATTTTTAATAATACAGCTTTTGTTACCTTTAAGTGACTGCCATTTGTTTGTTTTTATTTATGTAATAGTAAATACGTATTTTCTTCTTTTGTTTTTTTATGTGTGTTTAGGTATTTGACAATTTGGAACATTTTAAAATAATACCAACATTTTCTTTTGCTATAACTTTTTTGAATTTATTATTGGGTTTTAAATCAGTGGAATAACCGACAAATAAATGTGTCGGTAGTGAAACACGGAAATCGTAAGGAAATTGTAACCATTTTTTTCTTATTTCTACAGGTAAAGGCGTAAGTGCACAAAAAAAACAAAGGATATTCTTTGGAAAGCGTAAGCGACAAAAATTGTAATATTTTATGTATTATAACTTATTTTTTAATAATTTTTACAACAATTACCTTAAGATACATCGAAAGGATTTAGAGCCGGTTGTACCATCCAAGTTCATTGATATGGTAGATAACCGCTAAACCGAGATCATGAGAAAAATTCAGCTATACCAATTCCGATCAACGATGAACACGGTTCAAGTCGTTGAACTTGGAATCATAACCTCAACAAAATGTCAGAAATGTATAGATTGGCGTGAGATTATTGTTTGTAAGTATACTTTATTTTACTTGTTTTATTACAAAAATAATGGATTCCTCCAAAAAGTTCAGGAGGTAAGTTAACACGTTGACTGCCACGGCAATTTTCAGAATTCCGATCTAAAAAGCCAATTTCTATTAATCATTTTATATTATTAAAAACTCTAATTATATTACATAGTAATCATCAAAAAGCATACAAAATGTATTTTAAAAAAAAAAGGTCTTACGAATTATCTCGTAGTTGGCTTATGTAACAGAAATCTCTTCGCGGAAGCCAACTACGAGTTAATTCGTACACAGACACGTTTAGACCTGTCGCTTCGCTAAAGCTGAATCAGATATATGCGTCCATATTCGTCAGTAGTATATCAGATATTGTCGAGTGCTTCACATTTACGTCTTTCTTGAGTGTGTTGTTTTATAATTATTGTTATAATTAAATTATCAAGAAACCAATATGGATAAGAAAAGACCACTGACTGAAAATGAACTTGAGTACTACGCTAATCGAAGTGATTCAGAATGTGACGAGATTTTCGGCGAGGATGGTAACGACAGTAGCGATTATGAACCTTCTGAGAATTCAAGTGATAGTGACGATGAAGTCGTCTCCGAACCTGAAGATGAAGTTGTTCCCGATCCCGATGATAATGATGATGACTCCCAAGCAACAACATCAAATACGAATGATAATTTGTGGACAGAAATTCAACAAAATCCTGAACTATTTAGTTTCCAAGAAAATATTGGTTTGAAATTGGATACGTCAAATTTTACAGTGCAAACGCTGGTGGCCTTATTTTTTTCGGAAAAGTTTCTTGCATTACTGGTCGAACAAACTAATTTATATGCTGCGCAAGAAATTGCAAAACGCACAACAATAAAAAAATCTAACAGGGTATCAAAGTGGACAGACGTCAGTGCTGCAGAGATGAAAGTGTTTATTGGACTTTTGTTACAAATGGGGCCTTGTTCTTTCCCATCAATTGAACATTACTGGAGCACAAGCAAGCTATATAATGTAATGTTTTGACGCTCAAATATAAGTCGAAATCGATTCCAGTTGTTACTTCGTTATTTTCATTTGGTTGATAACACAATACCATCTGCCGACAGGTTATACAAGGTGAGACCAATTCTAACTCATTTCAACAATATTATGCGTGAAAACTATGTACCAGATAAAAATATTTGTATTGACGAATCCTTGATGTTGTGGCGTGGAAGATTGCATTTCCGCCAGTACATAAAAAATAAAAAACACAAATACGGTGTCAAACTGTACGAACTATGTGAGTCCGACGGTCTTGTAATGAAAATCAAAATTTACAGCGGAAAATCAGAGGAAACTGACCATAATTTAGGTCACACTACTGGTGTTGTGTTACATTTACTCGAGGACTATCTCGATAAGGAATACACGCTTTATATGGACAATTTTTATAATTCTGTTACTCTAACTAAATTACTAAATACAAGAAAAACTTACGTGTGTGGAACTCTACGAAATAACAGAAAGGGAAACCCCAGAGATGTGGTAGATCGTAAACTCAAAAAAGGAGAGTGTATTTGCTAGAAAAATGGACCTGTTACTGTGTGTAAATTGAAAGGACAAACGAGATGTCCTTACCATTTCAAACGTGCATGTTGTTGAAATGGTAGAGGTGTCCAATCGCAATGGAACACTTTCTATGAAACCGAATATAATTCGAGATTACAATAAAGGAATGTCTGGAATTGACCGATCAGATCAAATGCTGTCGTACTACACATCTCTAAGAAAGACTATGGCCTAAAAAGGTTTCACTACATATTATAGAGATATATATATACACAATGCGCACAAATTTTTTCAAAAAGTAACTTCTAAAATAAAACTGATAAAGTTTAGAGAAGAATTCGTCGTCGCGTTGATTGGAGAAGAGATTCAACCAGTTTCGAAAAAGATGAGATTGCAAGAGCTTCATTATTTAGAGAGTCTGCCACCTACCGAAAAAAAAACAACGCCCGACAAAGCCATGTCGTATATGTACCCAAGCAAAAAAACGCCGAGAAACGCGTTATTTTTGTCCGGCCTGTGAAGAGAAGCCAACCCTTTGTGTGGAAGATTGTTTTAAAAAGTTTCGCAAACAATAAAAATATTCTTTTACTTCTTGATTTTGAATAAATTTTTTATAATTATATTTTCTGTTTATTTATTGATAAAATTTCTATTCATGTAGCCAGCATTGATTTTTTGTTCTCTTCCCAGAAGCCATCTATCCATATTAGCACTGATATGCTACGAGTTTAATCGTAGCTGCGCGAAAATGACAAGTAAACACAGTACGAGATAACTCGTAGTCGGCGTCCTAGCAAAAAACGCAATCTACGAGTTATCTCGTAGTTGGCAGTCGACGTGTTAACTTTACACCAAAAGAAAATATCGTTCTTCTTACCCTTGCAAAAAAGTATAGAGGAGAGATAGAATGTAAACGGACGGATACTAATACAAATAAAGTTAAAGCGAGTGCTTGGTTCACAAATGAGTTTAACATGATTTTGGGTGAAAAGTATAAAGATGTGAAAAAATTAAGAAATTTATACGAAAATACAAAAAAGAGGACGAAAGAAAAATATGCGAAATCTTACATTACCGGCACCGGCGGTGAACCAGCAAATTATTTCACAATAACAACTACAGCTAATGATATTTTAGAAATCTTGGGAATGCAGCTAACTGGTCACAGATCGGAACTTGATGATGACAATGTGTCAGGTAATCGTATTACACGGAGTTAACACCGAAAAAACTAGGCCATACTTTTTCAAGCATCAAGAGTGACCCAGAATTTGATGATAGACCAAAAACTTACAAAAGTGTTATGTTGGAAATTTATAATTTATTGGCCATCAGTTATGGTTTTAAGAGGAACCTGTATCTTGTTTATTTTAAATTATTTTTGTCATAAGGCTTTTATAAAGTATATTTTCGTTCTAGAAAATAAAATGCCAGTCACATATAATACGAAAAGAACTCCAAGGAAAGAATCTTTAGGTTACAAGCTGGACCTAAAGTACAGCTGGTGAATGTCCAAAAACAATGCTTCATCGAAGAACATGATATGAAAATGAAGTTAATGCAGTAAAAACACATGAAGGTGGAAATTAAAAGCATGCAGTGGAGAGAAGAGAACTTTTAAGGCGGGAACATTAACAGAGGATAGAAATATTGAAAAAATCAAAATGTGTGTGTGTGTGTGTGTGTGTGTGTGTGTGTGCGTGTGCGTGTGCGTGTGCGTGTGTGCGTGTGTACGGTATGTTATAAATAATTGAAAATAGCTCTCGCTTATTAAATAATAAGAAAAAGTTTGAAATAATACGGTTGACATAAACAGAATATTGTTAATGACAATTATAATTTATTATAAACAATTTGAAATCATTTTTTATAATAATTTTAATAATAATAATTATAATAACAAAACATATGGTATTTTTTTTCTTTTCACTGGGAAGTTAGTTGTGTGGACCTTTCGGGTCGCACACAGATCACTGATATTAAAATGTTTTTTCCGGAAAACCCAAAAGAGTTCGATTTTGTTCCCAAATGCAAAAGGCATATATTTAACACCATTATACTTTTTTGTGAGGTCATTTAAACAGCGTTATTTTAAAAACAACGTAATTGAGAAAAAGGGAAGACCAAAACGAAAAATGAAGAAGCCAACTAGACTTGAAGACTATGTTTGTGTACAGAATATTTTGACTCGTACATATATTGTTTGTTTTCTGAGGATAGCGGTACCAAGACGAGGTATCAACAAGAAAGGTTTGTCATGAATTATTCCAGCTCAATGAATTTGTAAGTATTTTTCTTGTTAAGTTTTGTTAATATAGTTTTTTGGTATTGATTTGCATTTTCTTGTAACCCAGAAAGTCTTCCTAAGAGATGTTGGTACCAAATATTTCCAACATAACCTCATACGACTAAGCATATGGTGAAATAAACCCAAAAACGCTTCAGAATTTTCGGAAAAACGTTAATTTTGTTATTTCATGGAAGTGAATGGGTCGCAAAAATGAACCTATTCTGAATTTTTTTGGAAAAGATTTTCCATGTAAAATATTAGAGGTGGACACTTTTCAGTGGGCCACACTGTAAAATTTTTTTGTTCACTATATGAGATTCTAAACTTTTGTTTTATTTTTTTCATACCTTAATAAACTACTTTATACAATACTGCAAAAAATAATGCGGTGTTAAAATTAAACTCAAGGTTTTAGAAAAATATTTTACATTTAAGACCTTTAACACGGAGCTTTTATAAATAAGCCTTCTCACCAACTAGTAAACTTTGCTTAAAAAGTTCAAAGCGAGGCTTTTCTCACCTTGTAAATTTAAGGTTTAAAATTTATAAGCTTGTTTATGTAACTTTAAAATTTGTTTACTTTTGAAAATTAATAATTTCAAAAGTATCAACAAACTTTTTGCACTAAAATTCTTTTAGATTTAAAAATAAAAGTACTTATTCAAGAAAGTTGCCTAACCTTTCTAAAATTAATCTAAACATTTTTCACTATCCTGTTTTAAATAACTCAAACAGAAACGGACTTTTTTTAACCCCATTGAGGTTTCACACAGCGTAAAAAGTATAATGGCCAGCGATGAAATGTTTTTTTACATCATCGACCCAAATACTCCATGCTCCATTAAGAGTGTTCGAAAGTGCTTTATCCCATTCTGCTCGCCGTACTATTTGCATAATGACAGGCGCAAACCGCCTTTTTTTAATATGACTTATTACATACATACATACATACATATAGTCACGCTTTTTTCCCTTAGGGGTAGGCAGAGACCACTTCCTTTCACTTGCTACGGTTCTTACACACATCTTTTGCTTCCTCTACTTTCATCAGCGCTCTCATACATGCTCGTCAGTTGTTGGTACTCTTGACCTGGCATTTCTTTAAAACAATGTCGATCTGATCGAGATATGTTCGCCGAGGTCGACCGTCCATTCACACTAGTCTTATAAATTTGTTTCGTTAATCTTCCTTCATCCATCCTTTCTACGTGTCCAAACCATTTAAGCATTCCTATATCTATCTTTGCAACCACATCTTCTTTTACACCACAGCGTTCTCTTATCTTAGTGTTCTTTACTTTATTCAACCGAGTAATTCTGGCTATACTTCTCAGACTACTCATCTCCGCAGCGTTAATCCTATTTTCATGCTTTTTCTGCTAAACTCAACATTCACTACCATACATAAGTGTAGGAACCAACACACCTCTATGCACAGCCAGACGTGCCTTTTTTGACACTTTCTGGCTGTTCATAAAGCTATACAGTGCCCATTCATTTGTTTTCCTGCCAACACCCTTCGCTCAATGTCACTGTCATACTTTTCATCTCTCGTAAACTTTAAACCGAAGTACACAAATTCATTAACTTGTTCCACTCTTTCTCCCCTTATCATAACTTCACAGTTTGTTCATGATTTTTTTTCTTTAAAAAACCATTACTTTCGTTTTGCTTACATTTATTTTCATACCTTTGATTTTCAGGGCATCATGCATAATATTAACCATCGCCTGTAAGTACTCTTTAAATGACGCTAATATGACTTGATCATTATATTCTCCACTAAACATTATAATTACCTTACCAAAGATAAATCTAGGAGTGTTTGTTCAGCCAAAAAATAGTTTGTTTAAAATAAATTTTAAATTAAATAAAATTCAAAATATGATAGTTTCTTCAAACAAATTTTACTAAAAAGGGAAAAACATTACGTTTCTTGGTCCCATCATTGATAAAAGATTAAATTTGTCCAATCACTTAGATTATGTAGTTCTAAAATTATCTAGTATTCTTTTTTTACTGAGACGACTGAAATATGTTACAAATTGCAGTAATTACATACTATTTCTTATTTCATTCAGTGCTCTCTTATGGTATCTTACTTTGCGGGAATGCTATAGCAGCTTTTAGATGTCAAAAAAATCTATTAGAATATTGGCCAATGTAGGTTTTAGAGACCATTGTCTTCAATATTTTATTTATCTTGGTATCATGCCACTGTCTACTATGTTCATATTTACTGTATTATACACCAAAGTTTAAACAAATTCTCCAAACATTCCTTGATTTAAAAACCTCATTATAGAGGCGTGTTTTAGGCAACCAATTATTCGCTCGGTTTTAGTGAGATTAGGCGCTTTGCTATAGGCAACCAATCATACAAAGTCACAAGTAAAACCAATTAAAAAGCTATAAATGAAATCTCACTGGCAGAAAGTGCCAGGACAAAGACAAGCTAATAGGCTAGTAAGCCTTTCGCCAAGGAAAGCTAAACAGCTTCTCGAGTTGGACAAGAAAGACTTGAAACTGGTGACGGGGCTCCTCACTGGACACTGCCCTCTGAGGTATCACCTTAAAAAAATGGGCAAAACAGAGAGTGATAGTTGCCGCTACTGCGAGAACTTTGCTGAAACTGCAGAACATTTGCTTTGTGAATGCCCAGCGCTTTGCTGCAAGAGGCTTACGTTTCTGGAAGAGGTCTTCCTAAAGCCCATCGATGTCAGAAACTTAGCCCCCAGGAAACTGATAAAATTTGCTCGAAGTCTCGGAATCCCGGGCCTTCTTCTTCTTCCTTTTATAGACTAGGACTTAGTCCTGTTGCCTGTTCTAATCTTCCATGGAGGACGATTTCCAACTTTCAAACCACCTTTTTGGTGGTCTCCCTCGTGGTCGCTTTCCGGCTGGTCTTTCATTCTTACATATTTTGGCTAACCTATTATCGTCCATTCGTTGAACATGGTCATGCCATCCTTTCTTTCTCTTCTTCATCCATTTTACTACGTCTTTGATCTTACATTTTTTTCTGATTTCTGCGTTTCTCTTTCTGTCTCGTAGTGTTACTCCTGCAATTGACCGCAATATTCTCATCTCTGTTACTCGCATTTTGTGTTTGGTGGCTTTGGTTTCAGTTTGCGTTTCATTTGCATAGGTTAATATCGGTCTTATCATTGCCTTATAAATTCTTATTTTATTTTCGATGTTCATGAATCTGTTTCTCCAAACCATTGTTCTCAATGCTCCCGCCACCTGTACTGCTTTTGTGGTCTGTGTTCGTGTTTCCATTTTTAGATCCCGGTTACTAGATATGTTTACTCTTAGATAGTTGAAGCTCATTATTTGTTCAATGATCTTTCCTTCTATTTCCAGCTTGCATCTTGTTGGTTCCCTTGCTATTACCATGCTTTTCGTTTTATTGGTGGAAATTTTCATGTTAAATTTCTTTGCAGTTATGTTAAAGTGGTGTAATAATTTTTGTAAATTATCTTCATTGTTGGCGATTAGAATTGCATCATCGGCGTAGCAGATTATATTAATGTTTTTATTTCCCATTTTGTAACCTTCCCTTCTTCTTATGGTTACAATTATCTGATCCATTGTCAGATTAAACAGTAGAGGGCTAAGCGAATCTCCTTGTCTTATACCGGCTTTGATGTTTATTGATTTTGTGGTACCTTTGTCCGTTATTATTCTGGTAGTATTGTTGGTGTTTATGTCGTTGATTAAATTTATTATTTGTGAGGGGATTTTATTATTTGTCATTATTTTTAGTATATCCGTAGTATCCCGGGCCTCGAATAGATTAAGGGTTATGCATATAAGATCTGATAGGTCGAGGTGTTTGAGAGGCTGCGTAGCCTTCACGACCCCCCCCCCCTACAATCTACAATCTACAATCCATATCAAATTTATATATCTTTGATTTGTCTATCGGCGTCGATAAGAAAAATCTGATTTTCGCAAATATGGCAAAATCTAGTCAAAAGACTTGCACCTATTTTCAGTGAACACAACTGTACATAACATGTTCAAATAAACTACTCTACTATATTCCAAAATACTTCAGTTATCATCGACAAATTGACACAGTAATACCGTCACAGCAGCATCGAATTTTAACTATTACAGAAGTAACTGACTGAAAGAATTGAACCGTCTCGGTATTTAATTTAATTTGAATATTTTGTTTTTTATTATGCCATATTCATTTCCTTCAATAAACCATCCTTTCATGCATATTTGCGCAAAATTAAGATTGGATTGTATAAAATATTCCTTCGTAATACACCCATTGTTTTTCTGGCAAAAAGCTTCTCCAAACGATCAATCTTTATCCATTTTACTTTTTTGACAGTAAAAACCATGGTCTTACTTACTTTCATTATTATAGCGTTATCATTATTATCATTATCATAATTATTTTGCAGGTAACAAAAAATGATTAAAAAAGCAAACATACATAAAGTTTATCCATAAAATGAAACAAAAAAATAACGAAGAAAAAAATTTATTGCATCTAAATATCTTACAGCAGCTTCCAACAAAACAAATATATACACTTTTTCTTAAAGTAACTGTCATATTTACATTTTGATTATTTCTAATACATAACATTTACACACATTGTCAGAACAAGCTATCAAGTCAACAGACACATTTAAAAAACGGGCTCAAGGTTTTCCAAATGACATCTGACACTTACACACATTATAAATATCAACATTAAAAAGGGTTGCTTTTAAATAATTCAATACTGCAAGAAACATTTTTTATAAGGGTCATACTACATAATAATTTATAAAGAAATTAAAATTCTTGTGACAAGTAACTGTTGTTAATTAAAGTGTGTAAAAATAATGTCTCTATTGTTAACGAGCATATTAATAGTATCCACGTCAACGGTTTCTTTTTGAGAAAATTGGATTCTCTCTCATTTCAAGCGATTTTTACGTAAAAAAAAATTGTAAAAAGATTTTTCCAAGCGGTCGCACTCTTTGTCAAAAGACAGAGCAAGTTAATATTTTTATTAGAGCAGACAATTCGTATTCTGCATATTTTTGAACGTTGAAAAATCGTCTGCTACTTTAATAATTTTAGATAAATAGGGTAAACCATTATAAATAAGTCGGATTTCATCAATAAAATATCCAATAATAAGAATTCCTATCTTCGTTGGCGGTAGCGTTGGACAAAGTTTCATTAATCAGATATTTATAATAGAAACTAAAATATAGCTGATTCATGGAGGTAATTTAGTGAAAATGAACCTGAATCAGACATAGAATAGATTCAATATTAACAGGCACATCAAGAGACGAAATTATTCGGAGTGGAATAGAAACTGTCTGAGATCCAACCGCACCGACAACGCCGGTCTGGAAGCTGAGAACTTTGCGGTAAGTCCAACATGACCCAGCTAGTAGAAGAATCTACCCGCATACCCGATAACTCCAATCATCAAGCCAACAGTCTTGATCTCTTCCTCACGACACATCCCGACCAGTACCAATTCTCTATAACCACTCCACTCGGGAAATCTGATCATAAACTCATCTCAGCCACGTCCAAACAAACAACCCCGCCCAAAATCGCGTCTGGTACCTCTATTGCAGAATCTGTCACCAAAATCATAAAGCTAGGTATGGACTCATACATTCCTCATGGTACAAGACGGATCTTCAACCCCAAACCCTGGTTCAACAAAAAATACAACCTTGCGGTGCGTGACAAAAATCAAGCATATCGACACTGGTGCGAATTCCCGACAATTGCGAACCGAGAAGCCTTTGTCATGAACAACTACAATAGAACGATTGACCTTGCTAAAAAATCTTACGACACGAGAATAAGCAATAAACTTGTAAATGCCCCTCCTGGATCAAAGATCTCCTGGTCTTTGGCTAAGGCCATAAAGAAGAATTTCACAACTTCTTCTCTACCACCACTCGAGAGGTTCGAAGGCACGACAGCCGTATCTTCCAAGGAAAAAGTGAATCTGCCGGCCGAAATGTTCAGTTCTAACTCAACCCTCGATACCAATGGGAAACAACCCCAACGATACCTAGAATAAACTCATTATTGCCTGAGGTCGCTATCCGCCATCGCATTATCGGGAAAATCCTACAAAATCTTAATTTTAATAAGGCAGTAGGAGCAGATGGAATTCGGAAAATTGTCCTGAAGACCTATGCTCAAGAGCTCACCGCAGTTCTCTGTAGACTCTTCAAGCTATCATACAGCAAAGGAGTATTTTCGTCCATGTGAAAAAACTCTAAAGTTCAACCCATTCCGAAAAAAGGAAATAAGACTATTCCTGCGAATTATAGCCCTATTGCATTGCTCCCAGTCATATCCAAAGTTATGGAAAAAGCGATTAACATAGAACTCATCAATTATTTGGAAAAATTTGAGATAATTTATGACAGACAATATGAATTTTGACAACTTCGGTCTACTGGAGATTTGATGGCTTACGTCACTCAGCTCTGTACAAACACAATTTAGAAGTTTGGTGAATCCCGTGCAATATATATCTAAAGTCTTCGACCGTGTTTGGCACCCGGCATTGTTAAGCAAATTATCTGCCTAAGGTTTCCCAACTAAATTGCGCCGATGGCTCATGAGCTTGATGCAAGATCGCTCCTTACATGTAACAGTTGACGGTATTTCTTCTGATGTGTTAAAAAGCAATGCCAGGGTCCCCCAGGGTTCCATCCTGTCCCCTACCCTATTTTTTTTACACATCAACGACCTCTTGAAAACCACCACGAACCCCATTAACAGTTTCGCAGACAACAGCACAACTTTCACATCCTTTTGATTACTTTCGGTAAATGATATAAAAAGACTCAGACATGAACAGGTTGACTCCATCAATAGAGATCTTGAAGCAATCGTTGAGTGGAAAACCAACAATCTTGTTCAGTTTATCGCCCAAAAAACACAAAGCGCCACGTTTTCTATGAAAGTAAATTGCTCAAATACTTTCATCACAATGTCCGGAAATACCCTTGAATCAAGTCCCTTCATCTCGATTTTGGGAGTCACGGTATCTAATAATATGCCTTGGCATGACCATGTTGCTAACATCACAAAGTCGGCAAGCCGGAGGCTAGGTTTTCCGTGAAAAGCTAGGAAGTTTTTTACTCCTGATCAACTGTTGACGACGTACAAGGCTCAAATCCGACCTTTACTGGAGTATTGCTCGCACATTTGGGGTTCAGCATCAAGGCATTATCTTCGTCTTTTAGATTCCATTCAGAAAAGGGCCATTCGGTTGATAAACAGCTCAACTCTCATAGATACCCTTCACCCTCTAGAACATAAAAGAAGAGTTGCAGATCAGTCATTGCTCTACAGATATTTCCATGGCAGATGCTCCAGAGAAATAAAAACTCTTGTACCACCATTGGCCACATTCGGCCGAAGAACTCGGCACGCTGATCAGTCTCACCAATTTACTCACTCATTTACTACAAGGACCAATCTTCATCAAAAATCATTTGTTTATGGAATGAAACAAGTTTCAAAAATCAGTTTTTCCAGAGAACTATGACCTGCAACTTTTCAAAAAGCGATGTCCTTCGTAAATATGTGTTCAATTTCAATAATCGCTTCAGTTAATGACACTTTAGTAAACAAGGAGACAACATTAAAATTTACTAGAATGTCGTTTTCGTCTATTCTAATAATTTTTTATCTTTTCAATAAAGTGCGTGGAGTCTCTTATATTCGAATCTGTAAGTCCAATATGCGGCTGCAAGATCGTGGCAAGGTGTTTCGCAAGGTAGTACGTTGGTGAACCTATGGTGCTAACAATGGGACGGAGAGGCACGTCGTCCTTGTAAATTTTTGGTACTCCATATAATCTCGGTAACAGTGTTTCACTTTGACGTAGTTTTTTTTGACTGGTTCATCTAAAGCAATCTTAATCAGGTGACTGAATTTTTTAATAACATATTGTGTTGAATCTCTTTTTAGTTTTTTGTATGTCGAAGGTTCCAGAAGGTCAACCATCTTTTTGTTGTAGTCAATCCTGTTCATCAATACAGTGGCATTTCCTTTGTCATTTGGGTACCATTACACGTTGGCATCCCTGGCAATGAAAGAGCTAATAGAGCTGCCAAACAGTCTTCAACAAACAACCTTATTTCAAGTACAAAATGATCTTAAAAACCACCTTCAACACCATTTTTAAATCCTGGTAACTAGCCTGGAACAGATCCTCTGCCAAGCTTCACGAAATACAACCTTCTATTAATACCACACCAATTTCTGTAGCGACTCGTAGAGATAAAATTATTATTAGAAGACTGATAATTGAACACATTTGCTTGACGCATCTACATCTTACGACCAAAGATAACTCACAAATATGTCTGCAACGATCCTATAACTGTCAAACACATCTTAACTGAATGTGCTACTTACGCAGTCCAACGTCAACACCACAAGTTGAAAAAAATATTAAGAAAATTTTGAGCTCACGTGATCAGTTTTTCAAAGTACTGAATTACCTCAAAGAGATAGACATTTATAAAAAGATCTAACTTTTTTTTCTCAACGTAATCTATAGTTATTTTATACATTGTATCACGTGTCGATGACCTTTGTAGTTGAGACACTTTTTTAAATAAAAAAAAAATCTACAAAAAATGTATGTCAGTTTTTTATAATAGGAGTTAGGAATAAATATCTAAATATATATATAAATATAAAATATATATAAATATTTTTAAAAATGTTTCCGAGATGATAATTATCAATTTTAAAAGCAACTCTTACAGTTCTTTTAAAACACTGTACACGATTAGGTAGAATATACATAGCTTAAATTAATATAATGTACAATAAAAATCAGTCTTAAACAAAAACGGAAA
Source organism: Agelastica alni (assembly GCA_950111635.1). NCBI lineage: Eukaryota > Metazoa > Arthropoda > Insecta > Coleoptera > Chrysomelidae > Agelastica > Agelastica alni. The sequence goes on along the minus strand of OX467716.1, from coordinate 4,502,061 downwards.
TACATTTACAAATACGTGTAGTAAGTTGACGAAGGGTTTTTTCCAATTTATGACTCAATAAATTGGTTAAACGTTTCATCGCTAGTTTTAAAGAAATGATTAACCAAAATAAAATTACGACATTATTGAATTTTGGGATTTATCAAATAATCCGGCTTTAAAATAACTTATCTATTTAAATTTTATTATTTTTTTTTTTATTCATTATTCGACAGCTTTTTACAAATTTATTGAGATAAAATCTATCAATAAATAAAAAAAAATGTTTTATGACAAAGTTAAGTTAAAAATTTAATATTTACCCAAGAGAATCCCCTATATATACAAGGGTGTCCCACTAGTGTGCTTCAAAAAAAAAATTTATTATTTTTTTTACTCTCACCCTTTCAAAAGTTTCTTTTTGACATAAAAAAAAATCCTCATCAAACATGGGCCCTATAGCTCAACTCTTAGTGGTCGCTATTTTTATTTTAATTTCTCATTTAATTATCACGTGAAAAATTCTTTTTTTATTAAAATTGAATTTACACATAATTAACGGAATTTTTTACAAAAAACCATTTTATATTCTTAAAGTTGACTCTTCAAGCTTTACAAAACTGTAAAACAAAGTATGATTATTTTTACTACAAGACTAGTTACGGCCATTAAAAAATTATTTCCGAGAAAAATTAAATTTTTAGTAATACAGTGTATGACGTAACTAATATTTTGATTTCTGTTTACAAATAAAAATTTTAAATAAAAGTTTTTCAAATAATTCAGGCCATCTGCTGCATAAGTCGATTAGAAGTATACAGGGGTGCACAGTTACTACAAAATAACTTATTAACATAATTTTTTAAATGGTACACCCTGAATATATTTTCAGTTTTTTATGATCTATTAAATTACAAATACAACCGTTAAGTCCGCATAATTCTACCTTTAATAGTTTCAAAGTTACACTGGTTTGAAACTGCCTTGGATATATCTAAAGCCTTTGACCACGTTTGGCACCAGGCATTGTTAAGTAAATTATCTGCCTACGGTCTTCCAACCAAACTGCGCCAATGGCTCTTGAGCTTCATGCAAGATCGCTCCTTACATGTGGCAGTTGACGGTATTTCTTCTGATGCGTTTAAAACCAATGCCGGGGTCCCCCAGGGTTCCATCCTGTTCCCCACCTTATTTCTTTTACACATCAACGACCTCTTGAAAACCACCACGAACCCCATTTACAGTTTCGCAGACGATAGCACACTTGTCTCAACTTTCACATCCTATCGATCACTTTCGGTGAGTGATACAAATAGACTCAGGCAGGAACAGGTTGATTCTATCATTAGAGATCTTAAAGCAATCGTCGAGTGGGGAACCAACAATCTTGTTCAGTTCAACGCCCAAAAAACACAAAGTGCCACGTTTTCCAAGAAAGTGAATTCCTCAAATCATCCCATCACAATGTCCGGAATTACCATTGAACCAAGTCCCTCCATCTCGATTTTGGGAGTCACGGTGTCCAATAATATGTCTTGGCATGACCATGTTGCTAACATCGCAAAATCGGCAAACCAGAGGCTAGGTTTTCTGTGGAAAGCCAGAAAGTTTGTTACTCCTGATCAACTGTTGACGACGTACAAGGCTCAAATCCAACCTCTACTGGAGTATTGCTCGCACATTTGGGGTTCAGCACCAAGGCATTCTCTTCGTCTTCTAGATTTCATTTAGAAAAGAGCCATTCGCTTGATAAACAGCTCAACTCTCACAGATACCCTTCACCCTCTAGAACATAGAAGAAGAGTTGCAGACCAGTCATTGCTCTACAGATATTTTCATGGCAGATGAAGAAATAAAATGGCAGAGAAATAAAAACTCTTGTACCACCATTGGCCACAGTCGGCCAAAGAACTCGGCACGCTGATCAGTCTCACCCATTTACTCTCAAGAATGACACTACAAGGACCAATCTTCATCAAGAATCCTTATTTTACAGGGCTGCTACGGAATGGAACAAGCTTCCAAAATCAGTTTTTCCAGAGAACTATGACCTGCAACTTTTTAAAAAGCGTGTCCACAATCATTTCCTTTCTATAATCACTTCCCATTCTAATAGTCGCAGTGCGGGCCGTCCGCGGCCTACACGATAGGTCTACCCTTTTTGCGACTATTTTCATAAAAAAAAAAAACTAAAATTATAAAAAAATAGTTTTCGTCAAAAAAGTAGTAAGCTTTTCTACCATTCATTATTTTTAAATATCATGAATTATTTTTAATTGTCATTAGTGAAAGGTGTTTATTGTAATTAGTTACTTTTAAAATTTAAATGTTTCTCGAACAGAAAGGAATAATGCTTCTTATGATACCGTCTGTTGCAGCTTATCTTACAGCGAAAGGTGCTTGGAAAAAAGGGACCAGGCAGAAGAAGGATCTCATGGCTAAAAAACCTGAGAACTTGGTTTGCAACCTTCACCACGGGTCTATTTAGGGCCGAAGTTGATAAAATAATTATTTCCAGAATGATCGCAAACGTCCGGTAATGGACAGGCACTGAAAGAAGAAGAAATGAGAGTGATCGTAAAAGAACTTATGAACTTATTTACGGATACGTATCCAAATCACAACGAAATAACCAAAACTGCAGTTTGGAGGATTGTAAAACTTTTTTTAAAAATCGCCCTAGAACTGGCCTACCAAAGACAGTAACTAATGATGAAAAATCCTTGAACGTTATGCAAAGTATTGTAGAATATCCTTTTTTATCTATTCTGTATTGAAACATGATGTTATTAAGAAGAATAAGTTTCATCCTTATAAAGTAACGCTATCGCAAGAATTATCTGAAGATGATTAGGACCGCAGAATGGAATTTTGTGAAACTATGATGCAAAAGGTAGATGCAGATCCCCATTTTACAAGTAAGATAGTCTTTTCCGATAAAGCCACGTTTATATTACAGTTAATCACCACAACTGTAGATATTGGAGTGATACTTATCCTAGATGGATGCGAAACCATAGAACACAAAGACCTTTAAAAGTTAATATTTGGGCAGGTATTATCGGCACCACTGTTATTGGACCATTTTTTGTAGAAGGCAATTTGAACGGACAAAAGTATTTAAATTTCTGCAGGATGGTGCATCAACACACTTTAGTGTGCTGTTTAAAATTACTTAAATGAAGACAAGTGAATTGGAAGAAGGGGCAAAATTGAGTGGCCAGCCAGATCACCTGACCTTTATACTATTTTCTTAAGAGATATCTAAAAACATTGTGTACAAGACGAAACCTGATAATCGGGATGAACTGAGAAATAGAATACTGATGACAGCCCGTCAAATAACAAATCAGCAATTGCGTAATATCATAACAGCTTTTTATAATAAATAAAAGAAGGAAGACAATTTGAACATCTTATTAAATGAGATTAATAAGTTATTTGTTCCTGTTAATTACTTTGGTAATAAAAACGTTCCCGTAAATTAATTTGTGACAATGGCTGTAAAATAAAAAGGGTTATATTTATGCGGTATTGACGGTTGTATTTGTAATTTAATAGATCATAAAAAACTGAAAATATACACATTTTTTACATTACATTACAATCTTGCGGTTTGGCCAATGGTATCGGCGCCTATGTCACCTTAGATATTTTGATCATCTCTGACTACCGCTGTGTCTTCAGGGCATCAGAATTCCAGTCCGCTGATTTTGGCAAACCTTTGGATTTCTGTTGGCCCTGTCTCTTTTAGATCGCTTGGATCCATTATCATACGGCCCCAGGTTTGATATCTGTACTCCGTTAGCATCGGGCAACAACACAGAATGTGTATACTGCTCTCCTCCTCCTCTCCGCATAGTCGGCAGTTTTTCTCGGCCGCCAGCTTAAGTTTGAAGAGGTGCGCCTTAAGTGCGATGTGTCCTGTGAGCAGGCCAAACGTGCTGCTTAGTCTACTCCGTTCCTTCGTCCAAAGTGCGTCAGCCCTCTTCTGGAGAGGTCCTTTCATCAGCTGTTTTGATGTTTTGCAGCCTGTATTTGCATTCCACTGAGCAATATGTTCTTGTTCAAGGATTAGTTTCAATAAATATTTTGCTTCGGCAATTGGCAATCCGACCAACTGGCTTCTTAATTCCACCAGCGTCCCGTTTCTTGCCAGTTCATCGGCTACCTCGTTGCCGTTTATCCCTGTATGCCCGGAAACTTATGTAAGAGTGACTTTGTTTACCGTCGATAATTTAGTGAGGTCTTGCGTGCAGTCCCACACCACCGATAATGTTGGGGTGTTACTCACGAGGGCCCCAATGGCCACGCGACTGTCAGTGAGAATATCAATCTTATTGTTGGTCACTCTGTTTTCTGTCACGTGCGTAGCGCACCTGAGTATAGCATAGACCTCAGCCTAAAAGACCGAGGCGTATTTTCCCAGTGGTATGCTTTCCTTGTGGTTGCAGGATGCTTCAAACACACCTGCCCCGTAGCGAACCTGGTACCCTGATCCGTCAGTGTACCACCGTTTCACTCCTGGGCTGGTCAATGGTGTTTTCTTCAACCAGTCTTCTCTGGTTAGTATTGTTGTTTTATAATTTTTTCCTATCAAGGTCTTTTTTGGAATCTTGTCCGATTTAATTGTGAAGGGGTGTTTGCGTGTTCCTGGCCCAATTTTTGATTAGGAGATCCCATGGTTTACTATTTAAAAAATAATGTCAATAATTTATTTTAGAGTAACGGTGCACCCTGTATACTTCCAATCCACTTATGCAGATGACCTGAATTATTTGAAATATTTGAAAAAACTTTGATTCAACAGTTTTTTTTGTAAACCTTACAGAAATCGAAATATTAGCTACGTATTAGTTACGTTACGCCCCATAGCGGTCATTTTAGGAACTTAAAAATATTTTTTATTAACTTTTCTTAGATTCTTAATTTTTTTTTAACCCTGAGATTTATGGTTTTCATAATATCGTACCTCGCCCATCTAAGTGGGACACGGTGTATATATAAGTGCGTTGGAATAAGTGTTAGCCCCCCTTCTTAACTCTTCTATTTTTATATATTTTATTATTATTATTTTTATAATAATTATAAGATGCTACCAGTTTCAATCCGTAGGTACCTGATCCCTCTTCATGGGACAATCTTTCTTTTAATTTTTTTAAATGAGAAAGTACATCCGTACGACACCACGTTTGAAAGCTCACACTTATCTCAAAACTGTATAACAAAATTTACGAATTTGAGTGATTATTTTTATTATTACAATAAGGTACTGGCAGGGACCTTAAGATCCATAAGTCCTGAATTGCACTATACAATGATTACAAAAATTAAAGTAATTAGAAAATTAAAAATTACAGGAAAAGATTTATTAAGGAAATAGAAAAGCATTCTTAAGCGTTCATTGTCTTTTATTACAATTCGGAAATTTTGCTCGATGTTCCTTGACAACTTACAGTAAATATTGAAACTGCTCTTCGTTTTTTGTCAAGCATTGGTTGTATTCAGATACCAGCGCTACTCCACACGCTATATATAAAAAACTATTAAAATCAGTATGCATTGGGATTCCAATGCGAATATCTTCTAAATGGTTAGTGTAATCGATTAACCACAGCAAACCTTTTTTGTAGAGCGTTCAATTTCCTTTAGATTTAATTGTAATTTATTTGACAATAATTATTTTTTAGTAAGTGACAAAATTAAAAAAAAAATGTTATTTTCCTTAAATTACTTCAGTCGTTGACCTCAAATATCTTTTAAAGGATTAGATAAATTAAAAAAGTTTAGGAGATCATTTTTGTAGAGCGTTCAATTTACTTTAAACATTGACGATGCAACTGGTTTAAAAATCTATTGGTCATAAGATATGACCATCTTTATGTGAAACTAAATTAAAAATGGAAAACTATGATGAGGATAATCTTTCCGTTAATATTAAGAGCTTATACTTGTAAGAATTTTCTGGAGGCACCTAGCAACTATAGTCCGTTCATAATATAGTTTTCGTGTGTCAGATCCAAAAAAAAAATATTTATTTTTTTATCCACCCTATATATATATATATATATATAAGGTGGATAAAAAAAATAAATTTATATATATATATATATATATATATATATATAATATATATAAAAATCTTAAGAATTTCGTAGGTAGATCGAATTACTAACATCGAAGTGCTAAGAAAAATTGGTAAACAAAAAGTTGAACGTTCAATCAAGGAGAGAGAGTATTTGAGACACATAATTCGCGGCGAAGGGTACAGCCTCTTACGACTAATACATACATACATACATACAGTCACGCCTTTTTCCCGTAGGGGTAGGCAGAGACTACTTCCTTCCACTTGCTACGGTTCGTACATACATCTTTTGCTTCCTCTACTTTCATCAGTGCTCTCATACATGCTCGTCGGTTGTTGGTACTCTTGACCTGGCCTTTCTTCAAGACAATATTTATCTGATCAAGATATGTTCTCCGAGGTCGACCTTTACCGATTTGCCCATTCACACTCGCCTTATAAATTTGTTTCGTCAATCTTCCTTCATCCATCCTTTTAACGTGTACAAACCATCTAAGCATTACTTTATCTATCTTTGTAACCACATCTTCTTTTACACCACAGCGTTCTCTTATCTTACTATTCTTTACCTTATCCAACAGAGTCACTCCGGCTATACAATTCTCAGACTACTCATCTCCGCAGCATTTATCCTATTTTCATGCTTCTTCTGCCAAACCCAACATTCACTACCATACATAAGTGTAGGAACCAACACACCTCTATGCACAGCCAGACGTGCCTTTTTTGACACTTTCTGGCTGTTCAGAAAGCTATGCATTGCCCCATTAATTAGTTTTTCTGCCAACATCCTTCGCTTAATGTCACTGTCATACTTTCTATCTCTCGTTAACTTTGAACCCAAGTATACAAATTCATTTACTTGTTTCACTCTTTCTTCCTCAATCGAAACTTCACAGTTTGTCATGCTTTTTCCTCTTTCAAAAACCATTACTTTCGTTTTGCTTACATTTATTTTCATCCCTTTCATTTTCAGGGCATCATGCATAACATTAACCATCGACTGCAACTTCACTTCAGATGATGCTAATATGACTTGATAATCGGCGTAAAGAAGGCATTTGACGATCAAATCATTCATTTTCAATCCATACGCACTCTATTTCGAATCTTTTATGCAATCGTCTATGTGTCAGTTAAACAACCATGGCGAAGCCACACATCCCTGTCTCAAACATTTTTCGATGTTAAACCAGTCCGTGCAAGCTTCGTTTTTCGTTACACAAGCAGTGGAATCCTCGTAAAGTTATTTCAGTGCTCGTATTAAACTACCGCTCACCCCATACATAAACAATGTCGACCTCAATTTACTTCTCACCACTCTGTTATAGGCCTTTTTCAAGTATAATATTGCAAAGAAAATTAGAAGGCAGAAGAAGCATAGGAAGAAGACGAAAATCATTGCTAAAAATTTTTTGAGAATAGTTTTGTTGCAGCTCCAAACAACTTTTTAGAGCAACTGCCTCAAAAGTTGCGATAACGATGATGATTGCTAACCTCCGCCGCGGAGATGGCACTTGAAGAAGAAGAAAGTGATGATTGTACCTTGAAGAGGAATCAAGTACGTTTTAAAACTGGTATATATTATAAAAACGATCTGTCCTAGCTTTTTTCTTAATATATAAAAATTTAAAGTTTAGAAAGAGGGTAACACTTATTCCAGTTAATAAAAATATGTACAGGGTTATATTACTGTTGCTATTTTCAAACGATTGTAACAACAAAACATTTAAAATATACCATTGGTAACTAATTCAGTTTAAATCGGCACTCGAAGTGGAGCTGTCGGTGTGATGAAGTGCAAGTGAACCTTTCATTAGTAATTAATTTTTTTCAAGTAATTTTAACAACACATATTATTGACAGGATTTATTCAATAAAAATTATATTAAATGCCAATACTACTGCCTCTTTTATACAGGGTGTTAGTAAATAAGTGCGACAAACTTTAGGGGGTGATTCTGCATGAAAAAATAATGACAGTTTATTACATAAACATATGTCCGCAAATGCTTCGTTTTCAGAGATACGGGTTCTGGTTAAATGTTATTGTAATAGATAGTTCTTGATGATGTATTAAGAAAGGTTTAACCTTATTTGGGATTGATAGTAAAACTTTGTGAAACAAGGAATGGCAAAAATCGTATTACTCGGACCTCGTTAAAAAAATCGAGATTTTTTTTCACTTTCTGCTTGAGAAAGGTTGGATCTCGGAGTATTTTTTTAATTTTTTGAAAAAAAAAAAGTACGAAATTTCGGCCATATTCACTATTTTTTATCTCACAAGATATACTGTATTTCTAAAAAGTACTCAGAGAGATGCCTCAATTATAAAGTTGTCTTTATTAAAAAAAAAAAAAATTATCGCGATATATCAAAAATTACTGATTTTTGCTGAACCCCTGCAAACACAATTACGGAGCATTTTTCATGACTGATTCGAGCGCCCTCGCACCAAATAAGCACTTTTACATGGATACTATGAATTGTTGAATAAATCGTAATTTCATTCATAAAAACCAAAAATAGCACTGAAGCTACTCCAAAAATGTTAGCACGTGTGATGATGTTAATAAAAGTTGCGTAAAGGATTCATTGCATTCTCGAATAAGACTAATTAGGTGATGTTGGAGAAAAAATGGAGTTCAATGAAAACCATAACTGGTATTACCAAGTTCAAGGCCAGTTCCATGTAACTGGCTTTGAGTTTAGTTATTTCGCGGTATGGACATATAAAGGTATAAAAATTGAAAAATTTTATCGTAATAATACATTTTGGCAAAATAAGATGAAATTAAAATTATTAGATTTTTTTATGAAATCTTTGCTGCCTGAAATAGTTGACAGTAGATACGAGAGAAATAAGAGATTGTAATAAGTTATTTCTGTACAATTGGATTGTTATATATTTTGTTATGTATGAAAATGTTCCATAGAGTTTTTCCATAAACAGCATTTTTGCAGCGTTTCTTTTTTCTGTGTGTATCAATTTTTTTTATTAACTCCTACCCATATCCATATTCATCATACGCGAAATATTCATTATGATGAAAAAGATACTCATTTTATTTTTAATATCCTTAGGGACATTTTTTGATAATACACAAGGAGGCCTATTCTGAGTATTTTAACGGCCGACGGCGACGGCCGCAGACACGGCAAGGCCAAATTTACTACGAAATTTACGCAACAGTGGGTTGGAGCGAGACGCAAACAGCGCTAAGCGTTTTTTGTTGGTCTCCGCCCCTTTCGCTCGGGATTTTTACTTCCCGCTTTACACCGCAAATTTACTCTGACATGTTAGTAAAGGTTTACCCCGTCTTAAAGAAGAAAAGATATTTTATTTTTTTGCATAAAAACGGCGCCCTATACGAGAAAAAAGGAAGAGAGAATTTTTGTCACAAATTTACCGAGGTATTCAAACATGATTTTAAATTTAAAATATCTCAGTGGCGTACCATTTTTTTTTTAAATTGGGATTATTACCCGTATGCGCGCCAATGATAAACATAAAATACATACATACATACATACGTTTATATAGCAAACTGTCGTTATTTTTTAATGCAGAATTACCCCCTGAAGTTTGACGCACTTATCTACTAAATCCTGTATATAAATTATTATAGGTATTATAAATATTTTAAATGTTTTTTTTTTTAAACTACCTACATTGTTGAGGTCCAAAATATTATTAATAATTTAATAAGTAAAAATTATTACTGTAAAAAATATTTAATGTAATGGTTTATTCTATTTAAACATTCTATATTTTAAATGATTAGTTATTAAACTGCCTAAAAATAATATTCCAATTCTTATTTTAAAAATTATTTTGGTACAAAAATCCCTATTATTACACAACTATCTACCAATTCTTTCTAAGTGACATCCAACAAATTTCATAAATAATTTACACGTATGTTTACGTTTTGGCATTTGAATTTTTCGTTTAATATTGTACTTTTAATGTTTATAATTTGCAGACGATTTAAATTCTTTTACCACCGAAACCCAATAGTTTTCTGAATGCTCTCCTGAAGTCCATATTGAAAATGGTGTAAATGATTGGATTTAAAAAAGAATTGATGTATCCCAACCAAGTAATGAAGTTAACAAACCTCCTCGAAGGACAGCACGCTGGACAGAAGGGTATTATTACGTACATCAAGAAAAAGGGTACCCAGCATACGACGAACACTCCCATTATTATGCCCAACGTTCTAGCAGCTCGACGTTCCTTGGACAAGGATATTCTTTGCTTTTCTTCGATAAACTGATAGACGAAACCCGGCTTTTTGACGCCCTCCACCAAAACTACTTTGGGACTAGGTTTCGCGTTCGAAATCGTTACTGTCGTCGAAGAACTGTTCGCGACTTTGTCAACATTCAAATGGAAATTTTTCCGATTCGACAAAGAGGAATTTTCCCCGAAGTCCGTGAGCGAGTCTTCGTGCACGAGCTCCGGTTTCAGACTCGTTTTTTTATCTTCTTTGGTTTTTTTTTTCAGCAATTTCTGTTCGAACTTCGTCTCTTCTTCGGGATGCTCGTTATGGTTGGTCTCACTGCTGACGCTTTCTCTATCTCTATTATCGTCGTGCTTGCCGGCATTTTGGTTCTTCGATACGTTAATCTTCGCCGCTCTAGCTCTTTCTCTGAGCCTCCTTTTCGTCGCTATAAATATCTCGATGTAAACTATTGTCATGATGAGTAAGGGTATGAAAAATGATCCGGACGAGGAGTATATAACGTATCCTTGTCGTTTGGTGAGTACGCAGACTTGTTCTTCGGCGAATATTTCTGGCGACGGCCAGTCGTTCCAACCGATCAAAGGAGGTACGCTAATAATTAGAGACAGTATCCAGACTATCGCTATCATAAGTAGAACTCTTTTTACAGTCCTTTTTTGAGCATAATTTATGGGGTCAGTTATTGCCCAAAAGCGGTCCAAAGCGATGGCGCACAGATTCAAAATGGACGCAGTGCAACATAGGATATCTGAAGTCAGCCACATTTTGCACACATATATACCTGAAACAACAGAAAAATAATGCTTTTATTATTACAATTTTAAATGGAACACAAAGTCTATAGATTTGATCTAGAAATGATCTGAGTATACTCTTTTCTGAACTGAAAATGTTAAACTCAATTGAGGTTTTGCAGTTAATATTGTTGCGATATTTTTTACTCTTTGGTTTCGATGATTCTAAACACTCAATACAATAACTAAACAATTTTTATTCCAATATTTGTGTACACAATAAAGTTTACTTGACAAATCACTTGGATATTCACAACTTTATACAATCTTTTTATCTTCTTCTTCTTCTTCCTTCTTCAGTATGTTAATATAAAAGTAATTTTTAATGTAATTAACAAAAAAACAACTCACCAAAAATCCATCTTCCTGATATGGCGTAAGCTACATTAAGGGGAAGAACTAGTATAGCTACGGTGAGATCAGCAACTGCCAATGATATAATAAAGAAATTTTGAACAATTCTTAACGGCTTATAGGTGAAAACACTAAGAATTACTAATATATTTCCAATAATCGTAAGAAGTATTAAAAACGACAAGATAACTATCGTTACTACAGCTTCCCATTCTGGAACATCAGTAGTACCAAATATGGTACTAAAATTGCCGTGTGGTTCTTCCGAGCAATTTGAAGATTCTTCGCTGCCCATGATCACGACATTTATTCTAGGTTAGGAACAAACCTGAAAAAAAAATCCTCTATTATTTATTTATACAATAAAACAAATCTTACAATCTTGATTAACGATGTTTCAGTTAGAGACTGAAAACCCTTTTAAATGGATCATAATCACTCACTTTGTTGACAACTACTTGCTAACCTCAAATTGACTTCTTTATTACTGACATGTGTGACGACCACTCTATAGTAAGTATTCCTTATTTTATATGTATGTATATTTTTCACAGGCGTCAATCATAAACTACTTCAACAAATTGTGCTATCACATATCGCAGCAATTTCTTACTAATGCATAATAATGCACGACCGTGGCCTTAAATCCAATAGAACTTGTATGGAACATGCTTTGACAAATAGTTTTAAGAGGTGGCAGGAGTTTTCAAAACCGCCAACTTTGCAAACACATTTTTTTCTTTTACCCAAAGATAATTTATAACGAATTTGTTTTCTGACTACCCTTCTATGAAGAAAATATTGAACATACATTTTTATCACATCAAGTTTTTTTAATATACCCATTAAAAGTTTATAATCAAAAATTATTAGTGGTATCTAGTTTGTCATTCGTTATTATTGGGTTGAAATAATTTGTTGAACAATTTATTTGTTTTAAAATGTCTTTAAGATAGTGGAAACAAAATCCAAACAACTTTTGCTATATTTATGGTAAAATTTCTTCTTCTTCTTCTTATCCATATTTAAGATCTTTCGATCTGTTAGTTTTGCAGGTTCCTCTGTATCAGTTCCTGGGAGGTGGACTGCCAGCTGTCCTTCCATCCCTTAGGTGGTCTTCCGGGTGCTCTTTTTCCTATTGGTTTCCCTTCAAGAGCGATGCGTGGTAGTCTGCTCTGTTCCATTCTTCTCACCAGCATCTTTTTCTTTGTCTTCCCCATCTTACGATGACTTGCACTCCGCACTGTCCCTGATGTCAGTGTTCCTAATTCGGTCTCCCCTTGTTTTTCCCATTATAGTCCTAAGCGTTTTCATTTCGGCTACTCGAAGCATGTTTTTTGTTTTGTTGGTTTCTTCTCTGGTTTCTATTCCGTATGGTCATCGCTTGGCTGACCTGGTAGAATTTATGTAGTTGTCTTTGTAGATCGTCTTCCGTTTCCGCGAAAATAGCGGCATCATCTGCGTAGCATACCATCCTGATTCTTTTGTTCTGTCCCATTCTGTAATCCCATATTTAGTGATGATACTTCCTCTATTATTCTGTCCATTAAGAGGTTAAACAGAAATGGGCTAAGGCTGTCGCCTTGTCTGATGCCTCCTGGTGTCGATATCTCTTCCGTATAAGTGTCTCCTGCCTTTACTTTAGTCGTGTTGTTCATATTGAGGCTAAAGATGCTTGTGTTCAGCAGCGTTATGCCCCTGTAGTTATCTGGATGTTTTCTGTCCTTTCCTGAATATAGGGATAGTTATACTTTTGTGCCATTCCCTAGGTATTTCCGATGTCGCTAAAATTTTGTTGTAAAGGATTTTTAGATGTTTTCCTAGTTCAGGTCCGGCATATTTCAGAAGTTCGTTTGGGATGAGGTCTGTCCCGGGGGCTTTTCTGTTTTTCAATTTTTTGATTTTTGCCATTACCTCTTCTTCGTTCAGTGTTATTTGGTGATTTGTCTCGTAGTTCTCGATGCTTATGGCTTCTTCGGTGTTATAGAGTTTTCTGAAGTATTTTTCCCATACATCTTTGGTGACTCCTTTTGTTTGCACAAACTCATTTATTGGCTTTTTCCTGTTTTTGAGCATTTTCCAAACTTTCTTCTGTGCTCCGTGTAGGTCGTAAATTCATATCGCTTGTAAATTTTACCCAGTAATATCGTTTTATGGCTTTGATTCTGGCATTGATTCTGTTTCTCGCTTCTGTATATTCAGAGTGTTTTTCTGGCGTTGGTGAGCTCCTGTATATGAGGTAGGATTTCTTTTTCTGTTGCGAAAGTTCTTTAACTTCGTGGCAGAACCAGGGTTTCTTGCTATTATTGGTCCCATTTATGTTGACTTTTCTTCCACCAATGGATTCTTTTGCTGCCTCTACGATACATGATTTGATTTTATTCCAACAGCTTTCCACGTCACACTCTAGCGTATTAAGTCCTTTCAGTTTGTTTGTTAATCGGTTCTCATAAAGGCTTCTCGTGCTATCATCTGTCAGTGATTCAATATTAAACTTTTCGATGGTTACTGGAGGTTTTTTGATCTGGTGGGGTTTTTCCATGATCATTTTACACAGTAGTAGGTTGTGATCTGTGCCTATGTTAGCTGAGGTGAGTGCTCTTACGTCTATTACTTGTGATGGTGTGATTGTCCTGTTACTTATTACGTAGTCGATCATCGATTTCTGATCTCTGGTGTTCCTAAATGTGTACTTGTGTTGCTCTTTGTGAGGGAAATACGTGTTATTTATTCGTAGCTCGTTTCTCGCACAGAAGTCTATCAGGAGTTCTTCATTTTCGTTAATTATCTCTTCACTTGTATTTTTAGGGTGGTAGCCTAGCCTGAGAACCCTCCTTCTTTTACCCGGGCTTGGGACCGGGCTGTATGATCGTTGAGCTACTCAGTTCACCCTTCAACCATACAGGCGGTAAAATTATACAAACAAAAGTTAAGAGACCAGTCTCGGAAGCAGTAAAAGGGCGTACCTCCAATATTTTCAAATCTCGGTAACAATCCTCGATAAAAAATAGGTACCACGAGTAGTATGATAGAACTGTAGAAGTATATTAACAATTTGAGTTGCAGGATATAAAAATGTTCAAGTTTATATAAAATTTAAACTGGAACATTTAACCTTAAAAAGTTATGTATAAAATTTCTCGGTACAACCCGTGTAACTAGCACCCTCTACGGGAGTCAAATATAAAAACAAACTCATGAGATGTCAGCTTCAAAAACATATTCATACAAAATGTCATTACAATGTTGCTAGTACTAAAAGAAAAGTATCGTCGACCCGATATCGTCAGGGTGATTAAATCCGAAAGACTGAGATGGGCCGGTCATATCAAGAGGCAGGAAAACGACCGAGTTGTGAAGTTGGTTTGGGTATTTGGTATTTGGGTAGTTGGTATTTTGCAGTGTTCCACCTATCCTAGAAGCGGGTCCACCTTTTTTTGCAACACCCTGTATTAAAATCCATGTAAGCATGTTTGTCCTCTATAAATTCCAAAACGGCTTGACCGATTTTAATAAAATTTTCAGGCAATTTTGAGATTAGCCCGGCATGTGTTCCTGTGAAGTTTGGTAGCGATCGGATCAAGTGGTAAAAAGGGGATGAAATATAAAAACAATTAAAAACGGCTAATATTAGTGTAAAATACTTTAATTAATTTTTTTGTAGATATTTTAAGATTTGCGGTTCAGACCAAACAATGTATTGATGAATATTAAAAACCTAAATTTATGATAATGTGGTTGGAATGAAAATAATTTTGTTAAAAAGTAAGAGACCAAGAGGCATGCAAAAGTATTTAAATACCGGGACTGAAAATGGAAATTTTAACATTTTTATATAATTTTGTGAAAAAACGCAATTAGATTTGACAAATGTTGTATATAAAATTAACACGTCGGAATTACGGACGGTTAACAATGTGTTAAAAATATTTAAATGAAAATACCGACAAATAAAAATGAAACTAAAATTAACAATGATGTACGGAGAAAGGTTTTTTTTTTCAGAAATAAAGAAAATCTTTTTTGGAGAGGTTATGAGTCCGAAAGCTCAAGGTCTACTGTGAGACTCCACTGACTGTGTCAGGACTACTCACTAAAAACTCCACCCCTATTTAGGTCCGTCTGGCTATTGCCTCCGGTAACACTTGGGCCCGTTGGCCCATTGTATCTTGCCTATGTGTTTTTGTATCATTGTACAATGAAGACCCGACCAGCAGACCGCCCGGCAAGGACCCCAAAAACAGCAAAACACACACTGCGCCGCTGCGAGGCACCGGTCCGAAAAAGACAGGCAGTTCCCGGGACCTAAAACCACGCTGCACCCAATCCAGTACCTTCGTACCTTGTACAAGTTCTGTACTGGGTGGGAACAATGTAGTCACCCAAGAACCGCCCATTAGCCTCAGCGCACCGCAAGCGCTTCACCGCCCCCAGATCCCCGCCACACAACCCGCAGGCCAGGCCTCCATTATACAGTCTCAGCTGATTCCTGTTCATCGGTAACAGTTCTGCCGTCCTTTTATGGCACGGTCCTTTGATGTATTATTTCCCGTGTTTTTTTCCCTAGTATAAATTTCCAGTAGTTTTTGTGTTTTTCCGAACCTCTTCTTGCAAGTTTTTCTACTTCCTCATGACCTGCAACTTCCTGGCGTCCTGGAACCCGTATCAGTTTAACGTGATTACAGTCTACCAGCATTCTCAGTTCTTCTTTGCAGTCAACGACTATGGGGGAAGGGGTGGTCTGGCCCTGAGGTTCCCCCTGCACAAGACTAAGTCTGTCTATTACAGGATTTCGCCTGGTTTCCTGTAGGCTCCGTTAGCGACGGTGCTTCCCCACCGCCGTGCATCCATCAGCACGGGTCGCATAACACTTTGGATTGGGAGTCTTTTAGTCGCCATTTACGACAGGTAGGCCATACCTAATTTGTATTCCGACAGGATATTTCAAGAGGCGTTGGATGAATGTGACGAGGGGATATCTGTCAATGGGATTAATATCAACAATCTGAGGTATGCGGATGACACGGTTCTTGTTGCCGACTCACTGGAAGGACTGCAGGAGCTGGTAAGCCGCGTGACGGCTGCAAGCTCAGAGGCCGGACTTAGCCTGAACGTGAGAAAGACAAAGTGGCTAGCAGTTAGCAAATCAAACAACGTGGACGGACACCTGACAATTAACGGTCAACGAATTGAGCGAGTAGAAACTTTTAAATATCTTGGGTGTCAACTAAATGAGAAGTGGGACAGCATGCAGGAGATTCGTGCCAGAATAGAACAAGCTCGTGCTTCGTTCCTGAAAATGCGTAAAGTACTTTGCAGCAGAAATTTAAGCTTGCCTCTGCGCGTCCGAGTGCTTCGCTGTTACGTGTTTAGCATACTGTTTTATGGAATGGAAGCTTGGACTTTGACAGATGCGATGTGCAAAAAATTGGAGGCCTTTGAAATGTGGACGTACAGAAGGCTAATAAGAATCTCCTGGGTAGATAGAGTGCGTAACACCGAGGTACTTCAACGCCTCGACAAGCAGCTGGAAGTTCTGTTTACACTAAAAAAGCGCAAACTGGAGTATTTTGGTCACATCTTAAGAAATGACAAGTATCGACTTTTAAAGCTTATTATAGAAGGGAAGATCGAAGGACGAAGAGGCCCGGGTAGAAGAAAGATATCCTGGCTAAAAAACTTAAGACAATGGTATGGAGTGAGCACTACCACATTGTTCCGCCGAGCTGTAGACAAGGTTCAGATAGCGCTGATGATTGCCAACGTCCGAGGAGGACAGGGCACCTAAAGAAGAAGAAGAAGAAGGCCATACCTGGGATCTATTTTATTTCCCCGTATACCTAGGGGAAACGAAGAAGGGTTATACTTAATTCCTTTTTCCGTAGACAGGGAAATGATACTCCACTTCGATAACAGATGCGTCTATCGACGCACACTAACAATACCATTGACAGCAAGAGTGCGGAATGAAGAGGTCTTACGCAGAGTGAACAGAGACACAAAGAGCTTTTCCAGGTGATCAAGCGGAGGAAGACAGCATACCTGGGCCACTTATTACGCAATCCCAAATATTATATCCCCCAGCTCATAATTAAAGGTAAATTATCATTAATTTTAGGTAACTACATAATTAATCATCGCGAATTTTTATTATATTTTAACATACCTTTTTAAAACCTTTCACATAAATCACAGTAATAACTAATATTTAACGAAAGCTGTGTTATTTTAACAGGATTTTAAAAAACTTCAACAACATTACTAGATTCTAACAAATAGTGAATGACAAATATTTTCACTGTAATTTTTGTGCGTCAGTATTTAATCAATATGTTTTAAAGATATAAGAAAATCGACTTAATTTGGCATCAAATCGTCTACCTACAATATTGCTTATCATCAATATTCAATAATATGATATCATTTTATTGATAACGTTTAAATAAAAAAAAGTTTTATTAAAAACGAAATAAAATTATCATGAGGTTTTGTTACAATAAATGTGCGCGAAAGATATGTTAGTGGCTTCTGTATTAATTAAGAAAGAAATAACCGGGATAAAAGATTCGTGAATTACAACTGAAGATATAAATTTAGAACTTTTTAGAAATTTGTTAACGCGCTAAATAAGATTGACGAAACAAATTTATAAGGCGAGTGTGAATGGATGGAAGTCGGTAGAGGTCGACCTCGGCGAACATCGATCTCGATCAGATCGACATTGTTTTGAAGAAAGGCCAGGTCAAGAGTACCAACAACCGATGAGCATGTATGAGAGCACTGATGAAAGTAGAGGAAGCAAAAGATGTGTGTAAGAACCGTAGCAATTGGAAGGAAGTGGTCTAAGCTATTAAGTTTTAATTTGGCTTGTCGATTAATTTTTTTTAGATTTTTTGTCAGATTTATTAAGAGGGAATAAGTAATCCTGGGTTATAATTGTAATGGGGACCTTTAGTAGTAACAGAAACAGCTTTAAAACCTTTTCAAATAGTACAATTAAAATTGTATTTTTATAACGACAAAATTTATTTATTAATTATGGATTTTTTTTCAAAATTTGCCCAAGCCTATGAAACTAAAGGCAATACCGCTATTTACATAAGTAAAGTCCTAATAAAATATTTTCGAGTTTCGGCATACCAAAAAAATTAATAATGGATCAAGGAACTATATATATATATATATATATATATATATATATATATATATATATATATATATATGTATATATATGTGCAAAAATTATAGAAAACTGAAATACTATTGCCTTAAACCATAAAAAGCATTTTAAAGTTCCGACAGCGTAAAATAGGTGTGAGATTTGTAACTGCTGTATGTACCTATTTTAAAAATAGGTTTATGTGGGTCGATTATATATCAGAAAACCAAATACTCCTCTGGCTATATGTGACAGGTATTGAATTACTCTTAATATATAACCGTTTATACTAACCCATCACAGGAAGCAAGATATACAAGTGCTTGTTAAGTAAGAGAAAGGGCTATTAAATTTATCTGCTCGAAGATACCACCGATGAACCGGTTTCTGGGTGAATTGCCACTCGTCAGCATAGGGTAGGTTTTCTCGAACAGACACATTCAAAGCTCCGACTCCTAGCAAGTACGCATGAAGAACCACGCAAAAAGCTTGTACTAACAAGCACCACCCGGTAATTAACTTCCAAAAACGGAGAATACTATAATATGCAAAAATTATAGAAAACTGTAATTCTATTGCAGTAAACTATAAAAAGTATTTTAAAGTTCCGACAGCGTAAAATAGGTGTGTGATTTGTAACTGCTGCATGTACTTATTTTTAAAATAGGTATATGTGGGTCGATTGTATATCAGAAAACAAAATAAATTTATATATATATATATATATATATATATATATATATATATATATATATATATATATATATATATATATATATATATATATATATATATATATGTAATACCTAACTGACAGATTGTGCGTTAAATTTAAATTTTCAAAAGTTGTTCGTTTCCGGCCAAACCGAACGAAATATGGCGATGGAACAATACAACCGAGTCATCCGGTATAGCCTGTTTATAAACCATTTGCGAGTGGTTTTAAAAGTGGTGAGCGAAAGATAAAAAATAGGAATATTTTCAATTAAGTTTTAATTCATCTTCGTTTACGTTTCCAATGGCATTAGCTTAATTAATTGGATACTCTTAATAATTACTGTTTAAAAATATTTATTTAGTAAGATTCATCAAACGAACAACCTATTTAGTAACCTAATCTTTTTAATTAATGGTCTAGATAAAATAAATGCCGTCAAAGCGCTTGTTTCTTTACACAAAAGAACATTTATCAAATTTTTACAACAGCGAAAAATTTTGTTTACTTAAAGGTGCTTTTAAATTCGAACTGGGCCTTTACTAACTTTTCTCGCGCGATAGCTGCAGCAACAGCTGCAGTACTTAATTATACAGGGTTATTCACGTCAAACGACACGGAAGATTGTGGCTAGACCGCTCTACGTTTTAAAAGTTTTAATTTTCGGATAAACAGAGGTTTATTATTATGCAGTTTTTTTTTAATATTGAATATATTGAAGTTGTGTTGTTTTAAATAAAATGTCCTACATATTTCGTCATTTTTTGCTCTGGGTTAAAATTAATGACAACTTTCATGAAGGTTTATCAAATTTTTACGTAAAGGTTTTATTTGAAATTTTGGAAATTGTAATATTGTATTGTAATATTTATTGTGTTTAACTTAAGTCAGTGGTTTTTGTACCCAATTCCAAATATTGCTTTAAAACGCCCTTTTATATTATATGATATTGTTGGAGGTGTATTGTAATATCATGTCTGTTTGTTTTTCTTTTGAATAAACTGTCATTTCGAATATTAATCAGAACAAAAAACAAACTTTTACTGGTATTGGGTATAAAAAAGTTAAACTAAAATTGAGAATAAAAACGTCAAAATTATGACTACATTTTTACAAAATTTAAAATATATCAAAAAGCCTAACGTTAAAATAAGATAAACCTTAAAAAAATTTGCCTTTATTTTTAACCTAAAAACTGAAAATTTCATTACATTACATTTTTGCGACTGGGCCATTGGTATAGGTACCTATGTCACCTAGATCTTTTGATCCTCTGTGACTACCGCTGTGTCTTTAGAGCATCAGAATTCCAGTCCATTGGTTTTGGCAAACCGCAGGATTTCTGTCGGCCCTGTCTCATTTAGAGCACTTAAATCCATTATCATGCGGCCACAGGTTTGATAAGAGTACACTGCTTGCATCGGGCAGCAACACAGAATGTGTATGCTGCTCTCTTTCTCTTCGCCGCATAGTCGGCAGTTTTTCTCAGCCGCCAGCTTAAGTTTGAAGAGGTGCGCCCTTATGTTCTGCAGCTACTGAGCGACATGTTCTTTTTTTTTTATGAAAATAGTCGCAAAAAGGGTAGACCTATCGTGTGGGCCGCGGACGGCCCACACTGCATCTATTAGAAGGGGAAGGGATTATAGAAAGGAAATGATTGTGGACACGCTTTTTAAAAAGTTGCAGGTCATAGTTCTCTGGAAAAACTGATTTTGGAAGCTTATTCCATTTCATAGCAGCCCTGTAAAAGAAGGATTCTTGATGAAGATTGGTCCTTGTAGTGTCAAGCTTGAGAGTAAATGTGTGAGACTGATCAGCGTGCCGAGTTCTTCGGCCAAATGTGGCCAATGGTGGTACAAGAGTTTTTATTTCTCTGGAGCATATGCCATGAAAATATCTGTAGAGCAATGACTGGTCTGCAACTCTTCTTCTATGTTCTAGAGGGTAAAGGGTATCTATGAGAGTTAAGCTGTTTATCAAGCGAATGGCTCTTTTCTGAATGGAATCTAGAAGACGAAGAGAATGCCTTGGTGCTGAACCCCAAATGTTCGAGCAATACTCCAGTAGAGGTCGGATTTGAGCCTTGTACGTCGTCAAAGTTGATCAGGAGTAAAAAACTTTCTGGCTTTTTACAGAAAACATAGCCTCTGGCTTGCCGACTTTGCGATGTTAGCAACATGGTCATGCCAAGACATATTATTGGACACCGTGACTCCCAAAATCGAGATGGAGGGACTTGGTTCAAGGGTATTTCCGGACATTGTGATGGGATGATTTGAGGAATTCACTTTCTTGGAAAACGTGGCACTTTGTGTTTTTTGGGCGTTGAACTGAACAAGATTGTTGGTTTCCTACTCGATGATTGCTTTAAGATCTCTATTGATGGAATCAACCTGTTCTTGCTCAAGAATTAGTTTTAATTCATGTTTCGCTTCGGTAATTGGCAATCCGACCAACTGGCGTCTTGGTTCCACCGGAGTCCCATTTCTCGCCAGTTCATTGGCTACTGGCCATTTATCACTGTGTGCCCAGGAACCCATGTAAGAGTGATCTTATTTGCAGTCGCTAACTTAGTGAGGGCCTGCATGCAGTCCCACACCACCGATGATGTTGTGGTGCAACTCACGAGGGCCGACTGTCAGTGAGAATATCAATCTCACTGTTGATCACTTTGTTTTCTGTCAGGTGCGTGGCACACCTGAGTATGGCATAGACCTCGGCCTGGAAGACCGAGGAGTTTTACCCCGGGGGTATGCTTTCCCTGTGGTTGCAGGATGCTCCAAACACAGCTGCTCCGTAGTGTCCCTGATACCCTGATCTGTCAGTGTACCATCGTTTCACTCCTGGCTGGTCAATGGTGTTTTCTTTAATCAGTCTTATCTGAAAATAAAGTCGTTAAAATACCATAGGAAACACGATAAATAATAAAGAACACTGAATATATGGGGAATCAAATGGTATGATTAGTTTCGGAGAAACAGGGTGATTTTGAAATTTTAAAAACAAAACACAAAAGTATTTTATCACAAATTAAGACTACAAAATAGTATTCAGTGTAATGTTTCAGGACGCCAGGTAATGTATTATGTAGCCATGTAGTGTATTAGGTACCTTAAGGTTACGGGAAATCCTTGTTAGAATAAAAGGAGGAACGTTTTCCTAAATACTATATTAAACTAATTGAACATTACGACTAGATGTTTTGTTTACAATGTTGAACTTGAACCGAGGAAGGCAAACTAAGCAGTTCGCGCTACGACCCGGTTATGACAAAATATAAAAACACACAACACTTGCTAGACGATTCGTTGTTTAATTAATACAATTAATTCGTAAACAATGCGTGTTGACATTGACACGTTCGTTCGGTTCAAAGAAATTTTTATGAATGGTCAACTGAGTTCGTTGGGCTTTCATTAACCCTCTTTCCATGTTTTCCTGGATCAGGGCACTACCATCAGTTTACCGGGGTCATTACATATAACTACGGAGTAGGATATATTTAAGTACTTTTCTAATGACCCCGATAGAGTAGAATACTGTGTTGGTATGGGTTATCCAAAATATCAACATAACCCAGCTAAATCTCGAAAATAAAACAAAAATTGAAGTAAACAACGTTGAAACAGAATTTTTTAAGTACGTTTGTGATGACCCCGGTAAACTAAATATGATTTTGGATCATAATAGTGTTGCGTAACCAAAGGCCATATCACGAAAATAAACCAGAAATAGTCTCAATTAGTGATAAATTACTTTTCTGTTTTTGTAACTACTTTTAAAATCACTCTGTGTTTCCAAAACTAATCATACGATTTGATTATGATCCGTTTAAAGTGATCTACAACATAGCCAAGTTTCATTGAATTCCGTAATCAAACAAATACCCATTTATTTCGCGTGTGGTTCTTTGTCAAAAGAGTTTAAATTCTGAAAATGTGGTACATTCAGGAAAACGTGAATAGTTAACTCTAGGAAGGTAAAGCAGCATTTGATAGAGAACAAAATGTTACACCTAATGGCGTAGCCAGGGAGGGGCAAAAATTGCTGGATAATTTTTATTACACTTGATTTCTGGAAAATGTATTATAAATTTAGTGCCAGTGTAATATAATAAATGTTAATTTGTAAATAAAAAGGAAAAAAAGGAACACTAACAGTCTAAATCAAACTGTAATAATATATTCATAATAGAAATGGCACGTCTTTTCTGCTGGCAGGGTTGACTTGACCTGTGTCTGTCAGCACTTCCTTATGGCATTATCATGGAATAGAACTCTTTATTAAAATAGATTTTACAAAGCTCTTCACGACGACAAGCGCCTGCCAAACCAATTATTAATGCAACCTAAAATAAAAAAATTAATCATATCGAAGAAGAGGAATTAGATTTAATTATGTTACCTTTGTCATTAGGTAGATATTATTTCCAGCTTCTAATAAAAATTGATCTATTTCTTCTTTATTTAATACTTTTGATTTATAGCCAATAGATTTTCTTTTAAGGAAAGTAATAACTTTGGGATAGCGGCTTATATCTATATTATTTTTAATATTATTTGTGGACTTAAGCATCGAGTAATTGCTCCAGAGGCTTGTTGGCTTTAAAATTTTAGATTTTTTCATTAAATATGCAAGAATCACTTGTTAATTTATAATATGCACATTTTTATCATTACTCCATTTTTTAAATAAATTGTAAACCAACGTCTCTCTTGACTTTACCGCAATAATTCGTAAGTAGCTTCTTTAGCAGATTCACTTATCTCATGTGGGATCATTTTAGCCTCACTTTCACTACTGATTTCCATTTTTTGGATTTAAAAATCGAAAAAACATAAAAAATCGTACCGAAAATATCTATTTGTGTAAATTGATATTTTCGATTTAATAAATTATACCGAAAATTTTGTTTTCGAGACGGTTGCAGAAAAAATCTGTTTCGTCGATATGCCAAGCAAAACAGTCTAAAGGATTGATGTACGGCCCACCCTGTATTTTTATAAATACCGTCAACATAAAATTTTTCAAAGGATATACTTGCGACTACTAAACTTAGTTTTTTAAAACTGCTACGAGGAAAGTTACAGCTAAGTTATTAATTTCTGTCATTTTTTTTTGTTTAAATTGACCTTATAGGATTTCGACATAGACCAAAATTCGATCGAAATGAGCACATCTACGCGTGAATAATTGCGATTAAAATAACGACTAACATCTGAATTAACTTTAATTTCTTTTTTATTCGAATAATAAATACAAAACTCAATCAACATTATGTGTAGGTACCGAGTCTATTCGATTTATAGTTCTATTAAACCGAATATCCTTTATGCTATATAAACCGTATTAAATCTTATTAGGAAACCAACTAAATTTTCTATAATAAAGTTAACATTATCGTTAAATCTCTACTGATTCAACAGTTAAAGCAAAGTTAGGATTACAAGCTTAAGTAATCACAGAACCATGAAGTTTTAGAGATGATGGAAATGCAGTGACCCAATAAAACAATGGTTCAATTTTGGATTCGTGAAAGTTATTAAATTGGTAACAGGAGGTGTTCTCCAGCACTCCCAAACTTTAGATCGGACTGTGTCGCTTCTATAGCCACAATCACAACTATTGGTTACAATTTCACGTCACTAGATTCGTTATTAATGGAGATATCGTTATGCAATGTTTTCAAAATTTTGAAAAAAATCAAAATATCTCGAAAATACTTCATTTTTGGTAAAGGACATTGTGCACAAATTTTATCTAAAATTTTATGTAGAATTCGAAAATGAAATAAACAATATTGGGTCCAATTTAAAATAACAAAGTTGACACTACTTCCAGTATAACCAGAAGTGACACATTCAGGACAACATTTACTTTAAACTCGGCGTCATCGAAACCTTAAGGCTTCGTAATATAAATTTTTTTAACATAACTGTATCCACTATTACTTTTCACGCCACACCATGTATACACAAAGCAGTCTCTTCATTGGAAGTTACTCTTACGCGTCTTTTTAAAACATTTAAATCGCGTATGGATTGAAAATGAACGATTTGATCGTCAAATGCCTTCTTTACGCCGATGATCAAGTCATATTAGCGTAATCTGAAGAGGAGTTGCAGGCGATGGTTAATGTTATGCATGATGCCCTGAAAATCAAAGGGATGAAAATAAATGCAAGCAAAAGGAAAGTAATGGTTTGTGAAAGAGAAGAAAGCATGACAAACTATGGAGTTTCGATTGAGGGAGAAAGAGTGGAACAAATAAATGAATTTGTGTACTTGGGTTCAAAGGTTACGAGAGATGGATAGTATGACAGTGACATTGAGCGAAAGGTGTTGGCAGGAAGACAAATGAATGGGGCTCTGCATAGCTTTATAAATAGCCAGAAAGTGTCAAAAAAGGCTCGTCTGGCTGTGCATAGAGGTGTGTTGGTTCCTACACTTATGTATGGTAGTGAATGTTGGGTTTGGCAGAAGAAGCATGAAAATAGGATTAATGCTGCGGAGATGAGTAGTCTGAGAAGTATAGCCGGAGTGACTCGGTTGGATAAGGTAAAGAATAGTGAGATAAGAGAACGCTGTGGTGTAAAAGAAGATGTGGTTACAAAGATAGATAAAGTAATGCTTAGATGGTTTGGACACGTTAAAAGGATGGATAAAGGAAGATTGACGAAACAAATTTATAAGGCGAGTGTGAATGGACAAGTCGGTAGAGGTCGACCTCGGCGAACATATCTCGATCAGATCAACATTGTTTTGAAGAAAGGCCAGGTCAAGAGTACCAACAACCGACGAACATGTATGAGAGCACTAATGAAAGTAGAGGAAGCAAAATATGTGTGTAAGAACCGTAGCGGAAGTGGAAGGAAGTGGTCTCTGCCTACCCCCATGGGAAAAAGGCGTGACTTTATGTATGTATGTTAAATCGCTTATTGTCCTGCTATTAAACAGACTGTAATTCTCTAAGAATTTTGTCGTTATTTCAGATCTTTATTTTAATATCTTTTTAAAAGAGATTTTTTGCATTAATTTCTTCTTAATGGGAAGTGCGTTACGGAAAGCTTGAAAACTAAAAAAATAAAACTTTTTAAATGTTTTGTACTGAAAAATTAACTTTTAAATACCTTTCGTTAACTTCCGACTGAAGTTGGAGTTCTTTTTCTATTACTGACATGTTTTAACGCTTTAAATTACCAACTTTATTGAGCTTAATCGTATTTAAATAAAACTTTTTTGATTGCATTTTTAAAAAATAGAAAAAAGACTATTAGCCCGATTTTTTATTTTTCATTTAGACGCACGTCTTTGAAATAAACGGCTTAATAAATTTATGAAAGTCGTTGAAAGGGAATAAGTAATTTATTTGGAGTGCTTGAATTTTTTATTAAAAAAAGAAGGTGATGGAGTTTTGTCAAAAAGAAATTACAACATTTTACACGATGTCAGTTTAATCAAAACATATTTTATATCTTCATAAATTAGCTTTTGAATTCTTTGAAGTTAAATGTGAAAATGTAGGTTCCAGTCTTCGGACCGTTTATCATTTCATAAAATTTTTATAATTATATCTTTTTTATTACTTTTTGCATACATATAGTCACGCCTTTTTCCCGTAGGGGTAGGCAGAGACAACTTGCTTCCACTTGCTAAGGTTCTTACACACATCTTTTGCTTCATCAGTGCTCTTATACATGCTCGTCGGTTGTTGGTACTCTTCACCTGGCATTTCTTCAAAACAATGTTGATCTGATCGAGATATGTTTGCCGAGGTCGACCTCTACCGACTTCCGTCCATTCACACTCGCCTTATAAATATGTTTCATCAATCTTCCTTCATTTATCCTTTCTACGTGACCAAACCATCTAAGCATTCCTTTATCTATCTTTGTAACCACATCTTTTTAAACACCACAGCGTTCTTTTATCTCACTATTCTTTACTTTATCTAACCAAGTCACTTCGGCTATACTTCTCAGACTACTTATCTCCGCAGCATTTATCCCATTTTTATGCTTCTT
This sequence comes from Agelastica alni, assembly GCA_950111635.1. Taxonomy (NCBI): domain Eukaryota; kingdom Metazoa; phylum Arthropoda; class Insecta; order Coleoptera; family Chrysomelidae; genus Agelastica; species Agelastica alni. The sequence continues at coordinate 4,474,699 of OX467716.1, read as the reverse complement.
CTGCAGAACCCAACATTCATTACCATAAATAAGTGTAGGAATCAACACACCTCTATGCACAGCCAGACGTGCCTTTTTTGACACTTTCTGACTGTTTAGAAAGCTATGCAATGCCCTATTTATTTGTTTTCCTATCAACACCATTCTCTCAATGTCACTGTCATACTTTTCATCTCTAGTAAACTTTGAACCTAAGTTCACAAATTCATTTACTTGTTTCACTTTTTCTCCCTTAATTAAATCTTCACAGTTTGTCATGCTTTATTCTCTTTCAAAAACATTACTTTGGTTTTGCTTACATTTATTTTCATTCCTCTTATTTTCAGGGCATCATGCATTAACCATCACCTGCAACTCCTCTTCAGATAATGCTAATATGACTTGATCATCGGCGTAAAGAAGGCATTTGACGATCAAATCATGCTGAACATATACTATGTTCATGTCCCGGCCTGGGAAGAATAAGGTTCAACATATTTGGTTACACTAACCTAGAACCTACCGATTTTAAAAAAATCTCACTCTATACAACCATGAACTTTGTAAAGAAGTGCTGGATTGTGCGGTAAACTGTAGCCTTTAGGGGTGAGCTACAATAGACCTACTAAGGGTCGCGGTGGAGGGGCGACCACGCCCCACTCACATGATACCTAACCTAACCTATTAACGAATGAACTATGAAGTTCTAGTAAAATTTAATAAACTTTCAAATTTCTCTAAATTCATGAGACATGGGTATTGGCAAACCTAATACATTTCGATGAGGAATTAAAAAACATTTTTCTAAATCCGAAAATATATCCATTTTAAATATCACATTTTAAGACACTTGAAGTAACAACAAATAAAACTTATCGGTGGAAACACTTTGTACATTATTATAAAATAATATACCCGAAAATAAGTACATTTATCAATTCCACTGTGAAAAATAAAATTTTGAATTTTATCTTTAGTTTGCCACTTATATTCATTTTGGAAACGTATTACATTTTCGAAAATCCTGAAATATAAAAGTTCCCTTTGATTTTGTTGCAGAATTCAAAAGTGCAATAAAATATAGGGTGTTACATTAAAAAAAAACATAACTATGATACCTAGCACTTCTTTGGGACAACCTGTATGAATGAAAATAATTTCAGATCGTGGCCTTTATCGACATACACCTTTCTGAAAAAACGGATTTCCAAAAAAGTCAATAGTTTGGGAACTATTTCGACAACTTCGGTCTACTGGAGATTTGCTGGCTTATGTCACTCAGCTCTGGACAAACACTATTTAGAAGTTTGGTGAATCCCGTGCAATAGCCTTGGATATATCTAAAGTCTTCGACCGTGTTTGGCACCCGGCATTGTTAAGCAAATTATCGGCCTACGGTCTCCCAACTAAATTGCGCCGATGGCTCATGAGCTTGATGCAAGATCGCTTCTTACATATGGCAGTTGACGGTATTTCTTCTGATGTGTTAAAAAGCAATGCCGGGGTCCCCCAGGGTTCCATCCTGTCCCCCACCCTATTTTTTTTTACACATCAACGACCTCTTGAAAACCACCACGAACCCCATTAACAGTTTCGCAGACAACAGCACACTTGTCTCAACTTTCACATCCTTTTGATCACTTTCGTTAAATGATATAAAAAGACTCAGACATGAACAGGTTGACTCCATCAATAGAGATCTTGAAGCAATCGTTGAGTGGAAAACCAACAATCTTGTTCAGTTTATCGCCCAAAAAACACAAAGCACCACGTTTTCTATGAAAGTAAATTGCTCAAATCCTTTCATCACAATGTCCGGAAATACCCTTGAATCAAGTCCCTTCATCTCGATTTTGGGAGTCAAGGTATCTAATAATATGCCTTGGCATGACCATGTTGCTAACAATACAAAGTCAGTAAGCCGGAGGCTAGGTTTTAAGTTTTTTACTCCTGATCAACTGTTGACGACGTACAAGGCTCAAATCCGACCTTTACTGGAGTATTGCTCGCACATTTGGGGTTCAGCACCAAGGTACCAGACATTACTCTACAGATATTTTCATGGCTGATGCTCCAGAAAAATAAAAACTCTTGTACCACTACTGGCCACATTCGGCCGAAGAACTCGGCACGCTGATCAGTCTCACCCATTTACTCACTCATTTACTACAAGGACCAATCTTCATCAAAAATCATTTTTTTATGGAATGAAACAAGTTTTAAAAATCAGTTTTTCCAGAGAACTATGACCTGCAACTTTTCAAAAAGCGATGTCCTTCGTAAATATGTGTTCAATTTCAATAATCGCTTCAGTTAATGGCACTTTAGTAAACAAGGAGACAACATTAAAATTTACTAGAAAGTCGTTTTCGTCTATTCTAATAATTTTTTATCTTTTCAATAAAGTGCGTGGAGTCTCTTATATTCGAATCTGTAAGTCCAATATGCGGCTGCAAGATCGTGGCAAGGTGTTTCGCAAGGTAGTACGTTGGTGAACGTATGGTGCTAACAATGGGACGGAGAGGCACGTCGTCCTTGTAAATTTTTGGTACTCCATATAATCTCGGTAACGGTGTTTCACTTTGACGTAGTTTTTTTTTTGACTGGTTCATTTAAAGCAATCTTAATCAGGTGACTGAACTTTCACATCCTATCAATTACTTGCGGTAAATGATACAAATAGACTCAGGCAGAAACAGGTTGACTCCATCAATAGAGACCTTGAAGCAATCGTCGAGTAGGGAACCAACAATCTTGTTCAGTTTAACGTCCAGAAAACACAAAGCGCCACGTTTTTCAAGAAAGTAAATGCCTCAAATCACTCCATCACAATGTCCAGAAATACCCTTGAATCAAGTCACGGTGTTTAATAATGTGTCTTGGTATGACCATGTTGCTAACATCGCAAAGTCAGCAAGCCGGAGGCTAGGTTTTCTGTGGAAAGCTAAAAAGTTTTTTACTCCTGATCAACTGTTGATGACGTACAAGGCTCAAATCAGACCTCTACTGGAGTATTGCACGCACATTTGGGGTTCAGCACCAAGGCATTCTCTTTGTCCTGTAGATTTCATTCAGAAAAGGGCCATTTAGTTGATTAACAGCTCAACTCTCACAGATACCCTATACCCACTAGAACATAAAAGCAGAGTTGCAGACCAGACATTACTCTACAGGTATTTCCATAACCGATGCTCCAGAAAAATAAAAACTCTAACATCACCACTGGCCTAAGAACTTGGCACGTTGATCAGTCTCGCAATATTCGCAATATTCATGTATGGTGTAGAAAGCTGGACGATCAAAGAAGAGACAGGAAAAGTATTGACTCTTTTGAACTCTGGTGCTGGAGAAGACTACTGTGCATCTCTTGAACATCACGAAGGACAAATGTATCAATTATTCAAGAAATAGGCATAAAAGATCGACTGTCAACAATATGCCGACGATGAATTCTCCAATACTATGAGCATATAAACAGAAGACTAGGAGACAACATGGAAAAATGATAATGCAAGGAAAAATAGAAGGCCAGAGGACATGGGGTCGCTCTCCCACCATATGGGTAGACCAGATAAAAAAAAATTACGGGTGAACCCTTACAAACATTTATTAGAGACACAGAAGATAGAACACTTTAGAAGCAGATCATCAACAACACAAATTGAAAATCATGGAATCACGACCTGTCAGCTTTGAAAGTACGACTGACAAAGAAAGAAGCGCGCTGCCTAAAATTTTTATTCGAATATAACTAACAGACAATGACAATATTTTGGTAGTTAGGAAAGAGTTGCAGACCAGACATTACTCTACAGATATTTCCATGGCAAATGCTCCAAAGAAATAAAAACTCTTGTACCATCACTGGCCTTATTTGGCCGAAGAACTCGGCACGCTGATCAGTCTCACCCATTTACTCTCAAGATTGACACTACAATGACCAATCACCATCAAGAATCCTTCTTTTACAGGGCTGCTACGGAATGAAACAAGCTTCCAAAATCAGTTTTTTCAGAGAACTATGACCTGCAATTTTTTAAAAAGTGGGTTCACAATCATCTCCTTTCTATAATCCATTCCCCTTCTAATAGTCGCAGTGCGGGCCGTCCGCGGCCCACACGGTACATTATTGAATGATTATAATTAACAAATAATTAAATTTTTGATTTTTAAATACAGGTATGTATAATTGTCTAAAAAATACAAACAAAACACTGATATTTCATAGTTTTAAGTTTTCTCTTTTGTCGGTAGTTCCAATGACTGCCAATTTTTTTAAATGCATTAGCAAAATACATGTGTATAAGTTGTTCAGTAGCGTAGATTGAATTGCTTCAAATTAAATGAGTACAGATGAACAAGTTGCAGTGTTTAACGGTTCTTAATTACTTAGAAACTACTTAGAAACTTTGAAGTAATCTCAGAACAGCTGTAAATGGTTTCTTATTTGTCGAGGGCGGCAACAAATGTAGTTGAAGATTCTTGAGACTGAGATCCGCTTTTCGTTACAATTAATCATGTGAAAGTTTAGATTTCCAAAACATTAAAACAAAGAAACAATATAAAATTTCAAAAACTTAATGTTTTTTACACTGATTAGTACGGTGACATGCGTTTTAATAAATAAAAAAATGTCTCCGAACGATTTTTGCTCTCAGTATCTGTATGTATGATAGCTTGACACTTTGGATCAACATTGCACCGCCAGAAAATATCATTTTTGTTGTTACGCTTTTTACAATACGGCATCCCTTTAAATAATATTAGATAATGACCCTTTTGTGATAGTATAAATTAATTAATAACAATAATGCAAATAACATAAATAACCTCAAAAACACAGACTTGTGCCAGAGAAACAGGTGAAATTACAAAAATCATGCAACTACGCATGTACAAATACATAGATCGACGATATCAATAATCGATAAATCCTAACTAACAATTCAAAAAGTTACCAAAGATGAATTTAGTTAAGGTTAGTTTAAGTTATAATTGATAATTTAGTATTTATCGATTTGAGCAATATTATATTGTTAATGTTTTTTACATCACAAAATCGTTGAATAGACTTAATTTGCACCCCTTCATGAAAATTTTAAGTAAAATATTTACAATTATCAAAATTAATAGACTCTATTTGCTCCCTTTTACAGATATCTTTAGTAAAATATTTACTATTATCAAAATTAATAGACTTTATTTGCTTCCCATCATGGAAATCTTCAGTAAAATATTTACTATTAGCAAAATTAATAGACTCTATGTGCTCACCTTCATAAAAATCTTTAGTAAAATACTATTACCAAAATTTATAGACTCTGTTTGCTCCCCTTCATGGAAATCTTTAGTAAATTACTTACTATTACCAAAATTTATAAACTCTATTTGCTCCCCTTCATGGAAATCTTTATTAAAATATTTACTATTATCAAAATTAATAGACTTTATTTGCTTCCCATCATGGAAATCTTCAGTAAAATACTTACTATTACTAAAATTTATAGACTCTGTTTGCTCCCCTTCATGAAAATCTTTAGTAAATTACTTACTATTACCAAAATTTATACTCTATTTGCTCGCCTACATGGAAGTCTTAAGTAAAATATTTACTATTACCATAATTAATAGACTCTATTTGCTCCCCTTTATGGAAATTTTTAGTAAAATATTTACTTTTACCAAAATTAATAGACTCTATTTGCTCCCCTTCATAGAAATCTTAGGTAAATTACTTACTATTACCAAAATTTATAAACTCTATTTGCTCCCCTTCATGGAAATCTTTATTAAAATATTTACTATTATCAAAATTAATAAACTTTATTTGCTTCCCATCATGGAAATCTTCAGTAAAATACTTACTATTACCAAAATTTATAGACTCTGTTTGCTCCCCTTCATGGAAATCTTTAGTAAATTACTTACTATTACCAAAATTTATACTCTTTGCTCCCATACATGGAAATCTTTAGTAAAATATTTACTATTATCAAAATTAATAGACTTTATTTGCTTCCCATCATGGAAATCATTGGTAAAATATTTACTATTACCAAAATTAATAGACTCTATTTGCTCCCCTTCATGGAAATCTTTATTAAAATATTTACTATTATCAAAATTAATAGACTTTATTTGCTTCCCATCATGGAAATCTTCAGTAAAATACTTACTATTACCAAAATTTATAGACTCTGTTTGCTCCCCTTCATAAAAATCTTTAGTAAAATACTTACTATTACTAAAATTTATAGACTCTGTTTGCTCCCCTTTATGGAAATCTTTAGTAAATTACTTACTATTACCAAAATTTATACTCTATTTGCTCCCCTACATGGAAATCTTAAGTAAAATATTTACTATTACCAAAATTAATAGACTCTATTTGCTCCCCTTCATAGAAATCTTAGGTAAATTACTTACTATTACCAAAATTTATAAACTCTATTTGCTCCCCTACATGGAAATCATTAGTAAAATATTTACTATTATCAAAATTAATAGACTTTATTTGCTTCCCATCATGGAAATCTTCAGTAAAATACTTACTATTACCAAAATTTATAGACTCTGTTTGCTCCCCTTCATAAAAATCTTTAGTAAAATACTTACTATTACTAAAATTTATAGACTCTGTTTGCTCCCCTTTATGGAAATCTTAGGTAAATTACTTACTATTACCAAAATTTATAAACTCTATTTGCTCCCCTACATGGAAATCATTAGTAAAATATTTACTATTATCAAAATTAATAGACTTTATTTGCTTCCCATCATGGAAATCTTCAGTAAAATATTTACTATTACCAAAATTAATAGACTCTATTTGCTCCCCTTCATAAAAATCTTTATTGAAATACTTACTATTACTAAAATTTATAGACTCTGTTTGCTCCCCTTCATGGAAATCTTTAGTAAATTTTTTACTATTACCAAAATTTATACTCTATTTGCTCCCCTACATGGAAATCTTAAGTAAAATATTTACTATTACCATAATTAATAGACTCTATTTGCTCCCCTTTATGGAAATTTTTAGTAAAATATTTACTTTTACCAAAATTAATAGACTCTATTTGCTCCCCTTCATAAAAATCATTAGTTAGTGATTTAAAAGTTGTTTTGGTAATAAAAATAAAACGTGTCTTTTTTTTTATTAATTTTGTTTTGTAATTTATTTTGTCAAATAATTGTTTATTATATTAACGACGGTGAGTTTATTTTATGATATAAATATTATGTTATTATTAAATTTTCAATATTTTTTTCGCGTATTTTTAGTCGAGGGGTTTTCTGTCGGGGATATTTTGTCCGGGGATCAAAACTCAGGCGACCGATTAATACATCTTTTTGCATTTTCCAATTAAATCTTGCTATAAAATCAAAATTAAGTCAAGGGGTAAATTTTAAATTTCTTCTTCTTCTTCCTCTTTTAATAGGAATATGTCCTGTTTTTTTTTCTATTATAGTCTTTGCTGTGATCCGGAGCTCCAGCTCTCGTACCATCGCTTTTTTGATCTTCCTACGGGACGTTTGGTGTTGGGCTTCTGAGTTTTCGTCCATTTCGCCATACGTTCTAGCTCCATCCTATTTACGTGGTCTCTCCATAGACGTCGCCTTGTTCTTGTCCACCTTACTACATCCTGAACACCTAGCTCTCTCGGTGTGTCTACATTTCTTATCCTGTCCCTGAGAGTAATACCTCTAATGGTCCTTAGTGTTTTCATTTCTGTTGATCTCATTATCTGCTTAGTCTTTGTTGTCTCGGCCCTTATCTCATCACGGGTCTGACACATGTCTTATAAATGCGGATTTTGCTTTCAGTACATATGAACTTATTCCGCCAGATTATATCTCTCAGAAAACCTTATATTCTTGCTGCTTTTATTGCCTGCCGTTTTGTTTCTTGCCCTAGGTTTCTGTCATTGTTATTTTCACACCCAGATATCTACAGTTCATTATTTGTTCGATAATATGATCGTTCACTACTAGTTTACATTTAATTGGTTCCTTAGATATTACCATCAATTGGGTTTTTTTGTTAATATTGTCATGTTATACTTTTCGGCAGTTGTTTTAAAGTTTTGTAGGAGGCGCTGTAAATCGTCTTTACGCTATTAGAATAGTATCATCTGCGTAGCAAAGGATTCTCATGGTTCGGTTATCCATCTTGTACCCCTTTTTCATTTGGTTGACACTAGCTATAATTTCGTCCGTTATCAAATAAAATAGGCATGGGCTAATATTATTCCTAAGCCCATGTGCGGTTTTCACCCTTGTTGTACTAGAACTATTAAGTTCCTTGATTCTGTTGATATATTTGTGACTTATGTATTTTTTTTTAAGTATGCTGAGCACATCCTTCAGCCGTATTCTTTCGAATGCCTGTTTCAGGTCCACTAAACATATGAACATGGGCTTGTCGAACTTTATTGATTTCTCAACTAATTGTCGCAGGATGAAAATTGGATCTATGGTAGATCTATTTGGCCGGAATCCTTGTTGTTCTTCAGGCACGCCAACTTTATTGTAAATTTTAAATTTGTTAAATTTTAATCTTTCTGTATAAACAATGTTGAGTTTAATTAGTGAAATATTATTATTTCGGAAATTAAAAATTTTTAATTAAGGGCAACTTACATTGAAACACAATATTAGTGGTACCAAAATAATACCATCATCAATCAAGTAATCAATATCGTAGAATAATTACTCTAAAATGATTTTATGCAGCACAAAATTCTATCAGAATAATGACAGTTATTGAAAACTTTATGAATAAATTTTTGTTTAGTATGCATTCATAATAAACCAGCCATAATAAATACAATGCATAATCAGGTCTTTATCGCACGCCGTGTTTATAAAAGTTGCTAGATAACGGCTTCAATAAAAATTTTTGTAATGAATTATCAAATTATTCAAATTGTGTCCAATTTGTAAATTTACATTAAAACAACTATGAAAAAATTATGAAAAATTATTTTAAATAAATCTTTATTGAATGAATACACCAAAGTGACGAAATTTATAAATTCTGGAAATTTCTGACCTAAAAGGTACGAGTACATTAGCAAGAAACTTGCGACATTTATTGCGAAAGTAGATGTCTGTAAAAACATACAAAGCAAAATCTAAGAGGTCGGTATTTTTATGACACTAACGCTGCCATCTATTTTCGCAATAAATGTAGCAAGTTTCTTACTAATGTACTCGTACTTATACGCAACAATACAGTTTTTCATATTCTTTGTAATATAAATGCATAGATTTTATAGAAATAAAATTCAAGCAGCAAATGTTTCAATTTCCGTCAACATTTTTAATACATAGACAAATGACATGAACCTATCGACTCTATAAAATGCTCCAAAATTATTGTAATGAACCTTAACTTATGATGCATTTATTCTTGAAAATATCGTACGACACAATGCATACTTGTGTTAAAGCATTTGCAACGTAAGGCCATTCCACTTCTCGTTGCTCATGTATGTTGTTAATTTCACTGGTAAATGTACATGGTTTTTTGTACAGGGTCTTCCAAAAATCCACCCTATACAGTCATTTCCTTAAAAAATTTAAATTGCAAGGGAGGTCGAGTAATACCACTTTTAAAAGATCTTTGAATTCTTTTTACATTCGTCTATAATTTTTTACAAAATTTATTCACGGGTTTGCGGAAATAACCGTTATATTAATAATTGTGGATTTTAAAAATAAAAACACGAAATTAAAATGATCGCTTAGTTATTCAACCGATGATTGTTGGAAGTAAATAGACACAATTGCAGATATTGTGGTGAAACTAATCTACATTTATTGGTTAAAAGTCATACCCAAACCCATCAGAAATTAAATTTTTGGGTTGGTATTTTATAGGACCACATTATGGGGTCGTACTTTATTCCTGGTAACCTAGATAGCGACAGCTACTAACAAAAAAATTGTCCGGTAATGTGCCGGAAACCTACGAACCTTGGCTAACCGTAACAAAGTCACTTTATAGTGGATGCCAGGGCATAAGGGTATTTCTGGTAGCGAAGAAACGGACAAACTAACTAGGTGAAGTGGAAAAAGCCAAAGGGAGCTAGGCAATGCAAGTTAATACTAAAAGAACCCTCACCTAAGCAGACAGGGAAGCTGCTTTCGCTAAGTAGAGAAAAACTCGAAACAGTTGTAGGGCTTTGTACCGCACACTGGCTTTTGAGAAACCATCTGCACAATATAGGCGTGTCTGACACAGAACTTATATGCAGATTATGTAATAAGGAAGAAGAAACAGCCACTCATAATATCTTCGAATGCGAAGCCACCGCACAGTGGAGGCACTACCTGGGGTGTATACAAGACCAAGGGCAATAGCAGTACATGAGCTTCTACTTCTTAACAGAATAATTAAAGATATGGGACTAAAGTAAGGAGCTGAAAAGGTACAAAAAGCAGACAATGCTGCAGTGTCTAGGGAAAAAAAATTTGAGCTCTTTCACAACTCCTATTCATTCATACATCTGCAAGAAAATTACATAGATAGAACTACGAACTGTTTTTTTAACAAGATGGTGCACCATCACAGTTTGCTATACCGGCCTGTCAATTTCTGAATAATCACTTTCTTGGTCGAAGGAGTAGAAGAAGAGGACCTGTGGTGTGGTTAGTCCACTCACGCTATTTAAACCCTTTAGATTTCTTTTTCTGGGGTCATTGAAATCAAAGGTATTTGCAACACAACCTGAATCTCGAGAATGCTGTATTGACTCCAGGTTTGCTCATAAATCATATATCTCACATATATGGCAGCTATCTATTGAAAAGTATGGAGAAACTTTAGCTGTGGCATTAGATATCTCCAAGGCGTTCGATCGAGTTTGGCACCAGGGACTCCTCGCCAAGCTTCCATCTTATGGCTTGCCCCCTCAGGTGTGTTCTCTGCTTGCTAGTTTTCTCTCAAACAGGTCTCTCCATGTAGTGGTCGATGGAGTTTCATCTGACACTCTACTCATAAATGCTGGTGTTCCGCAAGGATCCATTCCAGCACCGACACTATTTTTACTTCACATCAACGACCTGTTGAAAGCAACTTCATGTCCCGTACACAGCTTTGCCGATGATAGTACCCTCCATACCGCTTTCTCTTCCAGGGCCCCTATATCAGCCCGTGAAACCAGAAATGAACGAGGAAGAAATGTTAACAATATAAATTTGGACTTAGCAACAATTTTTGAATGGGGATCCAATAACTTGGTAGAATTCAATGCAAACAAAACACAAGCATGTCTTTTCTCTAGAAAAGCCGATCTCACTGTGCCTAACATAACTTTGTCAGGAGTAACCATACCACTGAAGTCATCTATATCGATGCTTGGTATTACTATCAGCAATAACCTTTCCTGAGAAAATTACGTGAGGTCCATTGCCAAAAGTGCATCCCAAAAACTTGGTTTTTTGTTTCGTGCCAAGAGCTATTTCACCTCCAGTCAGCTGCTTATGATCTATAAGGCACAGATCCGACCTGTACTGGAATACTGTTCCCATATTTGGAGTGCGGCACCTAAACATATCCTGAAGCTATTGGATTCTGTCCAAAAAAGGGCAATTCGTCTCGTCGGTGATGCCTCGCTTACAAACTCGCACACTTGTCTGGAACACCGTAGAAAAGTTGGCGATTTGTCTCTATTTTATAGATATTTTCATGGGCGATGCTCTTCTAAAATATCAACAATCGTTCCTCTTTTGGCAGTCTCTTCGAGATTAACCCGTCAAGTTCAGTCTTCACACCCCTTCGTGGTCACTTTGGAGACCTGCAGAACATCACTTTCCAAAAACTCATTCATCCAACGAATTGCGAGGCTTTGGAACTCATTGCCTAGTGAGGTGTTCCCCGAGGCATGCAACCTCCAGAAATTTAAGAAGAACACCAACTCCTACCTTCTTTCCCTTGGTTCCCACGATGTTCTCTGAACATTACAGGATATCCCTTTTCGTGGGAACCAGAACATAAAAAAAAAAAAAAAATGTCCGCGAAGCATTTGAAAATAGATTATACCATTTTATGGACAAAGATCATTTTGAATAATTCATACGATAATTAATTTTCTATTCTTCGTGTTTTTATTTTTAAAATCCAAAATTAATAAAACTCTTATTTTCATAAACCCATTGATAATTTTATGAAAGATTATGGACGATTGTAAAGAGAATTTAAAGATCTCTTAAAATAGGTATCACTCAAACCCGATTTAAATTTTTTAAGGGGGTGACTGTGTAAGGTAGAGGGGTGACGTTACGTATACAAGTAAAAAGTGTCCCCCTTGAAATAAAGGTCGACGTATTTCACCACTTTCCAGTGGGAAGTTATAGTAATGGGTCCGATTTTGCGAATCCCGGATTTTGATATATCTCCACATTTCAAGGTCCCCAGAGCCAAATACAATAGTTTTTTAGTGGACGTCTGTGTGTGTGTGTACGTATGTTCGTATGTTTGCATTCGACGCATAATTACGCAACTTAAAACTGATTAGATTTTCACCAGAATCGGTCAAGCTGTTTTTTATGGAGAATAAAAAAACCGAAAAAAAATGGTAAACTTCCTGAATTTTGCAATTTATAAATGATACCATTTTTAATAAATAATTTTAAGATCTTTTGAATAATATGATTATTGCATGTTAGGAATATTTGTATTCAAAATAATAGTTTTAGAAAAAAAAAATAGGAATTGGAGAATTTTAAACTGGTGTCATTGAAGACGCAATAACAGTGAAAAATAATTGTTAATAATAACCAAGCATTGTTTATAACAATTGAATATTATTACTAACAAATGATTATTGATCATAATGATTAAAACAAATTTTTTTAATTTTTATAACCAATTGAAAATAGCTCCTGCTTATAAAATGATAAAAAAAAGTTTGAAATAATACGGTTGACATAAACAGAATATTGTTAATGACAATTATAATTTGTTATAAACAATTGGAAATCGTTTTTATAATTATTTAAAAAATAATAATTATAACAACAAAACATATGGTATTTTTTCATTCTTTCCACTGGGAAGTTAGTCGTGTGGACCTCTCAGGTCGCACCCAGACCACTGATATCTTAAAAAGTTATTACCTCCGCAAAAACACCATAAAGTCATTGCGTTATTGTTGGTCACAAAATAACGTCTCCCCTAAAAAGCAATGAACACTAAGACAACTCTGTCAATTCAGATGGACCAAAACTTATCAAAGTTGAAAGTTATAATGAACAACAAATCAGGCATCCATAAATTTGATTTCGAAAGTATCGAAAAACACATAGAAAAAAGCCTTAAAATCCTTTACATATCGGCAAAAGGTGCAATTAGTTATACAGTTTTTACAATGTGTATATTAGACTGCAAAGTACATAAAATTACCCTGTAACGAGCTAAATTTGCGTTGGTTATGGGATCTTATTGAATAAAACCTGACAGACTACTGGCCAATCTGAGCTCAAACACGAGGGTGATTAGTGATGGTACAACAAAGAAATTTGGAGGCCAAGATTTAATTTAAACCCTTTACCCGGAAGTTTCTTAGCGTCTTATTTTCCTTTTAGGAAAAATATAACAATATAAAAAAAGGTAACAATATTTCCCCTGTGTCAAAATAAATATTTATTAATTAAAGAAGAAAGACAAAAGGTTTGGCCGTTTTGTCTTGAAAAAAAATTGGTTCCTTTTTATTTAAACATTATAAAATTACATTTACAGTTATTCACGTAAACCAATATGTTGCAATTAAACGACTTTTATTGCATTTTTTAAAAGATATCTTACAAAAATATTTCTAAATAATATAAATTTATTGTTTTCGTCTTCTAAAACTGTATACAAATTTAATCGTTTTAAAGAAAATGAGGCGAAAAGTAAAATCAAATTAAAATAATATAGAGTTAGTTAAAATCGGGACAGAATTCGACATTTATATCGCCTTTGCTGTAAATTAATTATATTACCGTTTTCTTTGAGTTCTTTAATGCGGGATATTTCAAACGAAATATAGTTAAAAAGTAATAAAGCCCTTTTAACAGCAAACCAAGTTGCTTTTATCTGAGAGAGATAAATCTGGAGATATTGTCATCAATAATTTCCACTTTTAATTCAACGTGAAAAGGCAATGTCTGGTCTAAATTTAAATTGATTAAAAAGGCATTGTGACGGGAAACCCCAACATAACGACCATAAAGAAAAGTTCTAAAAAGTCATATAATCGATGCAATTTTTTGGTCATCTTTTGTTCCAAACGTTTTAAGACAAACATACATAGTTACATATAGTAGACCTTTTGACTTCTAGCTCGTAATGAAAAAACCTGATCCATACATCTTCTCCCTCTTTTCTAAATCCTGCTTGTATCCCATATCATCTCAGTTTCATTCGTCACTCTTTTTGTCAATATCTTTGCATACAGTTTGCTGACGATGCTAAGTAAACTAATACCTCGGTAGTTCTTACAGTCCTGTTGCGAACCTTTACCTTTGTAAAGCGACACCAGTCGTCTGTTATTCTACCACTCCTCCAACAAAGGTTAAAAAGGCGGTATAGCAGACTAGTTACCACGCTTTGTCCAGCCTTCAGCATTTCAACCGTTATCCTGTCGTACCTTAATGCTTTACCCAATTTCAAACTGTTCAACGCTTCCACAATTTCGTATCAATTTTTTTTTAGTCCTTAAATGGGGCCTTTGCTTGTGTATCCTTTTTCCCAAATAAAGTTTCGAAGTATTCCTTCCATCTCTTTAAAACGCATTTCTCTCCTTTCACCTTACTACCATCTTGGTTTCTGGAAATCGTTAGATAACATTCTATCACATTTATCTTCATCACTTTCCTTCTTTCTTGCCATAACCTTTTTGCCACACCTTTCAACCTTTTATACTTATTCTTTGCCCTGTTAACACCCTTAATCGTTGCCTTTTGCGTTCTTTAAATGGCTTTTGTAGCCAGATAATCCAGCCTTGCATCCTTTTCTTTTTTTACTAAAGAACTTCCTTTTTATACCTTCTTCTTGCAAATTCTCAACTTTTATACGCTCTAGTACACTACTTGATTCCTGCACACGATGCCACCACCGCTTAAAGAGACTTCATTTAAGCTCAATTATTATTTGTAACCTTTTAACATAATTAAATGATGTGCTGGAAAATATCGAAACATCCTTTAGATTCTCGAATTTTCTTTAAAACAAACTCAAATTTTATTTTGCTGCAAAAAACGATGTAGATTGCGATAAAATACATCCAATCTTAAACCCAATATTCCTTATCACGGTGTACATCTCATTGAATTGAAAATGGGAAAATGTTCGAATCGCACAATCGGATGCCTCTTTATTAAATTTGAATCATTCCTTCAATACATCGTGCAGTCAGAATATATCGATACACTAAAAACCAAAAGAAAGTTTTTACAATCTCTTCAAATTGCCATATTTGTGCCTTAACATGTTTCTTAAATAAAATCAACTTCAAACCGGTACACATACAGAGTGTTCGTAAAGTATGGAATAGATTCGATATTCTCTAAGCTAGAAGCCTTTTTAAAAAAATCTAAAACATGTCGATTTTTAATTTTATGGTAGTACATTTTATGACAGGGTGATACACATTAAGATAATGACGTCATCAGCCAAATTTTTGTAAATGTAACACCCTGTATTTTGTGATACAAGGTGACACAATTTCACGTAAACTCTTTACCCTCGCTATGGAAGATATCTTCAAGGATTTGAACTGGGAAACAAAAGGCATCAACATCGATGGCCGGTATCTTAATCATCTCCGATTCGCGGACGACATTGTCTTAATCAGCAATGACACGGAAGAACTTCAACAGACATTAGTCAAAGTGATAACAACGTCAGAAGAACGAGGCTTTAAAATGAATATTACGAAAACCAAGATCATTACCATATTCAGGGTAGGCGACGACACCCTTGAGAAGGTGGATAAATATATCTATTTAGGACACACTAAAAAAATGGGCAGAGAAAACCAGACCGCAGAAATAGGTAAACGAATTCGAATGACGTGGGCGGCTACCGAAAACTAAGCTATATCCTAAAAAACCCCATATGATAACAGAGTTACTGAGCTTTATAACACTAATAAATCACCCTGTATGTTAAAAAGTAGAAATAGTGACATCTAAAAAATTTCTTTTTGTAAAAAAAATGGCCAAAACGAAACCCTGAACATAATTATAAAATTAGCTAAAAGTTACAACAGAATCCAACTGTTAGGTTCATATTTTCCATTCTTTAGAGAAGCAGTAAAAAACCAAGTTTTTTTTTTTATGAAAATTGTCGCAAAAAGGGTAGACCTATCGTGTGGGCCGCGGACAGCCCGCACTGCGACTATAAGAAGGGGAAGGGATTATAGAAAGGAAATGATTATGGACACGCTTTTTAAAAAGTTGCAGGTCATAGTTTTCTGGAAAAACTGATTTTGGAAGCTTATTCCATTCCGTTGCAGCCCTGTAAAAGAAGGGTTCTTGATGAAGATTGGTCCTTGTAGTGTCAAGCTTGAGAGTAAATGTGTGAGACTGATCAGCGTGCCGAGTTCTTCGGCCGAATGTGGCCAATGGTGGTACAAGAGTTTTTATTTCTCTGGAGCATCTGCCATGGAAATATCTGTAGAGCAATGACTGGTCTGCAACTCTTCTTCTATGTTCTAGAGGGTGAAGGGTATCTGTGAGAGTTGAGCTGTTTATCAAGCGAATGGCTCTTTTCTGAATGGAATCTAGAAGACGAAGAGAATGCCTTGGTGCTGAACCCCAAATGTGCGAGGTTGAACTCGGATTATATAACCCAGCCCTATTTAAATAAACTACATTTCATTTACTTATTTTTGTCTTAATATGTTTAAGATAAGAAATGATTCTGTATTCAAGCTTAGTTTCGCGTATTTTAAAAGCTTGGTAATGTTTTTTTAACTTTCCGCTGGGAAGTAATAGTAATGGGTCCGATGTTGCGAATTTTGACTTATCTCCATATTTCAAGGTCCCCAGAGTCAAATACAATAGTTTTTAAGTGGACGTCTGTGTGTGTATGAACACACGTGCGTATGTTCGTATGTGCGTTCGGAATTATTTTTTGTCTCGATTATCTCGAGAACAAAAAATGTCATCGACGTAGGACCAATTGCATTCGACGCATACTTACGCAACTTGCAACTGATAAGATTTTTAGCAAAATAGGTTGAAGCGTTTTTTATGGAGAATAAAAAAACTGTGTAGTGCCCTGAGTCAGAAAAACATGGAAAGAGGGTTAATGAAGGCCCAACGAACTCAGTTGACCGTTCATGAGAATTTCTTCAAACCCAACGAACGTGTCAATGTCAACACGCATACTTAGGTCGCCGTCGTCGATGTCAAGTTCAACAATTGTAAATAAACATCTAGTTATAATGTTCGATTAATTAAATATAGTATTTAGGAAAACGTTCCTAAGGTGCCTAAGTACCACATGGCTTCCTGAAACATTTCAACTGAAAAAAATGGTAAACTTTCTGAATTTTTTTTTTATTACAATTAAATATTGTTACTAACAAATGATTATTGATTATAATAATTAAAAAAAATTTCAATTGGTATAAACAATTAAAAATAGCTCTCGCTTATGAAATGATAAGAAAAAGTTAGAAAGAATACGGTTGACATAAACAGAATATTGTTAATGACAATTATAATTTGTTATAAACAATTTGAAATCGTTTTTAATAATAATTTTAATAGCAATAATTATTTTAACAAGAAAACATATGGTAATTTTTTATTCTTTCCACTGGGAAGTTAGTCGCTCCCAATCCACTGATATTTTTATTAAAATTTAATTTATAAAACAGGTAATACCGCAGTGTAATTGAACTAAATTGAATAATTTTTTACGAACAACGACTTTGTCTGGTTTTGAATAGTATATGTCTATTGGCAGGATTCCAGTATTATATGTTTTAATCCCAGCTATAAATTATTAATGTGAGTAGGTAAGTAACCTAAAATGTTTGCCAAATCGCCTGTAAAATTTTAAAATTAAACAAAAAATATATTCCTCTAAAGTAAATTCTTAACACGTCATATGATCGTGATTGTCAGTTAAAGAGCATCAACCATTAAAAAAGTGAAAGGATCTAATCGTTTTTATGAGTGCAAATGTTTTTAATACCAGAGGATTTGTTAGAAAAACGAAAGCTATACATTATTCATAACTGATTAATTTTTTTTGATAAATTTGTAGGTTTGACTTTCGAAGTAATGGATATTTAAAAGCCCCTACGGACTGTATTCGCGAAGTTTAAAAAGTTTGCAAGGATGACTGATAAATTCATCCCTACAGACTTTTTATTTTCAGATGAAAGCCATAACTTAAAAATTTTACATTAAAGTTAAGTTTTTAAACTTTACCAAATTAAAATGTTTTATGTTGTTTGTGAAATAAAATTTATTGTACAAGTGACAACGTTTTGAATAATTTTTAGAGCCCTCTTTATGTAAAGTACCTAGCCAAGATTTTTTCTATAGCCGGATCTTGATGCTCGAGTTGGGACCAAGTATTTTGAAGTTTTACAATTGGACAATTGTGTGCTCGTTTATATCTAAGAACGTAACATTACATTACATTTTTGCGGTTGGGCCATTGGTATAGACACCTATGTCACCTAGATCTTTGATCCTCTGTGACTACCGCCCTTAGCAACCTTAGTTCGACGTGCCCAGTGAGCAGGCCAAGCTTGCTGGTTAGCCTATTCCGGTTCATCGTCCAGAGTGCGTCTGCCCTATTCTGGAGAGGTTTTTTATCAGCTGTCTTGATGTTCTGCAGCCAGTATTGGCATTTTACTCTTGTTTCACTTCGGCAATTGGCAATCCGCAATCCAGGTCTCATTTCTTGCCAGTTCATCGGCTACCTCGTTGCCATTTATCACTGTGTGCCCATGTAAGAGTGACCTTATTTGCAGTTGCTAACTCAGTGAGGGACTGCATGCAGAGATAATATTAATCTTACTGTTAGGCACTCTGTTTTCTGTCAGGTGCGTGGCACACCTGAGTGTGGCATAAACCTCGGTCTGGAAGACCGAAACGTGTTTCCCCAGGCGTATGCTTTTCCTGTGGGTGCATGATGCTCCAAACACACCTGCTCCGTAGCGTATCTGGTACCCTGATCCGTCAGTGTACCACCGTTTCACTCCTGGGCTAGTCAATGGTGTTTTCTTCAACTAGTCTTCTCTGGTTATTATTTTTGTTTTAAAGTTTTTTCCTATCAAGGTCTTTTTTGGACTCTTGTCCGATTTAATTGTAAACGGGTGTTTGCGTGTTCATGGCCCAATTTTTGATTAGAAGATCCCATAGTGGTACGTTGAGGGATATTTGTAGTCCCTCTATGGAGGCAGCGGTCAATCCCTTAAGAATGATCCTTGCAGGCTTCTTAACAGGTTTACAGCCCCGGCCCCTTTCCCTTCCAAACCAACTTATCACTGACCTATACATCAATCCAATCAAACACAGGAGATTAAATAGAAGCTGGTCAGAAGACCTACCTAAATAAATCTTGGAGATACACCATTGGATGGTACCCGGTTTAAGTTATCTTACAAGAACCAAACTATAAACTTAAGTAATAAGTTATTTCGAGTAAAAAAAAATTAAACAAAACTCTCATTATTTGCCACTAATAACGTCGTTAGTCCGTCACATCCTGGTAAGGATATTTTCCGTATATCCTTATTTTCCTGCTCTAAATAAGCCGAGGTAGAGACGAAAAATTCTTGGCTAGAAGTCAGGTCTATTGCGCTTTTATGGACTTAAAAAAGGCATATGACAGAGTGATGAGGAGTGAATTGTGGTCGACTTTGTCTATGTATGGGGTGAGCGGTAGATTAATACGAGCACTGAAATCACTTTATGACGATTCCACTGAGACAGGGATGTGTGGCTTCGCCATGGCTTAACTTATACAAAGACGATTGTTTAAAAGATTTAAAAGAGAGTGCGTATGGATTGAAAATAATTGATTTGATCATCAAATGCCTTCTTTACGCCGATGATCAAGTCATATTAGCGTCATTTAAAGAGGAGTTGCAGGCGATTTAAGGAAGAAAAAGTGGAACAAGCAAATACATTTGTATACTTGGGTTTAAAGTTTACGAGAGACAGAAAGTATGACAGTGACATTAAGCGAAGAGTGGTGGCATAAAAACAAATGAATGGGGCACTGTATTTCTTTATGATCAGCCAGAACGTGTTAAAAAAGGCACGTCTGGGTAGAAAGTTTTGGTGGGTATCATTTAGCTTTGTTGTTGTAGATGCCATTATATTTTATGTCTGTCGATTAGCAGCATCTTTATAATTTATGCTTTTTGCAATTTAAATATAATGGTTCCGTACTCATAAAATTTATTACTTAAAAGAAATATGGTTTTGAAACAAACTAAACATTTAAAAATCACGACATAATAATTTTTTGTTGGTTCATAATCATTTTTATCAGCCCTTAAAAAATATTACAATCACATAACTTTTTAAAACAAGGACTACCAAAATTTTATTAATGTCACAGTTGGAACACACATGGACAACTCGTAGAAATTAATGTCAATAAACCTTTGCAGTACCTTTCTTTATAATTTGTCTTAGGTTTTAACAGCCAGAGCACAATTTAATAAACTGCACAGATATATTCTATCAAATAAAATAAATTAAAAGTTACAACAAATACCATTAAAATGGCAGGCATAGATAAATTTTCTGACATAAACAAGAATAGAAATCAACAAGACCCTACTAACAAGCGGACTATAATTTTTCCACTACGACTTATTGTTAGAGATTTCTTATAGCGAGACATCCGAGAAATGCCAGACGAAATTTCCAAAAAAAATTGGCGCGGTCTAATAGCATTTGCACTTAAGTATCGATTCGCGTTTTACGAGGCAGTCGTAGGTTTATTTCAAATGACTAATGCGGAAATGTAACATTTTCCAATCAAATTAATTAGTCTTCTACTGACAAATCACAAATGACAAACATGCGTCGATACGGATCAATGTGAGACGTAGTAAATGAGGTTAGATCAACGTTTCTAAAACTTCTTTATTATTTGATACCCACTTTTCAGAATTAATTTTTACCACGCTTACCCTTATAAACGTTTTATTGAAATACCAAACTGACCATAAAATAATAATATCCAAATAAACTGCCGGACAAATATTAAATCATACAAATTGCAATAACGAATTAATTTGTCTTCTTCTTCTTCATTCTTGATTTTAGGCGAGTCACATGTTCAATTATCGTCCACTTCTCTCTCTCTCTCTATCTAGCAGTGTCTTTCCAGTTTTTCTACGGAGACAGCTGAGATGAAGATAATCTCAGCTGTCTCTAGGAGTGTTTTGGTTTTCGCTGTTTCTGGCCTGGTTTCTGCGGTATATGTCATCACCGGAATCACGACGGTTTTGTAGATCCTCGATTTAGTGTCCGTTCCCATACTCTTATATTGTATTTAGGCAGCCAGCTATTCTAATTGATTTTGTTGTTTGATCTCTCACCTCTGCTTTATTATCACCAAAGCCGGAAAGTTCTATGCCAAGGTAGTTAAACTTCATTTTCTGCTCGATTACTTTAAGGTTAAGCTCAAATTTGCATCTTAGAGGGGTTTTTGATGTTGTTAAGCACTTTGTTTTGGCCGGTGATATTTTCATGTTTAGAGACTTGGCTGTTAGGTTAAATAAGTGTAATAACCTTTGTAAGTCATCTTCATTTTCTGCAATGAGAGCGGAATCGTCAGCATAACACACTATTTTGATTCCTGCATTCCCCATTTTGTATCCCTTTAGTCCTCGAACACTTCGAATAATTTCTTCCATTATTAAATTAAAAATGGTAGGACTTAGGGACTCTCCCTGGAGAATACCGCTTCCCGCTGGTATTGGTTCTGTGAGGTCTCCTTCTATTTGTGCTCGTATTTTATTGTTTGTGTATATGTTCTTTATGGTTTTGGTAAGATTGTATGGGATTTGCCTGTTGTAAAGGAGATGCAGGACGTCTTTTAGCTGGACACTGTCAAATGCTCTAGTTAGATCGACAAAACATACAAACGCTGGCTTGTTGTATTCAATTGATTTCTCCATTATTTGTCTTAATACGAACACGACGTCTGTGCAAGATTTTTTGTCCCCTTTTTTGAACATTAGGATATTGGTGGTAATTTGTAATAATTTTTAATGTACCTACGTTGATAACATTAAAAGTTAAAAAAAAAAACGTTTTCGGAAACTACTTTATAAGTGAATTAGATTTAATATTTCTCTAAAAAATGAAATTAAAATTATTCTTAAAACTTATAAACGAAATTGTTATTTAAAAAAAATAAACGGAGTCTGGTAGCAAAATTAGGTGCGACACTACTGACTCCTTATGCTTGTCGAGTTATATACACTTATCCTTATATCATAAATATCTGTCGACGCAACGGAAAGCAAACAGGGAAGAATCTAGAAGATGGATGAAGAAATCATAGGATGATGTAGGTTCCTGCCTCTGCTGAATCTCGCCGTGCTTCGATAAGATGTTAAGTCTTCGATAGCTAGTTGGCTGGCTCGTATATTTCTATTAACTGTAGGTTTTCCTGGATTTACCACCATGAATTTCGTTTATACAGTAAATTAAACAACAATTAAACAACTGCCTACGGTCTCCCAACCAAACTGCGCCAATGGCTCTTGAGATTCATGCAAGATCGCTCCTTACATGTGGCAGTTGACGGTATTTCTTCTGATGCGTTTAAGACTAATGCCGGCGTTCCCCAGGGTTCCATCCTGTTCCCCTCCTTATTTTTTTACACATCAACGACCTCTTGAAAACCACCACTAACCCCATTTACAGTTTCGCAGACGATAGCACACTTGTCTCAACTTTCACATCCTATCGATCACTTTCGGTGAATGATACAAATAGACTCAGGCAGGTTAATTCCATCAATAGAGATCTTAAAGCAATCGTCGAGTGGGGAACCAACAATCTTATTCAGTTCAACGCCCAAAAAACACAAAGTGCCACGTTTTCCAAGAAAGTGTATTCCTCAAATCATCCCATCACAATGTCCGAAAATACCCATGAACCAAGTCCCTCTATCTCGATTTTGGGAGTCACGGTGTCCATTAATATGTCTTGGCATGACCATGTTGCTAACATCGCAAATCGGCAAGCCAGAGGCTAGGTTTTCTGTGGAAAGCCAGATAGTTTTTTATTCCTGATCAACTGTTAACGACGTACAAGGCTTAAATCCGACCTCTACTGGAGTATTGCTCGCACATTTGGGGTTCAGCACCAAGGCATTCTCTTCGTCTTCTAGATTCCATTCAGAAAAGAGCCATTCGCTTGATAAACAGCTCAACTCTCACAGATACCTTCACCCTCTAGAACATAGAAGAAGAGTTGCAGACCAGTCATTGCTCTACAGATATTTCCATAGTCGCAGTGCGGGCGGTCCGCGGCCCACACGATAGGTCTACCCTTTTTGCGACTATTTTCATAAAAAAAAACTATACTTTTTTTGTTTGAAAATCTATTTTAAAATTTATACAAGAGCTTACAGTTTAAAAACCTCCTGTCTCTTTAAAATATCTTAACTGGCTGATGGATTTTAAATTAATTAATAGTATCTAATCATATTGATGTAAATTTTTACCACGTGGTGTTGTAAAGCTAACTTGATTGTTCTCTCTGCGAAGACGATGTACGAAGTCTCCAAACGAAAGTGATCAAAAATAGTTTAGTCAGCTTTTCTGTTGGTTTTGCATGTGACTTTTATGTATAATTGGTTGCCTATAGCAATCGCCTATTCTAAGTAAACCAAGTGATTAATTGGTTGCCTATAGCACGTGTCTATCGGCTGTAATAATAAGGTTTTTAAATCAAGGAATGGATTGAAGAACATTCTACAGTTGAAAAATACGGAATTTTTAACAATATCTATTAATTTATTTATTTAGCTTATGGTCTATTCGAACATACATACAAGAGAGAGAAAATATAAGTATAAATAACATCAATACTAGCACATATATCACAAACATCCTTTTTTTTTATGAAAATAGTCGCAAAAAGGGTAGACCTATCGTGTGGGCCGCGGACGGCCCGCACTGCGACTATTAGAAGGGGAAGGGATTATAGAAAGGAAATGATTGTGGACACGCTTTTTAAAAAGTTGTAGGTCATAGTTCTCTGGAAAAATTGATTTTGGAAGCTTATTCCATTCCGTAGCAGCCCTGTAAAAGAAGGATTACAATTATTGTCTTTATTATTACAGTTCCAGGCGTAGCTGTTCGAGCCAGGAGATGGCCTCTGGTGTCGCGTGCACCAAGTCGCCGCTAGATCCAGGAAAGGATGTTAACGGGCATTCGTGAGTGATGAGGCCCATTGTTTGGGAGGCAGCACCGCATACACACTCTGGGCTGGAGCGCATTCCCCACCTATGGAGTGTATCGTTTGATTCATAACTGTGTCGATTTTACGTACTGTTTATCCAAGCTGATGCGCAGTATTCCGCCGTTGAATAGGCAATACCAAGTGCAGAAGTACGCAAGGTTGAAGCATCAGCTCCCCAGGTCGATCCAGCCAGTTTGTATAGGATATTATTGCGGGTCCTTAGTTTCGCCGCCAAATTGGTCAGGTGTTTGTTGAACGAGAGGGTACGATCTAACGTAACGCCCAGGTATTTGTGATCGTGGCGTAGATCAGTGCCATTTAGAGTGGCTTTCAGGCTGGTAGATGCCAGTCTATTGTTGAGATGAAAACAGCAGGTCTCTGTTTTCTATTATGTTTTTAATCTGGATGTAAAGTTTATTGCTACCCGAACTATTTTAATTATACTTGGCTTATTTTTTGAATAAAAAGCATACTGCATTTGGGTGATTATTTTTAAGTAAAGCGATAAAAGAGAAAAAGTTCTTAAAATGTTGAAATTCATTTTATCTAAGAATGAACGTAGAAGATTATGCGAAAAAATGTGGACTTATAAAATGGAACGAATTGGTACTTTTCTGTGGATAAAAGTTAAATGGAAATCGAATATTTTCAGATGCGGTCGTGAATTAAAATAGATAATATCTTTCTGGAAAATAAAATAAAAGGAAATTCTTTGTCGGTTTTATCGGTAAAAGTTTTAGACTAATAATTTTTCCAAAATCAACTTTGTGTTTTTACGTATATAAATATTTAATGGTTATATATTAAAAAAATTTATGTGGTTATTTATTGTTGGTAATACACTCCGAAAACAAACTATTTTTTTATAAAAGGCAAAGAGGTATATTTTAATAAAAAAATTTAGCACAACACTTCGCAGAGGATAATTAAACGCAATTAGTTCTGTAAGTTACGTCAAGACATGGCTGGGAATGTTTGAACATGCTACGCAAATTTGGTAGTCACGGCAGATTTTCTTTAGCTTTGGTTACAAGATACACGAGTTGCAAGGGTAGCGAAAATGCTGACTGGCAAATATACGGGTAACTAAAGATGTAGCATGTTGCCACGTCTTTTTCGTTCTCTATTGAGTACTCTGCCAGCGGTCTCTCTACTGGCAAATTATGCCCGAGCTCAGCCGTAGAGGGTAGAAGAAAAAAAAAGGAAAATAAAAGTGAGCCGCACCACCGACTTAGACGGTTCAAGCCGGAAACCCCTAGGTCTTATAGGCACTAGCAGAGCCACACGATAAACAACTAAGATTATGGTGAACCAAATAAATAAAATTATAGCAAAAATATATTGGATACTTTACTCCTACAATAAATCAAAATACACAGCTCAATAACAAATATAGCCAAAATTAACAGCCAACAATAAATCCAGGCACACAGTTCAATAATAAACTTATAACAAATATAATCAAAATCAACAGCTAACAATAAATCGAAACTTCAAAATTTACAACTTTATAAGACAACAATAAATCAAAAATCCAAAGTTTACGATTCCATAAAATAACTAAAACAAAAGTAAGAATAACAAACTTTATCAAGTTACCAAAAAAAAACGTATACAAGTCAACTTTTAATACTTAATCAAACGTTCACGTACGGCTGCTAATTTACTCACGTTTTTTGTTTTACCATTTACATAAAGATTTACACTGTTAAAACAATCGAGCTTATTTAAAAATATTTCTTTTTACGATGGCTGTCCTTCAAAATAGCAATATTGTAGGATATTTACAAATAAGTATGAAGAAAACATTTATTTACTTGGACACAAAGAACTATTGAGAATATTACTTTAATCAAAGTTCAGCCTTGGCATATTATCCAATGCAATAAATAGTTTTTAACAGTGTACCATATTAATAAATTAAAACAAAACTTAATCGTGGTGTCAAAAACAAATCACGTCGTTTAAATATTCTAAAATAAATCACTCGTAACCTTTGGGTATAAGAATTCACTACTCCTGTGGCCTACTCCCGTGGCCGGTTTGATTATGGAACTGGACCTGCTACTTAACAATGGCTTCCCTTCATCAGATCCCACATGCGGATATTTTAACTTGACCCCAAAATCCAAAATATCAACAACAAAGGTAAGATAGAATGGTCAAGTTAAAAATTAAATGGTTTTTCTTCAAAATCCAATTAAGATGGCCCAAATACAGCCAGATATGAAAGAAAAAACCGTAGAGGTTCTGCTCACGTGTTAATACCAAATCGTTCCAAAAAAACTCTCACCACCACCCGACTCCTAAGACTGACACCAAACGACTCCCTCAACTACTGACTCCCAGGCCGGATATCAAGGAAAATGACACGGAACACGCGTCAACCAACAATATTCGTAAATCTATGTTCCAAACTCATAATCGCACTCGTCCGTGGTAATAACAATATAATATGTAAACAATAATATAGCTGACAACACACGACAATCGAGGCCAAAAATCAAAGCAAAATCTAATAACAAAAACCCCCACTCCATCTCCATCGATTAACAAAAATGTCACGGCCATTAATAATTGAATCCTATCACTACAAGTATGCAACACTATTTATAACGAGTTAAATTACAACAAAATACGGTCTTCAGTTCAGTCTTCACACCCCTTCGTGGTCACTTTGGAGACCTGCAGAACATCACTTTCCAAAGACTCATTCATCCAACGAATTGCGAGGCTTTGGAACTCATTGCCTAGGGAGGTGTTCCCCGATCATTTGTATTTAGCAAATCTTCTGGAGCAGGTGGTAAAATTGTCATGATAGGCTCCAGAAAATCGTTTCGTATTGCCCAACCCCATACCTGGGGTTCCAAATCATGCCCTAACCAAGTTTGAACTTGATAATATACACGTTTGATTACGTACACGTAGATTTAATGCATGAAGAAAATGATAAAATATGGTATAATAGTTAATAACAATTGGCAAATACTTATAATCATTGATTTATCGATAGTTCATCAACTATATATGGCGCGTTTTCGACCGGAGGCACCGGTTGACCTGAAGTGATGCTGTGATGCTGATCTCGAAAATGGTTTACCGTATGAAACATTTTTTTAAACAAAATTTGTAGAGAATTTTGTATTCTACAATATTGATAATTTACAAAAAAAAAGCGCAAAAAACCGATTTTTGTATCCTTTGACCTTGAAATTTAATAGTTGCGTACACTCTACCATATGTAGGTTTTGAGACAACTTTTAGGGTGTCAACATACAAGTATTTACAGACTTACAGCTGGGTATCTCGAATTCCGAGATTCTTACCTAATTTAACCTTAAATGACTGGACTAAAAATAAATTGTTGTTGTTAGTTGTTAATATGGTTGATTTGCATTTTACTATTTTACTTGGTTTTTTATTTGATATATTACAAAGTAGGGGTGGCTATTTGACATTTTAAGAAAAAGTGTTCAGACTTTTTTTATCGTTTTTCTTATAATGGAGCTGAGACATAGAGTTTTGCTCACCCTGTACATACGTGTACGTCGTACCTGGCGCTTGCTTGGGTCGGCTTTTTGGCGCGAAAATGCATCGGGCCAAGATTTTGGGCTCCCAATCACGCATCGCAAGATTGCTGTTTACACATTGACTTACTGATCATTCTGCATTGGCGCGTCGCTCAAAATGGACGTAGAAAGTCTTGCAGCCGCGGCTATTTATTTATACTGTGCGTTTAATTATTTCGTACATGTGCACCAAAGTAAAATGACTAGAAAGAAATGGCGCAAAAGAAGGTGGTGGATGTTGACTATTCATCGGAATAGAACGAGGTAAATGTGTTATTGGTTATTATTTATATACAGACTGGTAATAATCGCGCTAGCAAAAAGTAATGTCAAATTATTATTTTTTCCTAAAATTTTGCTTCTTCTTCTTCTTGAAGTGCCTTCTTCATTCAATAAAGATCGGCAACAATTCTGGCAAATTCGTCTCTGTCCTGGGCTCTTCTTATCAGGGAGTTTGAGTTTAAGCCTGTCCATTTCCTTATGTTTTTCAGCCAAGAGCACGGTCTACGTCCATGACCACGTTATCCCTCAATCTTGCACTCCATAATCAGTTGCAGGAATCTGTATTTGTTCTGTCTCATGACATGGCCAAGGTAAGCAGTCTTTCGCTTTTTATGGTCTCGAGGATTGTTCATCCTATGTAAGACCACTTGATTTGTGGTATGATCTGTCCATGGAATACGCAGCATTCTGCGGTACACCCACATCTTAACTTTTAGCGTCTAGGCCTCGACTCCATACAATAACGTGGAATACACAAAACATCTCTCTCTCTCTCTCTTTTTTTTGTCCTTTTACTCTCTCGAGAGAGTATGGTGACATCATGTCTCAATTGCTCGGATCATAGTTCTCCATTCTTCTCTGTCTTGAGCTGCAAGAGAAGCTTCTTGCAGACCGTGACCAATGATTTCTTTGGTTTGGTCCAGCCAGCGCGTCGGAGACCTTCCTCTTGGTCGTTTACCATTGATTTTTCCCTCTACAATAAGTTTTTCCAGCCCATTCGTTCTTCTTGAAATGTGTCCAAAATACTGTAGGTATGATTGGTGTATCCTGGTTGATAGCCTCGTGGTGATTTTTAGTTTTTTAAGAATTGACACGTTAGTAAGATCTTACGAAGTTCAATCTTAAGCTTAAATTAAGTGTTCTGTCATTTAATGGATTCCGCATTTTAATAAAGTTAGCTCTCGCTTGCTCTATGCGGGATCTTATTTCTATCTCAGGATCTAGGTCCTCGCTGATCCAACTTCTCAGATACTTAAATTTTGTGACCTGCTCTATTGGTGATCCGTATATATTTATGTTAAAATGGTTAAAATTTTGCTAAGGGGATAATTATTATAAGCTACTACTAAATTAGTATTAGTAGCTTATAAGACATAGTTGTCCATACTAACTTTATGTTAATATTTCTTAGTTTTAGAGAGACAATGAGACAACAGCTTGCCGAGCTTCTTGCACAACCATCTAGGGAGTTCAATAATTTCGTTCGAACGTCAAGCAATGACAGCTACAAAAGCTACAAAAAAATTCTTCGATGGTTTCTAAAAAAGATACTTTTTGGACGGAAGCTGCGCCAAAAAAAATACGACTAGCGTTGACATTGAGATTTTAAGCTACTGGAGATGACTACAGAAGTATACCAGCCCATTTAAGCAAGCCCAATTCGACGTATGTATCTTCATGTATCTCCTAATTTAGATCCCATTTTATAACTTCTTTGGTAAATTTATATACTTTAATTTGTATTAAAAATAATTGAAAAAAAGGTTAAAGTTATTCAAAGTATAATTTAAAACGTTAGGTTGTGTACAGGAAAAAAAATAAATTTTGCATCTGATTTAAAAATTAACAAGAACAGTGAATTTTTTTAGACAATCTACCACGTTTAATATTTTATTGCAAATTTGTTTAATTCGGAAAGCAGCTTTTAAAAAGTTATTTTATTAAAAACGTCAATTTATTGAAAGCCCACAAAAAAAATGTGTTTGTTCACGTTCATACCATCTAAAAGTTTGTAAATATACATTTAATATGAACGAATTTTGCTGTTCGCTTTACATAAAATGGTCCCAGAGTTTGTTTTATACTTTACTAAATAAATTTTTTTAAAAAAAACTACCCTAAATTTAATACAAAATTTTTTGCGTAATGAATACTTGTAAAAACGCAGACCGTATTTTTGTCATTTCCTTGGAAATTATATTTCTACCGAAAACAATTTGATATGAAAGGTGTGCTTTAACCCTCAACCCGGGATAATGGTACGTCATCCTGCTGTGAAAATTGCAATCCTGAATAATATTAAAAATAATGAACCTGCAAGTTGTTCGTAATATTCCACTGCAAGCGAAATACATAAATTTTAATATCATTAACGTCTCACTTTGTTACTTTGCCAGTCGACTATGTTTTTTGTTACTGACATATATACTTATGTAAATAATTTTTTACATGGTTTTGCCACCTTTTCACTTCATCTGATAAAAAAAAGTACATACATACATGGAAAGGATCAAAGAATATTTAATTTTAAACTGGAATTTTTTTAACAAAATTGAGGTTAAGTTTATTTTGACAAAGTTAGTTGAAACCACAATATATTTCCTTTTCAAGAAAAACTTTTAACAAAAATATAGAACAGCATAAAAATAACCCAAAATGGCCAAATTTAAAACTAAAATTTAAGTTCTATTCTATTTAAAAATAAAATGGTGCGTGTTATCTTTGACACGAATTAAATCGTTCATCTTCATGGGAACCACTGACTTCGCTAAACACCGTCTAACGGATCAAAATCAAATCAAATCAAATTTTATTGCTTTCGATAAAGTACATTACAGGTGTTATAAATTGTATCTAAAATAAGATCCCAGTTGGAACATTATGAGCCTAGGCAAATTTTGCCTGTCTTGCTCTATGCTCGATCTGAGGACTTTATAAGTTCAACGTACATTTTGTATTTATCATGTTAAGTCTGTAAGTAGATTATAGATTTAAAATATATTTGTTGAAGTTTTCATAATTCGAAAAATACTTTTTGTAGAGGTTTTACAGGATATCTCTCGATTCCCAGAAGCTCTTGCGTTGTAATTTTTATTTTACCACAAGGAATTTTTAATTTTCACATCATTATTATTTTTGTCATTGTACCTATAAGATAAATCTTGTAATAAAATTATTTTTAAAAAAAGACTTTGAGATCCGAAAGTTATTTCTCACGCGACTGGAGTTTACTTCATAAGAACAATTGTTTTGGAATATATACTCGTACAACAGGTAAAGAGGGTAAATAAACATACATACATACTTATAGTCAAGCGTTTTTTCTATATGGGTACGCAAAAGCACATTTTAAAACTTGTTACTACTGTTCTAATACACATCTTTTGCTTCTTATTTTATTAGCGCTTTCATACATGCTCGTCGGTTGCTGTACTCTTGACCTGGCATTTCTTTAAAACAACATACATACATAGGGGTAGGCAGAGACTCGGAATATTACAAAACAAACTAAAATCAATCTAGTGAGTACCTTGGTCTTTTCGGTCTTTCTATATGGTTCAAAATCTTGGACTGTCAAAGAAGTAGATCGTCGTCGGGTTGATGCATTTGAGATGTGGGCGTGGCGACGAATGTTGAGAGTGTCCTGAACCGCACATAGAACAAATGCTTCGGTTTTACAAGAAATACGTCCGTCAAAACGTTTGTCCAGTACCGTGTACTCTCGAATTCTTACATTTTTCGGACACATCAGTCGGAGTGAGCATATGGAAAGGCTTATTGCACAGGGAAAACCCGAAGGAAACCCACAAGCGGCTCACATGTCATCTAATCGAGATAAATGGCGAGAGACAATCAAGAGAGCCATCCAAAACATTGAACCTCGTTAATATGGGTCACAACACATCTGCAAAGATGTTATGATTAGGAAGAAGAAGGCAGAGACCACTTCCTTCCGCTTGCTACGGTTCTTAGACACATCTTTCATCAGAGCTCTCATGCGTGCTCGTCCGTTGTTGGTACTCTTGACCTGGCCTTTCTTCAAAACAATGTTGATCTCATCGATATATGTTCGCCGAGGTCGACCTCTACCGACTTATCCATTCACACTTGCCTTATAAATTTGTTTCGTCAATCTTCCTTCATCCATCCTTTCTACGTGTCCAAACTATCTAAGCATTCCTTTATATATCTTTGTAACCACATCTTCTTTTACACCACAGCGTTCTCTAATCTCACTATTTTTTACTTAATCCAACCGAGTCACAGTATTAATCCTATTTTCATGTTTCTTTTGCCAAACCAAACATTCACTACCATACATAAGTGTAGGAACCAACACACCTCTATGCACAGCCAGAC
Organism: Agelastica alni; assembly: GCA_950111635.1. Lineage (NCBI taxonomy): Eukaryota > Metazoa > Arthropoda > Insecta > Coleoptera > Chrysomelidae > Agelastica > Agelastica alni. The sequence goes on along the minus strand of OX467716.1, from coordinate 4,442,330 downwards.
GTACCTTTTTTCACACTTTCTTATTATTATTTATTGCAATTACCAGAACCTGCTCTTATAAATCGATATTAAATCAAAAAGGAAAAATTCCCGTCACATTTTGTTAACTTTATTCACTTCACTATCTCAAATCAAAATTTAATGACACCAAGATATTTTCGTTTGGACGAAGGACTGTCAAAATAAATGTTTATACAAATATTCAGCTTAATCCGGTTCATTCCAAGGTGAAACCTCTAAGGTGACAGCACTATAATTATTATTTCATCAATATATCTATCTCCTCAAAGATGCAGAGACATGCAACACCCAGTCTTTACGGTTTTTATTGACTTTGAGAAGGCCTTTGCTATGGTCAAGCACGTCGAAATAATTAGAATTCTGCAGCAGGTAGGAATCGACGATAGAGACCTGCGAATCATCGCGGATCTTTATTGGCATCGATGTGCAAACATTCGAAGCCTGAACACATCAAAGGAAGTGGAAATACGACGTGAAGTAAGGCAGGGGTGTATTATGTCTCCTTTAATATTTAATATCTACTTTGTATATATCTTCAGAGAAGCCTCGGACGAAGTGGACCTTAGTATTAAGGTAAGCGGAATTAAGATCAATAATTTGAGATATGCGGGCGATACAGAGCTAATTGCTGCTAGTCAGGAAGAACTGCAAATACTCATAAACAGAGTGACCAAGTCATGTAACAAGTATGGGCTAAGACTCAATACTTCAAAAACTAAAGTTATTGTTGTCAGCAAAACACCAATACCACCAATACAAATCACGGCATACGGGATACAGCTAGAAAGGGTTAACATCTCATACCTGGGCGCTAATATCAATGACAACTGGGACATGGGCAAATAAATAAAGATCCGTATCGAAAAAGCCAGAACCGCCTTCTTTAAATTAAAAAGAATTCTCTGCAACAAAGGAATCACTTTAAAATTAAAAATCAGACTAACACGCTGCTATATATTCTCAACATTGCTCTAGGGAATAGAGTTGGACGCTGACCGACTCAATATTGAAGAGGCTGGAGGCCTTTGAAATGTGGGTCTTCGAGAGTGGTATCGCAAATCATCCGTTGAACTATTCCAAACTACGATAAATTAAGTTATTATAGCCAATATGATTGCCAACGTTCGATAATCGGTTAGGGTACCGGAAGGAGAAGAAGATCTATCTCTTTGGATGTTGGCGACGATGAAGAACTGGAATTTGTACACGAGGTCCTGCTGGAGAAGAAGAAAGAAGAGTTGTCGACGGATGTAGCTAACAACAGCTAGGAGGGGTAATATGGTGGCGAAGTAATGCTCACGCGGTCCCGCGCCATATGTACCAGACGAAGGATGTAAGGTTTTTTTGTCGGCAGGGCCCTTAAAGTAAGTCCAACGCTTTTAAGGAGGAGTCCGACACACGGGAGGCTTTCCGCCTTCTATGGTGCCTAAATGCATTTCATACCCTACGTTATTTGAAAAAAAACTCTATCCAGGAAATCGCAGAACTACGACAAGACTTCTGTAGAAGCTGTCACGATGGGGAAGAGGAAAAAACTATGGTGCATCTTTTCTGCCATTGCCCTGCACTAGGCAGAAAAGGGCTTTCTATACTAGGGCAACCGAATTTTGATGACTTATCTGATCTCAGCTCAGTTAGCATTAAAGACCTCACTCTTTTTATTAAAAGTTTCAACTAGTTCTCACGGTAGAGGGGATTGCACCGCCGTCCATCACGGTATCACAACGGACCAAAAGGCCTAAGTAAGTTCCCTCCGAACCGCCGTTCTAACCTAACCTAATCCAGCAACTGCATTATTAGCTAAATTTTTAATTTCTGGGGGTTAATCATTAATTTTACAATGCTCGATGAAGTTTCTAATAAAAATTTTCTTCATAAAATAAAAATTAACAACTTTCGTAATTTAAAATATAGTTAGTCGTTTACATAAATTTTATGTTAAGAGTAATATCTTATCGTTTAAAAAATAAATGACGTATTTTAATTTAATATTTTAATCCTGTTTTAATAATCGGTATAACTTTCGTCGGTAATCAAATAAAAAGCATTTTAATAGATTCAAGCCGTGTCGAGTAATTTACTCAAATGAAGCGTTCAAGAACGTTTCCCTCGAATTGAAATGCGATTATTACTTATCGTAGAAAGTTAATAATTGACTGGCTTTAACGTCCCTGGGCTAAAAGGAGTATTTTCACGGCATACCTTTGACATTTTCAGATAGATAAACCCTCGATATAAATACATAGTCAATCTTTTAAATATAAAAATAAACTTTCATATTTTTTTGGTTCTAATACCTTCCTTCACACTTTGTTTCAGGTAAATAGGTAAACAATCTAACTATCAATCTATTTATCTATCTATATATGTGTGAAAAATGTATAACTTATTTTTTAAAAACCAGCTAATATCGCTGTATGTCACCTATATAATAGGTTCATGTGGGTCGATTATGTATCAAAAAACAACTACTCCTCTGGATATATGCCGCGACAGGCATTAAATTACATCTAATACATAATCGTGTATAATACCCCATTTCGGGTAACAATATGCAGATGCTTGTTAAGTAAGAGAAGGAACTATTAGATTTATCCATCCGAAGTAACCACCTATGGACCAGTTTAGGGGTGTGTTGCCCCTCACCAGCATAGGGCAGGTCTACCCCGACTGGACACAGCAACAGCTTCGACTCCTACCAAGTATACATGACGTGTTACGCAAAAAGCGCCAGTCACGACATATATTTTTTTCACTGTAACATTCTGTAGTAGATTTAGAAAAAATATTATTAACATTTTCCCATACCTAAGTTCAATACTTTCTAAGATTTTGGGTTGTTATTTTTCATGATCTTATCAAATAACTTTTGTCATCTTGGAGCGCCATTAATACAGGGTGTCGTGCGAACAGTTTTAATTAAAAGTAATATCGGATTCAGTAATGTTAAAAATCTGAAATTACGAAGCTGTTGTCCTGAATGTTTCACTTCCGGTTATACCGCAAATAGACGTCAACTTTGTTATTTTAAAAAAAAACCTAATATTTTTTATTTCATTTTTAATTTCTAAATAAAATTTTAGATAAAATTTGTACACAATGTCCTATACCAAAAATAAAATATTTTCGAGATATTTCGATTTTTTTTTTAATTTTAAAAAAATATCTCCATTAATAACGAAACGTGAAATTGTAACCAATAAACAAAAAGCGTTTGCCCGTTAACTGCATATGTCCATTTCATTGATATTTCATACAGGGTTTTTTAAGCTTAGCCGCCAACATGCACAATCTAAGTCATTTATAAGTTGCTTACTTTAAATAGAATTTGATTACATTTTTCGCTGTATTTTTTTACAACAATTCGTTTGGTATCAGTATTCCCTATACCTAAATCCAACCACTTTTGGGATACTTTATTATCTTAGTGAAAACAAAACACTACTTAATTCTTTCAACATTAGTAAAGGTTAGGTCTTGGCTGTCAAAGATTTGATAAATAAAACTACTCCTCTGGCTATATGCCGCGACAGGCATTAAATTACATCTGATACATAATCGTGTATAATACCCCATTTCGGGTAACAATATGCAGATGCTTGTTAAGTAAGAGAAGGAACTATTAGATTTATCCATCCGAAGTAACCACCTATGGACCAGTTTGGTATCAGTATTCACTATACCTAAATCCAACCACTTTTGGGATACTTTATTATCTTAGTTAAAACATAACACTACTTAATTCTTTCAACATTAGTAAAGGGTAGGTCTTGGCTGTCAAAGATTTGATAATTAGAACGTTAATTGTTTATGTTGTTTTGACAGTTTTCTGAACCAGTTTGTATTTTATAGTAAATAATGGGAAATGTAGGATTTACTAATGATGATTTTTTAAAAATTATTATTTACGGCGGGTATAATAGAACGGACTTGCCGTGTTTTTGCAGAAAGATATCTAAATAGACCAAATGCAACTGGTGATTGCTTGAAAATTGTTGTTAATTTGGTCAATTAAAGACAAAAATTAATACAAATAAATCACTAGTGGACAGTGACAAATGAAATTAATGTTTTGGGTTATTTTATGGCCTCTCTAAATGCCTCCATAAAAGATTGTGAGAGAGATCTCACTTTGTCGACGAGAACAATTCATCGCATTTTAAAAAAAACACAAATGAAAACCATTTCCATATTATTTGGTGCAACACTTACAATTAGGTGATCTTCCTCGAAGGGTAGAATTCTGGAAATGGTTTTTAATAAAAACCCAAGAGGATGAAAACTTATAAAAAAAAGTTATATGGTGTGATGCAGCAAATTTAAATAGTTAAAGATATTGCCACATTTTAGAAGAAGCCATACGACCGGCGTTACATACTTTAAGAAATGGAGAGGCGGCTCAGCTTGGTATCAGCAAGATGGATCACCTCCTCATAACTTTGGGCCTATTGCTTAGCATCTTTACGACATGTTTGATGATAGATGGATTGCCAATGAGGGTCCGTTTCGTTGGCCAGCTCGCTGTTCTGACTTGGCTCCTTTAGATTTTGGTATTTGGGGTTACATTAAAAATCAGGTTTTTCCAAACCTGTTATGACAACGAAAGATATGATGCAAAGAGTCTTACTTGCTTTTAATTCTCTAACACCCGACCATATTTCCAGAATTACAAGACATAACTTAATGAAAAGGATTCATAAATGTTAAGTAGTAGATGGTGCTAATTTTGAACACTTATTATAAAACTTTATTTGTTTTTCACGATCGTGCAAATGAAACCGTGGTGCACATTTGAGTGATATGGTATTTCCAATTTTTTGTAATATATTTAATATTAAAATTATATCGTTTTTATTGAAAACCCCTTTATTTTTCGAGAATAAGTAAACTTAAGTTTAATATTATCTGTTAATCAAAGAGTAAATTTGTAGTATAGGTAGGTCTCCCTTACGTAGATTTAAGCTAATAGAAAACAAAATAAATTAAAAAAAAATAAACATAAGAGAATAGAGAATAGAATAAGAAATACTAATTTAAGACAATGCAACTGAGTGTGGTTGACGATGTTTTAGTGTATTTGTGTTTGTTGTTAAAATTTACATTTATTGTATAATTTTATTGACTAATGACTAAAAAAAAAATACATTTTTTTTAACAATACTTCCAGAAGAGCTGTATTTTTTGTAATAGTAGTAAAATTTTTTATTTAAATTACCTCAGTATTTTATTATAATTTATAAATTTGATCACTTTGGTCTATCTGAATAACCTTCTTAAAGTGGTACTCTTATATTTTAACGAATTAATAAATTATTTTTTAAAAAATTATTTCAAAAGAGATAAAGAACATCAGTGTAATATTAAATTTTTTACTTTTATGAAATTCGTATCTTACAGGATTCTTAAAACATACAATCAACTAACAATAAAAAACACTAACATAAACTGCAAAATATACTCTGAATGCCAAGAATGCTACAACAGGACATGTTATAAATTATCATCCATAATACTATGACCTTATCGGTTATTTTAAAAATTAAATAAGGTTAGATTGGTCTAAAATATATAAGGAAATTGCAAAAAAATCCAAAAACTACTATTTTCCAATTTATCTTAGATTGCCGAATAAAATCCCTCATTTTCAATTTTCTAATTTAATCAAAAGTTACTCTAGCACAATTTCTAAAATTAAATTAAATCATGGCTGCTTCCCAGCACATCTTTTCAGACTTAATATAGTTGTTTCACGATATTGTTCATGCAATAATAACAAAACTGCCGATCTAAATCATCTATTCTTTGAATGCACTAACTATGTTTCGTCTATTAAACAATTTATATTCGATTTAATAGGCAATGGATTCCGCCTACCGACAAATAATACCTCAGTAGGATCAACTGTAATTTATCTTGGACTCGATAATAAGATACATAAAAAAAACCAATATTAAAATATAAGTACAAATTCCTTTTAAATTTCCTTCAGATTTAAAATAGTATGTGGCAAATGGCGGAAGCTGATGCCATCCCTCCCAACACACACACACACACACACACACACACACACACACACACACACACACACACACACACACACACACACACACACACACACACACACACACACACACACACACACACACACACACACACACACACACACACACACACACACACACACACACACACACACACACACACACACACACACACACACACACACACACACACACACACACACACACACACACACACACACACACACACACACACACACACACACACACACACACACACACACACACACACACACACACACACACACACACACACACACACACACACACACACACACACACACACACACACACACACACACACACACACACACACACACACACACACACACACACACACACACACACACACACACACACACACACACACACACACACACACACACACACACACACACACACACACACACACACACACACACACACACACACACACACACACACACACACACACACACACACACACACACACACACACACACACACACACACACACACACACACACACACACACACACACACACACACACACACACACACACACACACACACACACACACACACACACACACACACACACACACACACACACACACACACACACACACACACACACACACACACACACACACACACACACACACACACACACACACACACACACACACACACACACACACACACACACACACACACACACACACACACACACACACACACACACACACACACACACACACACACACACACACACACACACACACACACACACACACACACACACACACACACACACACACACACACACACACACACACACACACACACACACACACACACACACACACACACACACACACACACACACACACACACACACACACACACACACACACACACACACACACACACACACACACACACACACACACACACACACACACACACACACACACACACACACACACACACACACACACACACACACACACACACACACACACACACACACACACACACACACACACACACACACACACACACACACACACACACACACACACACACACACACACACACACACACACACACACACACACACACACACACACACACACACACACACACACACACACACACACACACACACACACACACACACACACACACACACACACACACACACACACACACACACACACACACACACACACACACACACACACACACACACACACACACACACACACACACACACACACACACACACACACACACACACACACACACACACACACACACACACACACACACACACACACACACACACACACACACACACACACACACACACACACACACACACACACACACACACACACACACACACACACACACACACACACACACACACACACACACACACACACACACACACACACACACACACACACACACACACACACACACACACACACACACACACACACACACACACACACACACACACACACACACACACACACACACACACACACACACACACACACACACACACACACACACACACACACACACACACACACACACACACACACACACACACACACACACACACACACACACACACACACACACACACACACACACACACACACACACACACACACACACACACACACACACACACACACACACACACACACACACACACACACACACACACACACACACACACACACACACACACACACACACACACACACACACACACACACACACACACACACACACACACACACACACACACACACACACACACACACACACACACACACACACACACACACACACACACACACACACACACACACACACACACACACACACACACACACACACACACACACACACACACACACACACACACACACACACACACACACACACACACACACACACACACACACACACACACACACACACACACACACACACACACACACACACACACACACACACACACACACATCGATAAAATTAAGTATCGAGTGAGTTTGAGTAGTTACGTTAGGTATTTGGTATTTGCTTAAAAGTGTTTGTGATTCAGCCAATTTTAATACATATACGGTGGGCGTAAGTATTTTTTTACATATTTCTATATTATTTTTTGTAGAGTATACATGACATACATGATACCATATTTTTACATATTTCTATATTATTTTTTGTAGAGTATACATGACATACATGATACCATATGGTATCCGAAGGCGTGTTCGAACCTTTTCGTGTTGTATCACTTCGTTTTAATTTGATATCATTTTTAAAAGAGGATTTTCGCTTTTCCAAGCAATGCATATACTGGAGGAAGATGATAACTTGCTTGCGAATGTAGATGAAATTTTTGTAGAACCCCCCTATCCTAACGTTGACACATTTATGAGCATTCTGCGGACGAAGACGAAAGGGAAATGGTTTGCAAACTCAATGGAAACTCAATGGAAAATAAAATAGATTTATAAATTTTATCCACATTTTATTTTTTATATTGCAGGTCGTCAGTTGTGTGCTCCCGCTGGAATAAAATTACTGAATGGGAAGGAAGCACGTTATGATTTCTCGTCCAGACGGCGTGGCTGCTTACAATCGGAACATGAGTGGAACCGATCTGATGGATCAGGCAAACCTTAGCGAAAAAGAATTAATATTTAACACACACGAGCTGATGCGCCGATGCTAATTGGCACACACTAATGTCACACAACAAGCTTTTGTCTGGTACTTTATTTGAATTTGTCATTCAACGCCAACTATGTTGGGGACAACAATTCGTGAACTATCCTCGTACATAATATTGCAAATGAAACGCAAAAAAGTCATTAAAAAACCTTTAAAAGTTTAAAATATATAGTATTGCAAATACTGCTTGTGTCAGGATAAACGGAGCTTGCACGGAATGGTTTAACATCGAAAAGGGTGTGAGACAGGGATGTGTGGCTTCGCCATGGCTGTTTAACTTAAACATAGACGTTTGTTTAAAAGATTTGAAAGAAAGTGCGTATGGATTGAAAATGAATGATTTGATCGTCAAATGCCTTTTTTACGCCGATGATCAAGTCATATTAGCGTCATCTGAAGAGGAGCTGCAGGTGATGGTTAATGTTATGCATGATGGCCTGAAAATCAATAGAATGAAAATAAATGTAAGCAAAACAAAAGTAATGGTTTTTAAAATAAAAGAAAACATGACAAACTGTGAAGTTCTTATTAAGAAAGAAAGAGTGGAACAAGTAAATGAATTTGTGTACTTGGGTTCAAAGTTTACGAGAGATGGAAAGTATGACAATGACATTGAGCAAAGGGTGTTTGCAGAAAAACTAATTAATAGGGCAATGCATAGCTTTATGAACAGCCAGAAAGTGTCAAAAAAGGCACGTCTGGCTGTGCATAGAGGTGTGTTGGTTCCTACACTTATATATGGTAGTAAATATTGGGTTTGACAAAAGAAGCATGAAAATAGGATTAATGCTGCGGAGATAAGTAGTCTGAGAAGTATAGCCGGAGTGACTCGGTTGGATAAAGTAAAAAATAGTGAGATAATAGAACGCTGTAGTGTAAAAGAAGATGTAATTACAAAAATAGATAAAGGAAAGCTTAGATGGTTGGGACACGTAAAAAGGATGGATGAGAGAAGATTGACGAAACAAAGTCGGTAGAGGTCGACCTCGGCGAACATATCTCGATCAGATCAACATTGTTTCAAAGAAAGGCCAGGTCAAGAGTACCAACAACCAACGAGCATGTATAAGAGCACTGATAAAAGTAGAGAAGAAAAAAAAGGCGTGACTATATGTATGTATTGCAAATGTAATGAATAAATGTTAATAAACTTTAAAACCAATGTATTTTATTATAGACTTACAACCCTTACACAAAAAACAACACCATCTTTGTTCGATACAGGAAAGAAATGTACTTTAAAATAAATATATTAAGCACATTTTTATAGTAGAATTAAAAACCAATTATGAGCTTTAAAATTTATGTTATTCCAAATTTTGTTCGGTGGTTTTTGTGTGGGGGTTTTATTTTTATTACTGAAGCGCGCGTGTTTTAAGAGTTTGTTATGGTCTTTTAAAGGTTACATTTGCAATACAATATATGTATATACAATACAGATTTGCACAAAGGTCTAAAAATTAAGACTATAAATCAATACATGAAAACCGTCACAAAAGGTTAGATTAGGTTAGGTATCATGTGAGTGGGGCGTGGTCGCCCCTTCACCGCGACCCTTAGTAGGTCTATTGTGGCTTACCCCCTAGAGGTTCACCGCACAATCCAGCCCTTCTTACGAAGTTCATGGTTGTATAGAGTGAGATTTTTTTGAAATCGGTAGGTTCTAGATTGGTGTAACCAAATATGTTAAACCTTATTCTTCCCATGAACATAGTATATGTTCGGCAGTTTCGTCTTCCACGCAGCAAAACCGACAGTCCGTTTGTTGGTTCAGACCTATCTTTCTGAAGTACCTGTGTATTTTAACAGGACTGCTTACGGGACACTGTCGTCTGAGATACCACCTCAGAAAGATAGATCTGAACCAACAAACGGACTGTCGGTTCTGCTGCGTGGAAGACGAAACTGCTGAACATATACTATGTTCATGCCCCGGCCTGGGAAGAATAAGGTTCAACATATTTGGTTACACTAACCTAGAACCTACCGATTTTAAAAAAATCTCACCCTATACAACCATGAACTTCGTAAGAAGGGCTGGATTGTACGGTGAACTGTAGCCTCTAGGGGTGAGCCACAATAGACCTACTAACGGTCGCGGTGGAGGGGCGACCACGCCCCACTCACATAAAACCTAACCTAACCTATCTTTCTGAAGTGGTATCTTAGACGACAGTGTCCTGTAAGCAGTCCCGTTAGAATAGGCAGGTCATTTTTGCTCCATTCTGGGATCTGCTTAGTTGTGTTTCTCGAGGGTTTAGGTAGAAATGCCTTCAAGTGAGTTAACCCTGGTAACCTTTATAAAAATTTCATAGAATAATCCGTACGCAAAAACGTCAAAAAAAAACCGACTTTAAAGACATATATGGTTTTCTCATGGATGCCATTGTCAGAACTGGACCAAATTAAAATGGGACCCCACGGGAAGCATCATATTTCAAATAAAAAAATAATCATCAAAATCGGTTTATCCAGTAGAAAGTTCTAAGGCAACAAA